>JARYTE010000010.1:0-465793 GCA_031081885.1 Priceomyces melissophilus | reverse complement strand
ATTGAAAGTGGATAAAATTATTCTTGAACCAGAAACGTTACATATTCGTTTTTAATATGAATTCTAAAAGTAAAGTTGTTACATGTAATTTTTTGACACGTAAGTTCCAAGCTAAATGTATGTCATCTGCATAAATACTGTAATCTTGCATTAAAACTTCCCGATTGGTAGTGCAACTGGCATCGTATATGCGACGATTATAATACAAAGTTTTAACAGGGCCCCAGAGAAAGCGTCAAAAGAAGCAAATGGATCTACGAGTATATAGATAATTTATTACTTTGACCCACAAAAGGCGTCCTTCTTTCTCAGAGGCTAGATTTCTTGTATAACGTGAATCATTTTTGGGACAGAGTACGCTATAATCAGCTGAAGTGGTCCAGAAATCGTCTAACATATTCTGAGTGACCTTGATCAAGGCAATTAAAGAATCTATATGGTACCCGATAAAGAATATAATATTTAGATCGGATATTTTTGAGAAGACTATTTTCCTCCATCCTAAGATGGGTAAATCATCCCTGCAAATATATTTATAATCCAAAGTTCTCCGGGAATCCTTCTGAAAAGAAGAAGGCCGGCAGAACACTGAATCCCCCCTAAAGTTTGACATAAATATCTTTCATGTTGATAACTTGCTCATCATTTACCATGATAAGCTAGTTAGCCATATACAAGACATTTACATTCAGCCACACATCTTATCTTTTGCCTATATAGTCCGAAACACTCTTACTCTTGGTGATATAGGGAAGGATAGGAGTGACATATATATAAAGAGCAGATCCTACATGTCAATGGTAAGCGTGTTGATCTAACATTGCAACGCAAACAATGAAATAAAGTGTGTCATGGAGATAATCGGCATTATATCTGAAGCTTTTGATCCTGTTTACCGATAATTACAGATTTATCCACTTATTCCTCTTAATTTATTTAAGATGTTCTTTTCTATCTAGTTTATCTGGTTTTGAGCAAAAAAGCGTATTTATATAGCATATCTGATTATTTAGGAATGAACTAAAGTTCAGTTAATAGTTTACGAAGAAAAGGTGACTACTTTTCCTATGCGAAGTAAAAAAGTACACAAACCATTTACTAACTGAGTTCCAAATCTGGCTAGCAGTAATGGGTAATTGTTGAATTATCTTAATATATGTGCCCAAATGTAAAATCCAATCGCCTATCCATATTCCGCCTCATAAAACTTAAGCCATAAAATACAATCCTTAACATTATCATTTCTTCCTACTTAAGTAACTCGCTGTAGAAGCAACCCCCCCAAATATGTTCCCGAACCAACAGAGGAAGCAAAAGTGACCAGGAACGAGATAAATGATAATAATGCGGTGCACACAAAGCGCTTCTTCAAGCTCCAATTCTGAGGTTGCCTTGAATCAACTGATGTCGAATGCTTAGGTAATCTTTTCGTTCTCGCAATCTGTGGCACTTCTGTCCAGCTTCTGTTCACCCGGCTGCAAATTGTTTCTAGCAAGTGAGACCGGTCCGCAAAATTTCCATACCGGTCCGTAAATATTCCATAACGGTCCGTCCAAGATTTCAGACCGGTCCGCCTAAGATTCCCCACTACTGCTGCAACTTTTGCGAAAGCTAGCCTGGGTCATTGGCGTCGGAATGGACTTTATTTAAAGTAGAGCGCAACTAATGAACGGCCTTGGACATGACATCCGACAAATATGTCTAGCTCGCTTTAATCAATGTTGATCTCGCTTCTATTTAGATATTCATGCCGTTAGTCGCCTTGTAACTATGTGGCAGCACCCAAGATCGTTTTTGATTGTTTCGATAACCAGGCACGAAGGTATAGAAAATTTCCGCTTGCGGGTCTTCGCTTCAGTTTTTTTTGGGCCCCGCTGCGAAACGATCTCTACGCGTACTTTACCTGCCTTGTTAGCATATAGGGCCGCTCAAAGAACGGAATCAGATAAGTCTTACTAAGACAGCTAGGGTCCTTAGACTGTATTTAATTTGGAGTCTCTAGTGCGATATTCGGCTCTTAAAAGTTACAAGCATCATGCTATTTAGTCAGAAATGAGATTTACGGAGTATTTAAAGATAAGATCTAACTCTAATCGTTGCGGGGACGGCTTATTTGTAGCAAAATGTAACTACATTCAGGTTTTTTAGTCACGGAGTTTTAGCCTGTCCCCTCTACGTGTGCTTTTCCGACATCGCACTTGGGCGATTTTGCATATAGGACTTACCCAAATCGTACTACTGCGTTAATGATATCAGCTCTTAATCATCTCAAGGCCCTTCTTCTATCGCAGCACTATCGCATACCACTTCCGAGTCGTAAATTTAAACGCCGTTGTGGCTTAGTGCGTGATGGTACTTAAGTGCTTGATTTTTCCAATTAATCTGCTCTTGATCTTCACTAAACAAAGTTAGTACAATGGCAGACACAAAGGAGCAAAGATTACTCGATCATATCTTGAACAAACCTAAAGAAGAGCTCGATGCCTTGAGAGGCCATCCTGACAAGGTTCTTGCTGCAATTGACAGTTACCATGAAAACTATATGGATATTGGTCCTGACAAGGGTAAATTTATCACCAAATTAATCGAGGAAAAGAACCCAAAAATCATGATTGAGATTGGTGGCTATCTTGGATACTCTGCCATTAAATTTGCCAGTCATTTCAAGGATCCTAAGGCAAAGTACTACAGTTTTGAGGTAAATGAAGGTTTCGCCAAAATTGCCACTCAATTGATCGATTTAGCTGGTCTTTCTGATAAAGTGGAGATTAAATTAGGAAAGGCTAGCGACACTTTGGTGGAATTTTCCAAAAAAGTAGACAGTGCCTATGTTCCTCTTGATCTTGTCTTTATTGACCATTGGCTGGAGCTTTACGTTCCTGATTTCAGGGTATTGGAAGCTACCAATCTTATTGGCCCAGGATCTATAATTGCTGCTGACAATATTATTCGTCCAGGTGCACCTGACTATGCTGAGTATGTACAGTCTTCTCCAGAGCAAAGAAAGAAGTTCAACGAAGAACACCCACTTGAAAACAGTGAATTGACTGGTAAATGGAATATATTATACGATTCCCACACTGAAACTTTCAAAGACTCCAAGGGAAGTGTGTACGATGGTGTTGAAGTCACCAAATTTCTCGGTTACAAATAACTATCTAGTTTGTCCAAACTCTAAGAAATTTGGACAATTTTAATATAATTTGTTGTTGCTGACAAGCGCTAATGGTCAATAATTACACATTAAATTTTACAATGTATTTGTAAACACCTTAAAAATAGTTATCAAGCTCGTATATTACACCAGCAATGTCTGAAATCTCAGCACTGCTCCCGATGAGATCCTCAGGATTGCCTAATCTGGAATTGCTGCAAAATAAAGCCCTCTCTGCGTAAGCCCGTATCAGCTTTGTATACAGAGCTCTAACGATCCTTCTAATAAACTAGGCAGCGACTGAACTTATCGCATTTGTTTCTTTTTCAGTAAGGGGACATTGCTGCGAAAAATCTACCTACAAGACGCTATTGTATCTGCAAAAAACTCAGTACTTTCCTATGAGGATAAATCCAGTGATCTATTCGTATACAATTTAACTAAAGATCATTATCTTTTATAATAGTGTTCCATATACTTGGGGATGTAGGGCTCTTCCAAGTATTTAATCTCTGCTGGGGTGAGTTCAATCAGGAGTGCTTTTATTGCGTCATCAACCCTACTTTCGGAGTTGATGCCAACATTCGGAAAACAACCTTTCAGAATCACCCACGCTGTTGCAATGGTTGCCATACTGACTCCTCTCCTATTGGCGACTTCTTCAACTCTCTTGATAATTTCTTCCTCATCTTTACCATTCACGTCTCGGAAATGTTGACTAGAAGCTCTATTAGTTAGATCTGATTTGGCTCCCAAGGGTCTCGTCAATAAACCACAAGCATTGGGCCCCCACGGAATCAAACCCACCTTACCAAAGTCGTTGCCGACACAAAATGGGATCAACTCTCGTTCGTCTTCTCTGTAAAGGAGACTGTAGTAGCTCTGCATGGAGATGAACTTGAACCAACCGTACTTGTCGGCAATAAATTGCAACTCAGCAAAGTATACTGCCTTCATTCCTAATGCACCGATATATCTCGCGTAACCTTCCTGGACTACATCATTCAAGGCCTTCATAGTTTCCTTTTTTGGGGTGTTAGGATCGAATTGATGGATCTGGAGAACATCAATATATGTCCCCAATCTTTCAGTTGAAGCCTTGACACCATCAAATATATGCTTTCTTGATAATCCTTTTGCATTCACCCAATCTTCTACTTTGTGCAAGTTACGGCCCTGCCCCTCGATGTCGACGGGGAAATTTACTTTTGTTAGTATCACCACTCTTTCTCTAGGAATGTCGTATTTCTTGAGAAATTTGCCTAAAAGAGTCTCCGATATGCCGTTCGAATAAACGTCTGCTGTGTCGAATGTCCGAAGCCCATTGTCATAACATTTTTTCAAAACCCTGAATATGGTATCTTCATCTTCCACAAGCCAATCTTGCCACTTTTTGGACCCAAAGGACATGCATCCTACAACGATCTTAGAGACTTTAAGTCCTGACTCTCCTAAATTCTTATACTCCATGTTATTGTCATCTTGCAACATAACTAGGGGTGAGTGTCCTTAAATACTCAAAATGGCCATAGGTGTAAACACTGAATGGAGGAAAAGCCTATTCTCTTCGTTGCGGCTTAAAATAACCTTCAATATCTTCAGTAGGAAAACACGGCATGGTTTGCAATTTGCAACTTACTTTTTCGGTGTTAAATGCGAGCGATTAATGGAGAGCACAACGCTCACACTCTTTATCACCGTAATCGCCGTTAAAACCGTCGGTAATTCCTACGATTCAGCATTGAAGCAAGTCTCTTCATTGAAACTAAGATTACATATTAAGTAAGTGGGACGTTAAATACGAAGCAAACAATATTATTTGTATATACAACCTTCGAAGCTCTATGATGTGAGGTAATTCCCTGTCCAAGTAAATTCAGCACTGGTTCGCTCTAACGTCCACTATCTGCGAGTTGAGGCCGTAGAATTCTTCCCTAAAGAAAGAAGGAGGATTTTTGCCTACTATTTTCAGAAAACATGATAGTGCTCATAAGGAGTCCCAATGGACCTTGTGTGAGCTGGTACATTGCCATATGTATCCCTTTTTTCTTATTTCTTGCTCTTGATTGTAACAGCGTGGGTCGCTACTGATTTCTTTAAGTAAACAGTGCCATCGTTATTGATGATATCAGAGGGTTTAATTGACTTATTAAGACTGTCGTTGACTTTCTTTTCTAAATCGTTTCTTTTCTCTTCGCTTAAAGCAGTGACATATGACCTCGTAGCCCATGTCTTAAATGTAGAGTCCCTAGGCACGCTGGTATTGTAAAGTAGAAAGATTTCACTTTCTATGGGCTCATAATAGTCACTTTTATCAGCAAACAACTCTCTCCAAGTACCTTTACGGTACTGAGGAATATTAGGCGCACGTTCCGAGACTGCCTCATGTGCTACAGAAACCCATGGATGCTCTTTAGCAAACTCTTCATAAATTTTCAAAGGCTTTTCTGACGACGGGGGAATAGTTTCGATGAGCAGCTTCAAGTGATTTTCAGTAGCCTCAGGTACATCTTTAAATACAAAGGTCAATTTAGGGTAAGGCTTCAATATTTTTTGACTCTTTGAAGGGATATCGGTATTCCAAATCAACCCTAAACGGCCCCTTGGTTTGAGTACCCGATAAATTTCTTTCAAGCTTTGCTCGTCACTGAACCAATGGAATGCTTGCGCCGTGACAACAACGTCGACGGAATTGTCTTCTAAAGGAAGTTCATACGACGAGCCTTGGAAAGCCTTGATCTGAGGAAAGTTTTGAGTGAATGATTCGAGCATGCCTTCTGACGGTTCAACAACAGTAAGGTTCTCTACGAACCCATGAGATACCAAATTTCTAGTGAATTTCCCCGTACCAGCAGCCAATTCTAACACTTTCTTGTTGGTGAAGAATTTGGTGATTATCCCGTCGCTGCTCTTTTCCGCCAAACCTAGATCCACCAAGAAGGGGTCAACTATTTCGGGTTGGAACGAAGGTCTGTGCTTGTCATACTCTGAATGGTTCTTGTTGAACGAGTTGAGAGCAGTTTCATGAACGTGGAGGGACATTTTGGAGGAATTCAATAATCAACCAGATCTTTTACGCAGCGGATTACGCGGAGATATACGCAGAGGTTACATGGTACGTGATTAGGTACAGGAAATGTGGTGGATCTCGATGACAACATCACCTTGCTCATCACTATGCAGCATCCAGCGTCAAATCCTCAAACCAACATCAACCCACGTCGACTTCATCGATCGTACACAGACCGTGCGTCGACCAGCATCGGGCCATGACGGTGTGCATTTCAAATCCCGATGATGCTGAGGGAGATAAGAAGACAAAATGACAAGACGAATTAGGAATACATTTCATATTCTTTACGTAGCTCTACAAACCAGATAATAATCTAAACATTCATTTTTTATTTTGCACAATGACCGCGTGGGTGGCGACGGGTTTATTTAAAAAGACCGAGCCATCCTTCACAATGATATCAGAATCGGTGATCGAATTGTCAAGGATGTGATTGAATTTTTCTTCTAACTTGCTTCTCTCTTCGTTGCTTAGAGCAGTGATGTAGGATCTTGTAGCCCAAGTACCAAAGATTGAATGCTTTGGAGCGAGGGCATTGTAAAAGAGAAAGATTTCCTTTTCAATGGGAGTAAAGAAGTCGTTACTGGCGAGCAATTGCTTCCATTTACCGTGTCTGTATTGTGGAACTTTTGTGTCTAATTCATAGACAAAATTAGTGGTCACCACAGACCACGGATGCTCGTTAGCAAACTCTTCATAAATACGATAAGCCTTGTCTGAAGATATCGGCAATGAATCCGCTTCTTCTGTCAAACGGGTTTCCACATCCTGTGGTACATCTTTAAAGATAATTTTCAACTGGGGGAATGGTTGCAGGAGTTTTTGACTGACGGACGGAGCGTCGGCATTCCAAATAAACCCCATTCGGCCCTCGGGCTTAAGCACCCTCGATAATTCTTTTAAGCTTTTCTCATCACTGAACCAATGAAAGGCCTGGGAAGCAACAATGGCATCCACCGAATTATCTTCCAAGGGGAGGTCATATGAAGAACCGACAAGAGCTTCCACCAGGGGGAAGTTTTGTGAGAACGATTTGAGCATACCCTCTGACGGTTCCACTACGATAAGATTCTCAGAAATGCCATTTTCAGTCAAATTTTTGGTGAACTTGCCTGTTCCAGCTCCCAATTCAAGCACTTTCTTGTCGGTATTGACCAAGCCAAGATACTTCAAGAACGGATCGACGATCTCGGGCAAAAACGAGAGTCTGAGTTTATCGTAATCAGCATGGTTTTGATTGAACGAGTTTAAAGCCGTCTTGTGCACAGAGTAGTCCCTGACTGACCGAACCACACCAGCCATTGGACGAAGCTTCGACATGGAGAATAAGATGATGAACAAAAGATGGAAAACTGGGGAATTATGCAGGAAGATAACTATTCTAACAATACGCAGGACAAAGGAACCCACCAGAAGATTAAGTTATGAAGCTAACTATTGTTACTACGACTATACAATATGGATTGCGTCAGTTCCAAGAGTCACCTCGCAAACAGTAGCTAAAAGCAACTAAACATGAATTGAGTATTTACGATCTAATTAGTTGATTCTAATCTCGTTCTCGTTCCTAGAGAGCCAGAACCAATTGTCAGAGTGTAGTTCTTTTTTGGAGATGCATCACTAGTCAGTTTTTCGTCTAGAGATCCGTAACCACCTCCACCGGGGGTTTCTATAATAATACGATCTCCTTTTGATATCTTGATGGTAGTTTTTCCTCCTAGATAGATATGTCTGAAAGTTTTAGCGTCTTTTTCACTTTTTCTTATCCAAGTATTTTTCCCTCTCTGGCCACTTTCTCCTCCAGCTAAGCCATAGGGTGCAACAGAACGTCTTTCCATGAGACAAGTCACTGATAGGTCAGGATAGGTAAATTCAATCTCTCTTGTTACACCGTCACCACCTGAGAACGCTCCTTGACCACCAGAACCATTTCTTATGGCAAAGTTATGCACGATAACAGGGTATCTTTTCTCGAAAACTTCAACATCTGTCATCCTGGTGTTGGTGATATGGCATTGAACAGCAGACTGACCATTCCAAGTAGGTCCGGCTCCGGAGCCTCCACATATACTTTCATAGTATCCAAAGGAAACCCCCTTCTCTTTGTCTTCAATACCAAATGTAAGATTGTTCAATGTCCCTTGCGAGGCACCAGCGGCATTGAAGGCTCTGAGTATAACGTCGACGAGTCTCTGTGAAGTCTCGACATTTCCTCCCACAACGGCAGCTTCGAAAGAAGGATCAACCACACTTCCCTCTCGAGTTAAGATTGTAATCGATTTAAGGCAGCCATTGTTCAATGGAATGTCAAGACTGATAAGACACCTAAGCACGTAAAGCACTGCAGAATACAAAATGGCCTTGGGAGCATTCAAATTGCCGTAGATCTCGTCTCCGGTGGCAGTAAAGTCAAAGGTGGCAGTCTCCTTTGAAGGATCTATAGAAACTTCCAAACAAATGGGACATCCATCATCTAAGTAGTCAATAGCTCTAAGTTTTTGACCGTTGAATTTTGCATGCGTCTCTTTCAACAAGCTCTTAACCGAGGCCTCTGCGACATTCTGAATCCCAGTCATGTACAAGTCTACCACGGGGAAGGAAAATTCTTGAGTAAGGGCTTGTAACAAAGTGATTCCCTTATAATTTGCCGAAACTTGAGCTTTCAAATCGGAAATATTGTCCGATAAGCATCTCGTACCAGAGGACCCTTTATGTTTAGCCGGTTCCTCCAAGAAGTGTTTCACTACTCCTGCCTCGTCAAATTTACCCTCTGAACATAATTTATGGGTCACGATTGCTGCACCTTCTTCGTAAATTGTCTTTGAGTTGGAAGGAATACTTCCTGGCGATATCGATCCAATATCGGCATGATGGCCTCTCGATGCCGTCCAGAACACTGGGTCTGGAGAACACGGGTCGAATACGGGGGTAATCACCGTTACATCAGGCAAATGCGAGCCCCCAGCTTTGGGATGGTTGGAAACAAGTACATCTCCAGGCTTTAGCTTACCTTTCCACATCTCCATCTGGGCTTTCACTGCGAACGACATTGCCCCCAAATGGATGGGGATGTGAGGGGCATTTGCAACCAAGTCCCCTCTCCTGTCAAATACTGCACATGAGAAATCCAACCTTTCCTTGATATTGGTCGATATCGCCGTTTGCTGCAAACTCCTACCCATCTGCTCGGCAATAGACATGAATCTATGACTAAACACTGACAACTGGATAGGATCGATGGTGTCGATGGAGAAGGTCTGTTCGTCTGCCCTCTCGACAAGGATCAAGATGTGGTCTTGAAGCATCACCGCTTTCGACTTGGGTTCAATCAAAATAGTCTGGGTGTCATCTATGATAATCGCTGGACCCTCAACCAAAGAACCTTGCTTCAAGTTACCAAGGCGAAATACTGGGGTGGAAGCCCATCCTATCTTTTCAAAGAATGTTTTGTTAGTCTCAGAAGTGGCTGGGATGGACAAGCTGTTATTTCTCTTAAGTGATCGGTACTCTGCGTAAGGGTTACTAAGCTTCTGGTCTTCGATACGAACTTTATAAATCACCTGAATATCTTGCACTAGAACACTTCTATCTAGTTTAAATCCAAACTCTTTTTCGTGCTTTTGAATGAAGCGTTGATCGCAATCGTTTTGATCTTCTTTCAAGATAAGTAACTTTGTATCAGAGCCATCAAATCGCATATTTAAAAATACTTCCAACTTGGTGTCAAGGTCCACCAAGTTTTGCAGGCGATGATCTTCATAGGCTGCCTCCACTAGACCAGAGACATATTTGTCTATAGTGCCGTAATTGTCCTCGTTATACTCCAAGGACACTGGTGACAGTTTTTCAATTATGATGTCTGCCGTACTAATCCCATAAGCTGATAACAAGGAAGAATATTTATGAATAGCAATTTTGCTGATGCCTAAATTCCTTGCTAACGACACTGCAAACTGCCCACCAGAGCCTCCAAAGCAGGCTAAATTATGATGCGAAGGATTGAACCCCTTTGCCTCGGTCAAAGATCTGATGGGACGGCCCATAGATTCCACGGCCACTTTCAAAAATCCTGAAGCTACTTGTTCGGGACTGAAAGAGCCATTACTTTCTTGATTGATCTTTGTAGCTAGTTCTTCAAACTTGCGTGCCGTGGCATCATAGTCTAGAGGCTCATTTTGATGAGGACCAAAAATACTTGGAAAATACTTTGGCACCAACCTTCCTAGGTACAAGTTTGCATCAGTTACTGTCAAAGGACCCCCTTTTCTGTAGCAAGTGGGACCTGGGTCAGAACCAGCGGACTCGGGACCAGATACAAACAAACCATTTCTCCACGACAACATACTTCCACCTCCGGCTGCAACTGTCGAGATATCAAGCTGGGGAGTTTGAAGGCTGACCTCACTTACCACAGTCTCATAGATATGCTCAAGCTTCCCGTCATAGCGACTCACGTCGGTAGAAGTACCACCAGCATCGAATCCAATGGTGGCAGTTTTTTCTTCATCATCGTAGCATGTGTTGCCTAGACCTACCAAACCACCTGCGGGGCCTGAAAGAATTGCTTTGAGTCCAGTGAATTTGTACCAAGGACAGAGGCCTCCATTACTTTGCATGAACAATAGCTTATTCTCAAAAGCATCTATTCCTCCCTCAAAGCCTTGGGCAATACCTTTAATATAGTCACTTATTATAGGACTCAAATAGGCATCGGCAACCGTAGACGATGTTCGATTGACCATGCCGATCATAGGCTGAAGCTCATGAGACACAGATGTATGGAAACCTATCTTGCGACATATCTCCGCAATCTTCTTTTCATGGTTGGGATATACGTATGAGTGGACCAAACTTAAAGCTATTGAGTCAGCCTCGCCAGAAGCATAGAGATCTCTCAAGTCACGCTCCACTTGGTTATAATCCGGAGTTTTGAGTATTCTCACAGCTTCCCCTGAAACACCTTGTTCTATAACACCATTCTCTGAAGCACCTTGTTCGGTCACTTTTTCTTTTTGCTTTTTACTTCCGCCTTCGGTGAAGTCCTCTAATGTGACCCTTTGATCTATCTCAAGGACTTTAGAATATAGTTGGCTTAGCTTGCGAGCACTGAGATCAAAAATATCAGGTCTTGCTTGATTTCCGATAGCTAAAACATCTTTAAACCCTTTTGTCGTGACTAAACAAACTCTTGCTCCTTTCCTTTCCAAAAGAGCATTTGTTGCCACTGTGGTCCCTACTCTAATACTCTGAATATCATCTAACCTAAGTTTCTCCTTTCTCGGAATATCCCTTCCACTGAATTTGGAAAGAACTCTTCTGATGCCCTCGGTAAGGGAATCTGAGTAATTGCTTGGATCTACCGAGAGTATCTTAAACACATACTTCTCCTGACCTGGAATGTGGGCGATAACATCGCAAAAGGTTCCCCCTCTGTCAATGGCTATTCTAATTCCTTCTTTTATAGTAGAGTCCTTGGTCATTTTTGATGTAGAGAAAACATACAAAAGAGATAATTCTCGATTTAAATACTTATCTCTCCCCTCTTGACACCCCGAATAGACTTGGTATTCAGTTACTACTGATCGGAAGAAGCTGAAGATCGGCTGCTGTTTTACTTCCTCCCGATATGCAGGTCACCATTTTTTGCAACTGATAAGAAGCACCACCGAGTGAGGCAGCGATATTTAACACATGGAATTTTAGACCCAAGAGTATCATCTGAACTTGACTACTGAACAGTTTTGACAATGACACAAACAAAAAGAGAATGGAAGCCATTGAATGTGGTGATAATTGGGGGAGGAATCGGTGGCCTCGCATGCGCAGTGTCCATGAGGAGAGCCGGTCATAAAGTCTCTGTGTATGAAAGATCAGACTTCCTAGGTGAAGTAGGTGCTGCTATATCATGTGCTTCCAATGGGGGTAAATGGCTCCATAGTTGGGGAATCGACATGGAAGAGACAAAGCCAGTGATTCTTAAATCTTTGATCAAACATGAGTGGGGTACAGGAAACATTACCGAAGCCTTTGGTTTTGAAGGTTACGAAAAGAATTTTGGAGTCCCCTATTACAATTTCCATAGGAAGGATATTCACGACGCTTTGAAAAGCTACGCTCTTTCTGAGGAAAAACCAGGAACTGTTTGCGAAATCTTCTTGAATCACAAGGCTGTAAGTGTCAGCTATGAAGATGGGAAGGTGGTGTTTGATAATGGGAAGACGGTGTACGGAGACCTTATTATTGCTGCAGATGGAATTAGAAGCTCCATCAAGAACCAAATTGGAATAACTCCCGACTCAGAAAAGGCAGATTCCTCTTGTATTAGAGTGCTTTACGACACAACTGACACCGAAAAGTGGAATCTCCATGATTTCGCAGCCAATGAATCCATTGAATTTTGGGGTGCAAATGAAAATAAAATAGTGATGTCGCCGTGCTCTAATGGCAAAACTGTTTGCTGCTTATGCTTCTATAAGACAAAAGAAGGAAGCCGTAAGAATGTTTATAATAGGGAAGTTAGTGTTGAAAGACTTCTTGAAGTGTTGCCCGGATTAGATCCCATTTTGCAAGAGATTTTTACCAAATGTGGCTATGAAATCAAAGAATGGGGATTGTATATTCACAAACCTTTACCCTATTTTTACAAAGCTAGCGACACCAAAAACACTGGAGTTGTCTTGATAGGTGATGCTGCACACCCCATGATGCCAGACCAAGCGCAAGGAGCTGTGTCTGCCATTGAAGATGCTGGATGTCTTGGGGAAATCTTCTCTTCGACGTATGATTTGAGTATTGAGGAGGGTCTCAAATTGTACCAATTAGTGAGGAAAGAGAGGGTCACAAAGATTCAAGACGCATCTTTGAGAGCAAGGAGAGATCTCAATGAAAGAATGGGCTGGAATAGAGATGCCAGCAAGCCAGAGAAGCTAACCCTTGAGGATGTCTGCGGATACGACATGAGGTCCCATATCAAGAGTACAGTTAGAGAATTAAATACTACAAATATGGCTTAACTTGAATATATTGAAAGAGTCATTTCAACTACCAGTAGCGTAAGGAAAAAAATATGTATGTTAATGTATACTGTTACATGATACACTATAGCTTAGTTAAAATCATTCAACATCTCGTTAAACAAATGGACATCTTCCTCACTGAACTGAAAAGGATTAGGCAAGTTCTCGGTGATATCAATTTCTGCAATTTCTGCCACCGGAGAGGGCGAATAACCCTTTTTGAATTTTGTATCTTGTATTTGATTCTGCGATGAAGAACTCATGCAAAGTCTCTCTAAGCTTTCGGTTATTTTCTCATTACCAAAAGAATTGAATAAAGGCATTAAATCTGATATTAAAGAAATTATCTGCTTTAGTTTCCCTTTTGCAATAGCATTACCATTTAAACTCATTTCTAAAATGAGCTCTACTGTTAGTTCCAATCTCAACACAACTGCACTGCTATCGAGTTGTTCATTTGGACTAAGGTCAAAGTCAAATCGCAACAATAGATAATTAATCAACGTAACGGCGGAACTACATAAGTAGTCGAGTTCAGAAAAATCAAATGTCTTTAGCCTACCCATTCTGTGGAAAATAAGGAGGATTCTTATCGTGATACAAGTTGACTTCACCGATGTCTTTAAGGCATCACTTATACTGACTGGAAGTTTGTCATATTCCATGGTGAAGTGAAACTTCTCTGGATTATGAAAACTGGCGATCGATAATTTGGATAAGTGGAGCAATATCGGGATACAGGTCAAATAAATATGATGATGATAGTTGAGGTGAACACGTAAGAGAGTTCTTAATAGATGGCTATTATTATCAAGAATCATTTTCGGTACCCTTAAATCGAGAACATTAGAACCAAGATTAATGCCAGTGATGGAAGGCATACTCTCATTTAAAGTGATTAACTTTTGTAGGGTACTCAATATTGCCCGGAGATAGAGCTTGTTATCTGCTGGTGACCGAGAGGTATAGATATCGTTAATGATTTCCTCAGCTATCTTTGAGAGTTCTATGTTAAATTTTGTCATTTGGGGAGTGCAATACTTTGTTTCCTTAAAACCATTAGGTATTTCTGATTCTATCTCATGAAACCGTAGCATAACAGGTTGTCCTATACGGCAACTAGTGAATCGATTGAGTAAGAATGTAGACCAAAAGATTTGCAGAAGATCGTATCGTTCCTTTTTGAGCAAAGGAGCATACAAAGACTTTTTATGCAAATTCAACGCAATACATAGTTCCAAGGCATTCATTGTCACCATTGCCGATCTATTCTTTTTATCAAAGCATCGAATGTAAATAGCAATTAGACCCAATAGCTCAATGGCCTCGAAAGTTTCCGACACACTCTGATGAGAAATGGTCAAAATTTGAAAAGCAGGGGGAAGATACGACATCACGAGTTGATAGGGCTTCAATCCCGGGATAATAAGTGAGTCAGTAGGCTTTGATTCAAAAGTGAAGACCTCTCCCAACGCCGTCACCATAAGAACTTTACAAGCGAAATAATGACATTCCACGTCTGAATCAGGTATTCGAAGACTGCCATCGTTACCGACACAGTTCAGATGGATTTTATCGATGAAGTTATTGTAGTCTAAGGGAAGGAAGCCGCAATGGGTATTCTCAAGGATCGAATCGAGGTAATTTTCAATATCAGAGATGGTATATTGAAGTAAGTAGACCAAGATATCGGACAATTTGGTCAGACTATCTTTCACTTGCATGTGAGAGTCATAGACACTCTCTTCGATAAGGGAACTGAAGCCAGGAGTAACAGTGGTGTCAGTTTCATTGACTTCACAACTCCATCGGTATAGATTATAGCAGACTAGTTCACTTGCCCCGGATCCAATGAATAAAGAAAGCTCCAAGTTCTGGGCCTCTTCGGGATATTCACCAAGTGATTGTGAAGGATGATGATTCTCCACCTGTAAATCCTTTAGTTGTGATTCTAACTCCTTGATACGACTTTGAAGCGATTCGACTTCTGTATCGAGGATGGCAATTTTTTTTGGTCGTCTTGGTTTATTCTGATAAGAACATGTATACCCTGAAAGGGTACAATTTCTGCAGGGAAAGAGACCGGTACATTTCACCTTCCGTTCTCTACATTTGACACAAGCAATTTTTGCCTTAGAGTAAACTAAATTGGAGCCACTGTCCATATTTTGGTAAGATACTCAGATGTCAATTCATAGTCTTATCAGCAGAGGTCGTTCCCTGGTGATCCTCGGAGCTGCGAAAAAACCACCCGATCAAGCTCTTATCAGCTGACCACATCAGCAGTGGTGCTTAAAAGAGTCAACCATTGACTCAACCTATCCAAGAGTTTAAGCTCTAAGGACTCAAAGCCGAGTTTATCTATTCAATATGGAAAAGCCAGCTGAGATAGAGCCAGAAAATGTTCCAGGCACCGTGCAAATGGTGGACTTCCTTGGAACCTCGCGCGCAAAAGAGCAAATTAGCCACGGAAATAATATCATATTGATTCCCCAGCCCACCGACGACCCCAATGACCCATTGAAATGGTCTCGCTCCAAGAAGCTTATTCAATTCTGGTTTCTATGGTTTTGGGCATTCATGCAAGGTGTCATTACCAATTGGACAGGACCGGTGTATTCGACGTGGATCAAAGATCTCGGTTGCACCGAGATGGAATTGAACATCGCTAGAGCCATAATGCTTTTGTTTTTAGGCATGGGGTGTCTTTTTTTACAGCCAGCTGCGTTAAAACTTGGAAGAAGATTCGTATACATGCTGTGTACGGTAGTTCAGATTGTAGTATGTATCGTTGGATCCCAAATGAATTCCATTAAAGTTTACTACGTGATGCAAATTCTCACTGGGTTTGCAGCCTCCCCCGGAGACGCATTAGTGGAGATATCGACCACTGATGTATTTTTCCAACACGAAAGAACAGAAAAATTGACTTGGTTCATTTTGGCATTATACGCTGGTTGTGATTTAGGACCAGTTGCCTGTGGGTACGTGATATCAAATCTTTCTTGGAGATGGTGTTTTTATATCCAGCTTATTATATTCGCAGCCACTCTTGTTGCGCAATTTTTCTTTATGGACGATACTACATTCACTAGAGAAGAGAGCAATACGGTGGTTCCACAAGGGTCACATAGCTCCAATAGTGGTCTAGAAAAGAGAAACTATATCACTGATGTCGAGGAAAAGCCTCTGTTAGATGGTGAATCTGATGAATCTTCCCTGAAACCTAGGTCTTATTGGCTGCGAAGAAGACTTTACGAAACCGAGTACAACGACAAGAGACTGTACATCTCTTTGTTAATCCGTCCCTTGGTAATGTTAATTTTCCCTGGTGTGGTATGGAGTGGATTAGTCTATGGGGCACAAATGTTTTGGTTGTCTTTGCTATCTGTGACTCAGTCTGAATTCTATTCTGCACCCCCATACAATTTTTCCACTGCTACTGTCGGTCTAACAAACGTAGGAGCATTTGTTGGGGCGGTACTTGGGGCAATATACGGGGGAGCTTTTGTCGATTATCTCACCATCAAGTTGGCTGTGAGGAACAAGGGTATCATGGAGCCAGAATTTAGGTTATGGGCAATGTTAGTCCCCACTATATTTAACGCAGGGGGGCTCCTTGCCTATGGATTGAGTATTTACTACGGGGCTTTTTGGTTTGTATCGGTTGGTATTGGACAGGCATTACTAGGTTTCTCTATGACGTCAAGCGGGGGAATTTGTCTAACATATTGTGTCGATTGTTCACCACTACTAGCTAAAGATGCACTTGTTTTAATTTTATTGATAAGAAACTTGATTGGGTGTGGATTTACCTTTGCTATTTCTCCTTGGATTGAGACATGTGGACTCATGGTGACCACCTGGTTAATGTTCATGATAAGCATTGTCATCAATGCCATCTTCATTTGCTTCATAAAATGGGGTAAAGATTTAAGGATATGGAATAAGCAACGGTATGAGAGCTTTTCCGGTACCTACAGTAGTAAAGTATTAAGTAATTAATGTGAAGTGAGATATGAAGGAATACATACCTCGGCATCGGTCAAGGTTAGTAGAAACTGTAGAACGTTACGGATGATTTCCGGTTGGTGATTTTGATTAAAGATGCACTATGCACGACATCGGCACACCCCCTATGCAGAGAAGAAAATGTCAGAGTTAAGAATTCCCGAAAAGGTAAGAATATGGAGGTCTCAGGTGACAATGCTAGTGAGCAGACAGTGTCTGGAGCCATTCCAGTGATGAATTTTCATTCGTATTCTCCAACTGGCTGACATTCTGCGACGTTTTCTGTTTGGAACTTATGTGCCGTCGACAGACATCGACGTTGGATTCCTTCCTTCGCACGACCCACCCAACCCATGATTGTCACACCGCGTTCAAAAGCCCCCAAGTTACGAAACGGCTTCGGACTAACCACACTGGAGCTATTGTTCACTTGAGATAGTTTGTGTTCCCAGCCCTTTACCGCAGTGAGTCTCATCAGGCTCTAATTGTTCAAACTCTTCGCTTCAGACACTGTCCGGTATAGATCAGCGGGACGCGTCCTGTGCGAACGAAATTGACCAGACAAAAATTACCTTGAGACAATTTTCAGACATTAGACTACGATCACACCACGATCAGACACTTCAGTCAGACACGAAGCTACGATGTACAATCCGCCAACGGCGAAGCACGTCAGCACGTCGTCGAGTGTCTACTCTCCCGTGGACTCAGTGCACACCTTTCGCTACGACCCTAGCGACGATATAGTGGAGGAAGACGAAGAGGAGGAAACACGCCATGAACAAGGCTACGACAGCAGAAATCACAGTAGTTCTGGCGAGCTACTGAGCGAGCGGTCGGCGCATACTCTCCAATCATACACCACCGCT
The DNA here is from genome assembly GCA_031081885.1 of Priceomyces melissophilus. Classification (NCBI taxonomy): domain Eukaryota; kingdom Fungi; phylum Ascomycota; class Pichiomycetes; order Serinales; family Debaryomycetaceae; genus Priceomyces; species Priceomyces melissophilus. The sequence goes on along the minus strand of JARYTE010000010.1, from coordinate 447,670 downwards.
GACGGGATGCCGACAAAGGAACCCAGCTTTGCTTCGATCAACGAGTCGATCTTGAACGACGACGCCACGCCAAAGTTGGGCCTGGAGCCCAGCTACGCTCTCGAGACGCCCACGCTAGGAAGCAGCGAGGGTGCCGCAGGCCCCCAGCCCTATGGCGAGCGCCCCGAGCGCCACGCTAATGGTGGTGTGGGTACGGTAGCGGTTCCCTCAGTGCCGCCAGGCCACTCGACGCTCCCCCAGCAGAGATTGAGCTCGAAGTTTAAGCGGATCTCGGTGGCGCTTCACCAGTCTCATATGAATGCCTCTAGCGACTCGCACCAGTTCAGGACGTCGCTAAACCAGAACCCCGATCGCCTCAGCAGGTCGACGCTGGGGCCGTGGACACGCCGGCTCGATAGGGACGCCGACTCAGAAAAGTACTCTATGAGCATAGCGTCGTCGATCTCTAGCGACGACCGAGCCGCGGCGGGGGACGACGACGTCCCCATAAGGCGAGACCTCTCGCTAAAGTACGAGCAGCTCGCGCCCTCGGCCACCAACGTTAGCGAGGAACAGAAAAACAAGTACATGATAGAGTCGCTGGCGAGTCAGGAGTCGGTTGCGGCCCGTAGTCGCGGGTTAGGGGGGTCTGGCCTCGCTAGCCTGGCGAGCCTCCGGACGCCTGGGGGGCTCAACATCTCGTTCGAGGATCCCGACGTCACCAGAGGGGTGGCGTCGCTAAGTACCGACGACGTGCCTGCGCGCTCGCCGTCGCGGCAGGTGTCGCGGCAGACGTCTCGCCAGACGTCTCGACTGGAGAGCGAGCCGGAGTCGGGGCCCGAGCCTCGCCCCAGCACCCTCGATCCTGGCGAGGGCCACCGCGAGGCCCCCAGCGACGAACACAACGGTGAACACAACGGTGAACACAACGGTGAACACAACGGCGAACGCGACGAAAGCGACGAACGCGACGAACGCGACCACTCGCCCGACCACTCGCCCGACCACTCGCCCGACCACTCGCGCGGTGCTAGCGACGGTGCTAGCGACGGTTTTGGCGCCACCGCGCTGGCCGACCTCTCGTCGCTATTCATCCACGCCCTCCACCCGTTCGACCTGTCGACGCTCCAGCTGGAGGCCGACGCGTCGATCTGTCTCTCGTTCGACAAGGGCGCCGTGGCGTTCGTCCACACCATCGACGACTCCGGCTGGGGAGAGGTCACCCTCCTCGACTCGCTCCAGCGAGGATGGATCCCCATGAACTACTACACCACCATCATCGCCGACCGCGACCGCGACCCCGACTACGACACCGCCAGCGAGGCCAGCGACGCCAGCGACGCCAGCGACGTGGCGTTGCCCCACAGCCACTACCTCGAGGCGCTTTTCCGCTCGTGCGGGCAGTTCCTTATCGACCCGCTAAGCTACAAGACGCGCGCCGGTAACTACACGTTTTCCATCGCGGTGATCAACGCTATTCGCGACGGCGTGCGGTCGTTGCTCCAGGACACCGACTGCCTCCTGCGGTCTAACGAGCTCGTCACTAAGCGGCCGGTGGTGCGTCGCGCGAGAAAAGATTTGCTCGCCGACTGGTACCGACTCATGGTGAAGGCTAACGAGGTCAAGGGGACATCAAACTTTGACCACATAGAGTACTTGACCCTGTTAGTGTACCAGGTCACCAAGAAGGCCACCACGTTCCTCGAAGTATGGTCGCTGGAGAGCAAGCATGTCGTCCAGACCGAGAGCGAGAAGAAACTCCACAGCGACATGGCGAACTATCCGCTATTAGCGACGCCCCCCCTGGCGGTGCAGCGCGTTACCGAGATCAACGGGCTCCTCTACTCCTACTTGGGGCTCATCATTGGGAGACTCGACTTGATCGAGCACAACACCGAGGGCTGTGACGTGTTGGAGTTGTTAACCCACCAGATCATTCTCCTTCTTAGGGAGCTTCTCTTTATCTCCAAGATGGGATCCGACTTCTCGCTAGAAAAGCCCGCCGACTTGGACGGCGCGCTCGATAATCTCTCGTCGCTAGTTACCGACTTGGTCGACGGGGTGAAGAGTCTCGTGATGAAGACCATGAACGAGTCCGAGGCCGAGCGCGCGGTGCGCGCCCACGCCCGGGGGCCCGTCGCTAAGGGTGGCGGCGCGCGCCCGGGCCACCAGGACTACTACTACACGCAAGAAGGGGGGGACTTGATCTTGATTGCCAGTAAAATGATCAGCTCGATCTCGGTGACCATTACCTCGATCAGGGCCCTCTTGGATATCACCGGCGACTTCAAGTTGAACGCTAAAAGGGCGTACCCTGACTACTCGCGGATCAAGATCGAAGCCGATGAGTTTATAAGGAAGTGCACTAGGGGCATGCGCCGGGCTGCGCAGGCCGCGGGACAGGCCGCCGCTGGGGGCCAGGGCGTCGCCAGGGGCCACGGCGGTGCCGAGGGCTCGCTCCGCCGGCCGCTCCCGCGCACCGTCAACCGGTACTCGATGATGCGCGCGGGCCAGACCGGCGACCTCTCGCTCACCGCCAGCGGGGCGTCATTGCTCCAGGACCCCGAGGCGTCGTCACCGTTCAGCGTGTCCAACGCCGAGTTCCAGCCCTTCACTACCGACCCTTCCGACAGCAACGCCCCCGGCGCGCCCCCCGCTACCGACATCAACAAGGAGTTGCTCGTCGACGCTAACGGCAACCTTCTCGGCGCATCGTTCAAGGGACTCATTTACACCCTCACTAACGAGCACTCGCCCCCGGAATACTTTTTTGTGTCTACTTTCTTCATTTGCTTCCGCAGTTTCGCTAGTGGCATCGATTTGGTCGAGCACCTCATCACAAGGTTCGACATGGATGGTGTGTCGCTACAGGGACACGAGAGAGACGCTTCCGCCGAGATAAAACTCAAAAACAGACGTCGTCTTATCATCAAGATGTTCCAGCTTTGGATGGAATCTTACTGGAACTATGACCTCGACTACCCCTGGCTCACTACCCTCATCAATTTTTTCAACGAGGGAGTGTCGCTCCATCTTCCATTCGACGCCATGAAATTAGTGGAGGTGGCGGCGAAATTGTCCCTCCGCCCGCTAATCGAGAACCAGCGCCCGCCGCGCGCGCGCGCGCCCCGCCGGCAGTTAGTGAACCGGTCCATCACCACCACCAGGATCAACAAGCGGGCATCGAGCGGGTTTATGCTGTCGCGGTACTCGATGGTCGACGGCTACGAGCTCTCTAAAATCAACACCAATTCGTCCACTAGTAGCTCCTTAAAGTCAATGACCCTCCCTATGCCTCTAGGAGTGGGCAACCAAACATCTTCCGCCACCTCGCTTTTAACTAAGACCCATATCGCCACCATCGAAAAAGTGATTCTTACCTACCGCGGGGTGTTGGGCTCCAACTGGTGCCCGCCGCAGTACAGCGACGCGCGGGTGTTCCGCCCCCTAGAGCTAGGGCGCATCCTCCCGGCGTGGTTCGCGCTGTGCCACCAGAACTGGGTGCTCACTAACTACCGCCCCAACCTCTTGGACTTTAACGGGCTCGAGATCGCTAAGCAGCTCACCCTCATCGAGTCGCACATTTTTTGCGCCATCCGCCCCGACGAGCTCCTTAACGAGAACTTCTCCGCTAAGCGCGCGCACCTAAACCTCGCCCCCAACGTGCGCCAGTCGCTATTGTTCACTAACACCTTGTCGCAATACGTGTTGGAGTCACTATTGCACCCGGGGGCCCCACAAAAGACCAGAGTGAACATGATGAAAAATTGGCTCAAGATCGCCATCTCGTGCTTATATCTTCGTAACTTTAACTCGCTAGCCGCCATCATCACCTCGCTACAGTCGCATTTGATCACTAGATTGACAAAATTATGGGCCGATCTCTCCCAAAAGTACCAAGAACTCTTTGATTACTTGGTGGGCATCATCAACCCGCACAAAAATTATACCGTTTACCGTGGTAAATTAAAGAACTTTTTGGTGAACACCGATGAAAAAATCCCCATCGTGCCCTATTTCTCGTTATTCCTTCAAGACTTGACCTTTGTCACCGACGGAAATCCCAATTATAGAAAGGCAAACACCTTCCTCAACCAAAAGTTGATCAATATCGACAAATACCTCAAAATCACTCGAATCATTGCCGACATAGAAGGACTCCAGTTGCCCTACTCCACCGTCTCCAGAGAGCCAAAACGTAACAGCACGCTTTTTGGCTCCAAACTGCCCGAAATCGAGGACTACAACATCATTCCGGTCGATTCGATGAAGGAATTCATTCTTCTCGAGCTCTGGAAGGTGTCGCAGGTGAATAAAGCCGAGGATGACCGTGCGTGGAAGTTGAGTAATGCCATTCAGCCAAGAGACGCGACATAGTGGTGAGGTGTCAAGGATGTATCGAAGTACAACAATGGTGTCGAGGATAGTGACCAGAGCATAGGATGTACGGTAAATATATGCCTAATAATGACAAACACTGTAGTGACCCGCGCTTATCGCTGTAGCGGGAGTGCTGTAGCGGGAGTGCTGCTGTAGCCGTTGTGAGTGCTAGATTGAAGCTTCACGACATTCGCGACATGCACCCGTGCACCCGGGAAGTACACCCTAGACACCTCGCGGGCATCTTTCATGTGCGCATTTGTAAACAACACGTCTGAAATAAACAACACCATGAATGAGATAAGCAACACTCTCGACCAGCTCGGCGATGGGAATTTCGCCTTCTTGTCGCTGAAAGAGGAGTTCTTGAGCACACAGAGTCGGTTGGAGAACCCGTTGTTGGTAAATGAAGAATTGGAGTACCAGAAAGAGATCTTTTCAAAGCTTAAGTTCCAGTACTTGGAGCAAGAAACTAGAGATAAATTTCTCCGGAAAATATCAGAGACCTCCAGTAATGACATCAGCAGTCAGGATATCAATGAAATTCAGAGCGATGCCCTCGCTAGTAAGAATGAGCTTAAACAGCTAAAGCGAGACCTCCACAGTAACATCGACAACCTTGAGCTCTTGTCTCACGACGTGGTACGGCTTCACCAAGAGTTTAATGAGAAATTACAGCGGGCTCGCCAAAGGTTGGGTGAAACCAGCGAGATTGAGGCCAAATTAGCGGCAAAAGTCAACACCTATTCTCTGGATAGAAAGGCATTGATTGAGTCTTTAGACCTTGAAGAGGGTCATGGATTAGAGGAATCTGTGGCTGAATTACAGAAAAAGTCCGAAAATAAACGGGTAGAGCTTCAAAATGTCAATAAAACCTTGTCTACAAAGCAAGAGGCCCACAACAACTACAAACAGCAAATTGCCAATTTCAACGCAGAAATAGACAAATTGAACCTAGATGTTCAAGAGTACAACCCAGACCAGTCGTTATCTGATACACAATTGTTTGCAAAGTGGTGCAAGCAAATGAATGAGTTGTTGCTGCGGTTCACCAACGTGAAGAACCTCAAGTTGGAATACGACGATAGATTCAAGCTATCGTTCGAAACGGAGCAAGGTAAAAGCGGCAACGATAAGGAAAGTTTCAATGATACCAACGAACCAAGGAATGGCCACGAACCTGCTACCTCAACCCCGGCTTTAGTGTTTGACAAGTCGCTTCGTCTTGTACAGTATAATGGCATCGAGGACTCGCTTCTCGATGGGATCAGAGACGCCACGGGTCTTCCACTTGATGAGTTTCTCCGGGTGGTGGCCCAGTTGATCAGGGAGTATGTAACATAGAGACGTAGGAAGAGCCGAGGATATAGACGCGATGGGGGGGATTATCACGTGATAATAATATATTCACATGACATAAACATGACATACGCATGACATACGTATGATATTCACGTGACTTGGGCCATCATCCCGGATTTTTTATGCGTGAATTCGAATCTCTCCCTATATCAACGGTATGGTCACCAACGCCGGAGTGACGAGACGTGATAGCGTAGATAAGAACGAGCTAATTGACAAGCTAATTCAATTGGCAAAGGAGGAGCAAGACAGGGGCAACACTTCGGTTACCGAAGAGAAATTGAATAACTTGGCCAATTTTGTTCAGCATCACCAACGAGCACGAGTAAAAGAGAAGGGGATAAAGACTTTGGAGAAGCCATTACCGCAACCAAAATATCCACCTCTTTACCATAAATACAACCTTCCTAAACAAGAACAAGGTGAAAGAAAGACAACCCCGGTGAGGGCCCGGCGTATAGAAGGATTTTCAATCAAGAGACTTGAGAGAAGCGTGATTGGATTTTTAGAGGGTACAGCTAACGTATTAGATAATTTACATTTGATATCACATTTCCCCATGTTTCCAGGTAAACTTAAGTCATTATTGAAGCAGACTAATAAGCTTTGGGTATTGATATTAATTTTCCTCCTTCGAAAGACGGTATCACAATTACTCAATGTTTTAAAGAAGGAAAATAAGGTGAAGGTTGAGTTAGGGATTCTCAGACGAAGCAATGCGAAGGTGTTGGATCAACGAGAAGATGATCAGAATATTTTTAAGAGGTATGAGAAGTTTTTGAAAGATTTGAAGTTTGACAAGACGATGTTGATTCTTGAGCTTATAGGGAACCTACTTGATTTAGCGTTCAATGTGGTTGAGCTCTATGGGTTACCTGTTCCGGACTGGTTCATGAGCGGGTTGAACTTTGCTAGTATGTTTATGACGATTTACAGAATGAACAAGGACGACGAGTATATTGATGACGATATCTCTGAGGATGTGATATAATATAGATAGGAAGGAAACATAGATCAACGAGACATCAACGAAATGAACCTCAAAGCTGACATCGAAAGCAAAACATCCTTGACACCAGAAAACCCTCAACTGTGTATTTTATAGTGATATTTAAGTCTTTGCTTTCTACAACTGTAGCTGATTCTTAGCGAGTCGCAGCATTGTTGCGATGTGTAATTTCGCTCACTCTTGAACGTGCGAAAGCAAGAATTCATCGCGAACAAACCATCAACACTATGGCGGTGTCAGAGATACTCAACTCTTATAGGTCTCGATTGGAGTCTGTGGACAAGCACATAGCGCATTTCTTTGACTCATTGAACGTGAATGATATTGTGAATGATCCAGCGTTGAAAGTACCCGAGAGCAGTGATGCTTTTGAATCGTTAAGCTTGACGGAGTTGACCCGCAAGCTCGAGGAGATCGAGCAGAGTAAAGGCATGTTAGACCAATTGTGGTACGTGAGAGGGTACATTAGGGAATCCCAGAGTATTTTTGAGCTAGGGGACTTGGATGAGAGTGATTTAGAGTCGGTATTTAACAATTTGGACAAGTTACTGGGGGTGGTGGAGAGGTTTCCTGACACCTTAGTGATCAAGAGCGAGATTACCGAGGAGCTACGGGCGCTCGTGGCGAGGCTAGCGGACAGTGTCCGGGGCAAGTTTGGCGAGATGTTCCCTAACGAGTACACTTACGCCCCGCGGGAGGGGGTCACCTACGGGTCATTAACGGGGATAGCCAAAAAGGTCGATGAAAAGTTCCACACCGCCGTATTAAGTGGGGTGCTCCAGCGGAACCGCCAGAATTGGGACGGGGTGTTGGACACGGTGGCGACGTCGAGTCTCGCGATAGAGCACCAAGACGTGGTGCGTCTAGTGAGGCACGAGGAGCGAGGGTTGAGTGGGCGGTTTGACTCTGTGGCCAGTTTCATGGCTTTCATCAATGAGTTTAGCGATGCTTCCCTCCGGAACTTCTATCGGTCGAGGGTAGCGGCGCTAGTCACCGACATCACCTCGGAGAATATCGACTCGATTATCGGGGGCAACGAAGCGTTCGACCGTTTGGTCGCTCTCAGCAGGGAGACGGGGTGGAACCTCCCTATAGAGAGGGCCGAGTTGAACAAGTTGCACGCCAGCTGGGTCAGCGACAAGTATGTCGACAAGATAAGGACAGCGTTCAGAGAGACGGTAGAGGAGGAGGTGGAAGTGGAAGTGGAGGAGGAGGAGGAAAAAGAAGAGGAAAAAGAAGGGGAAGAGCAGCAAGAGGAAGAAGAGGAAGACTGGAACGACTGGGACTGGGACAAGGAGCACGATTGGAACTGGGAGGAAAAGCAGGAAGACTTGGATGCACACGACGACTGGAACGACAAGTGGGCCGACGGGTGGGACGACGAAATCCACTTTTCTGACGAGGAACCACAGCAGACGGTAGCGAAGCCAGCGAAGGCGACACCGGTAGCAAAAGCATCGCCGGTCAAAGCATCGCCGGTCAAAGCGCCGGTCAGAGCGCCGGTCAAAGCAGCACCAAAATCTCCCACCAAAGTCACCATCTCGAGGCTCGCGAGGTGTTTGGTGGATATCTTCCGCGAGCATAGCGACGAGTACATGGTGACGGCGGTACAGTCGTTGGCGCTCGTTTCGTACCCACCACCGCTCCAGTCCTTCTTGATGTACAACGACATGGGGCACTTGTCGCGCGAGCTTCGCGACATCGCGTTCCGGCAGTTTGGCGAGTCGCAGTGGACGCAGGCGTCGCTGGCGTTCACCCACCAGCTCCAGGCGCTCCTCGCCGCCGCGCTCCGCGAGGAAAACGACTTTGCCCCGGTGGAGCAGGCGTTGCGCGGGCTCCTTGCGTCGAGGCTCCCGCTAACCAACAGCGCGCTCTTCACCAAATTCCTCGTGAGCCTCATCGACACTTTGAACACCACCGCAGTAGACGCAGTAGTAGCACTCGATGATATCACCGAGGAGCGGTCCGAACGCATCACTAGCGTGGTAGACAGCCTTAACAGCATCACCCTACCATGCTTGGCCCACTACGAACGCCAGCTCCCCTCGAATCATAAACTAGAGGGACTCGTGTTCTTGGTCAACCATCATCTTTCCGACATCATCGACCGCTTTTACGACGGAGAACTCTTTGATTTTACCACCCAAGACCTCATTAAAGTGATTAAGTCAGTATTTGTCAAGAGTGAACTCCGTGACGGCTACATTAGTGAGATTATCGATAGCCGGACTCAGTAGGTACGACAATTTATTAAATAGCTAAACATCAATACATTTCTAGTATTTTCATTGAATCACTTCGCCGCTGTTGACGGTCTTTCCTGTCTTTGCAATGGTATTATACACGGTGTCATAGTCTAGCGACTCCTTGGTAGTGACGTCCACCGTCTGCTTCTCTAACGAGATATCGATACCCGACACCCCGTCTAACCGGTTTAACACTCTATTGACTGCTCCCGAGCAGCCCGAGCACGACATTGATACGTTAAAATGGTACTTGTGGGACATGGCTAATGAAGTTTTCGAAAATGGGGATCAACAGTGTTTTATAGGAAGGGTAGTGCGAGTCTAATAGCGAAAATAACGCTGGCTGACAAATCGTGTGAGCCCGTGCTGGCGGTGGCTGGAGTAGCAGGAGGCAGTAGAGGCAATGGCTCGGGTTGGAGCAGTCAGTGTGGAAGCAGTAGTGGAAGCGGTAGTGGAAGCAGTGGTGGAAGCAGTAGTGGAAGCAGTAGTGGAAGCAGTGAGTGATTCGATGGCTCCGATCTGATAATGTACTGCGGGTCGCAGGTTGCAGCTCGCAGGGAGGTGCTTTCCGCTGTTTTCGCTGTGATGGCGGTGATTCGCGGTGATTTCTCGCTCTTCCCTCGCTATTTTCGCTCTTCCCTCGCTATTTTCGCTCTTCCCTCGCTATTTTCGCTCTTCCCTCGCTATTTTCGCTCTTCCTCCCTATTTTCGCTCTTCCTATTTTGCTTTTTGCTTTTCCAGTTGGCACTTCCCTGCAGGCCATCTTCCCTTCCATTCCATCGCTTCCTCTACCATCATGCTTCCGCTAAGAGAGCAGGAGCTCGAACTTCTTGGAGCGTTCGTCGGCCAGACACCCTGCGTCGTCGTCCAAGGCTACAAGTCACTAGGCAAGCTGACGGTGGTCAACCACTTCCTCCGCTCCTCCAACCTCAACCACACCGTCGTCCAATGCGATGAGTGTGTCACGAAAAAACTCTTGCTACAACGCTGTCTTAAGGGTATAAGAACTGACAGCGGCATAGAAAACTACACCCAGGTCTACAGCCACAAGGGCGTCGACACCACTAGCGTCGCTGCTTCGTGTGAGTCTTTTGCTGGCTTCCTGAACGCCTTGGAACAGTTCTTCTTGGAAACTAACTACACCGTACCACATGTCCTTGTGTTAGACCGCTTCGATCAATGCATGGATCAGACTAACGACATCATGGCCTCCTTCGCTAGACTCCACGAGCAGTCGCTGGTCTCCAATTTGACCATAGTGTTTGTCATCTCCACCGATATCCCTAAGGATATCGCGACATTGTCGCTCCCCACCATCTATTTCAACCCCTACACTAGCGAACAAGTGAAACAAATCCTCCAACAAATTCCTCGACCCGAAAATACCCTTGGGGACTCGTTCTGGGCCCAGTATGTTGCGTTGGTGGTCGACCTGTTTTTCGCGTACACCGGGCCCGATGTCGCTAAGGTAGCGAGCGTGGCGGCGCGCCTCTGGGACAAGTTCACCGAGCCCGTGACCAACGGCCGCTACACCGCGCGCGACTTTGTCAAGGTGTACCGAGAGAATGCCCATTTGTTCACCGACGAGAAACTGTTCAATAATACCGCCATCACCGTGTTCGATTCTATGGAGCCCGAGCGCCCCACCGACGCCAGCATCGATATCCCCACTCACTCCAAATATCTCCTTATTGCATCGTATTTGGCTTCGTTTAACGAGCCCAAGAACGACCTCGTGCACTTCTCGAAGCTCAAGACAAAGAAAAAGAAGAAAAGAAACGCTTCCATCGATAACAGGCTTCTTTCACCCAACTACTTCGACTTGGAACGACTTCTCGCTATTTTGTCGGTGATCTACAAGAACGAAGCCATCTCGTTCCATGATAAAGACGTGGGACTCGACGATGATGATCCCCTGCGAGATATCGAATTCGCCAATTTTAGGCTCAGTAGAAACATCGATATCAATAGCCAGATAGCTACATTGGTGGCGTTGGGGCTCTTGGTGAGAACTTCGGCCCTGGATATCTTAAATTCTAAAGTGCGGTGGAAATGTAATATAGCGTGGGAAACGGTAGAGAGCATCGCTAACGACGTCCAGTTTCCCCTACAAAACTATCTAATAGATGAATAGCTAATCAAAGATAACATCACTAATCGGAAAAAAGTCAACGTCGTCGGTGTGTCTGACGTCAACACTGTCGTCGAAATAATTCTCTTTCCAGTGACCCATTTCGTAGCTCGAATAAGGACCGTGTACCGTGGCATCATCCTTCCACCGGAAAAACCATACCTTTTCCCCGTAGTCTTCCTCCTCCTCTTCGTCTCTCTTTCTTTTGGTTCCTCGATGGTCGGTGCCCGTTTCCTTACGGTACTCTCGCATAAGTTCTTCTCGGGACATCTCATATACATCAACCCCGAGCTGGTCGCAGAGACTGGTGATCTTCACTACCGCATCCTTCCGCGAGCGGTCCTTGGTTTTGCCCAACAGGGCAAGGGTCTCCATCGGGGTGTCCGATGGCTCTAGAGCATCAATTAGCTCGCTAAGTAAAGTATGCCTCGGCACTGGTGCCGTGGACTTCTGTGCCTTTTGTCGGGCCAATTGGGCTTCTCTGGCCCTCTTGATATCTGATTTCCCATAATCGCCAAACCATTCGTCGTCACTCTCCTTATCGTTGCTGATATAGTTCCCATCATTCAAAAAAGTGCCCTCCTTGGCCTCCTCCCTTAGATTAAATGCCTCGATCTTTGGATTATCCTCGTCGTCGTCGTCATCACCGTCGCTCTGCTCAATCTCTTCGTCCCTCTCAAATTGCTTCATATCTAGCTCATTGTCCTCAAACATGTCCTCCTCCGACGAATCGGACTGGTAATCTACAGCGTCTACCTTTGCATTCTTTCGTTCAGCCATGGAAATTAAAAAATTACATCAACGTCAAATTTACGTCAAAATCGTGTTAGTTTTTACATCAAAAATCGTGTTATATTTTACATCAAAAATCGTGTCAGATTTTACATCAAGATCGTGTTACATTTACATCAAGATCAGGTTGGATTTTATCAAATTGGACTCAATTACAAAGTCAAGTCGATTCTTCTATCAGTTGCTATGGATCTCGACATCGACACTGACGAAGTTTTAAATTTAGAGGAGCAAAACTACCACCAGGGGTTCAATGAGGGTCACGATCAAAAAGCCCAGGAAGAATATTTAAATGGTAAAGAATATGGCTTGCAAACTGGGTTCCAACGTTTTTTGATTGTAGGGTATATAAGAGGACTTGTGGAGTTTTGGAAGGAGCATATCGATGACTTTGATAATAAATCATTACCATCGCATTTGTATCAATTGGAACAACTCTTAGATAGTATCCCGGTGTCTAATGAAGATCAAGACGTGGCTGAATACGATAGAAAGATCACTAAGGCAAGAAATAAAGTAAGATTGATTGCCACTCTTGTTAAACAAAGCTACAGGGTATCAAAAATCGATGAACTAATCAAAGAAATTGGGGGGTCGTTACATTTAAGTGAAGATGTAAATGAGTCATGGTAGTATTTAAAAAAAATCAAAATCTAATGATTTAAAAGGACTGTCTAAATTGTATTTCATAATGCCTCCTAGGGGATAATCATTAACCCCTAAAATTAACAGCTCTCCATGTCCATATTCCATGGGACAAAAGTTTAACCCAATACATTTACCGATAAAATCTATACTCTGACTCCGGGGCACTTCCTCGGTGCGATTCACCACATCCTTTAACTCGATGATGCCCGCATGATCGAGAGATTCTGCCCACGCCACATGGTGACCTGAAGAACTAAATTTACAATTACGAATCGGTCCCCCACTATCATTACCTGATCCTAGGGCTCCACTAAAGCAATTAATACTTTGATTTGGTCGCCTTCTATCCCATATTCTGATACATCCATCTTGGTTACCCGTTAGGAGAATATTGGCATTGGAGGGACACCAATCGCAGCTGAATCCGTAATCTTGATGTCCTTTAAATGTTGATGTCAAACAGGTGGCCGAGGGGAGTCGTAAATCGGCGATGAATGCATCGACATTATCCCCCACCAAAAACGTCTCGTGTCGATTCTGATGATTCAATGCTGTACAATTTACAGCAAAGGGGATATCTTTAACTTGATGTCGATGCTTGGGTAAATCCACTAATCGTAATGCCTTATCGTTGGATGCCACTACCAAGGATTCACCATCGATAGTAACATGATTGGTGATCCCATCACTATTCCCCGTTAATTGATACTCCCCCACCATTCCCGATTCAATATTATGAATCAAATAACCCCCTTCAAATGTTCCTGCTACCAAATATCGGTCAGAATTGGCCAATGTCGATATTCGACTATTGCAATTGTACATCAATTTTCTCGAATCTATAATCTGGTCCAATTGCATTAAATTTGTTCCATCTGTATGGCGTCTAGCTGGCATTAATCTATCAATCTTGAAATGTGTTAAACAGTCATCGGTCATAGAATCTCCCGATAGATAAAAAATCCCATCGTAAAGATTACTGCATGTCACAATGTTTCGAAGTTGGAAATGGGAGATATGGAGCTTAAGTTTAGGGTAAAACTTGTCAAACAGGAAAAAATCCGTACTATTGCCATATTTGATCAAATTTATATTCTAATTGTTAGTAATTCTCTCGAATATCATCATTTTTTTTTACTCACCCTTGAAGCACTCTCGATAGATCCTGGGATATTTTGAAACCAGTTCCGCTGGCCAATCCTCATTCTATCACAGTAAAATTTTCTTCTCAATCCTCGGGGCCATTTAACTCCCTGTATATCATTATATTCTGTATCTGATATGGAAAAAGACAAATTCTCTTCCCTTCTCTTTAATGAATTCAACACCTTGAGTACATCAGACTTGCTTAACTCACTATTATCGTCATACAACAAGTTGAACAAAAACGTAAGAGACTCCGACTGGTTCATCTCATACTCATGCGTCGCCACATTATGGGTCAAGATCGCCTCCACCTCACCCTGCTCAGTCAACTCCATGATGGTTGATTAAAGACCGGTGAATCAAAATGTCAATTAAGATACAAAACTTCGATACTGTACATAAACCGAAATGTTAATCATTTAGTAATGCATATAAAAATAGATATTGTACATAGTCCATTCAATCAATTAACCCTCGATCATTCCTCTTAAGAGATGCAAATTGTAGATAGAGGCAACTTTATCAAAGACATGGAGTTTTGTTTCGACTTCTGCTGCTGAAAAAGTTTCTATCCATGATCCCGAGCATTTACAGAATTCGCTGAGGTTGTTTGCCCGAATGTTGCCGCATTTAGAGCATTTAAAGTCTTGCACGTAGAATTTGGTGACGATTTGTTGGTAAAGTGCCACGAGCCGCTCTTCTAGGGAGATTTTACTGTGAGGACGGAAGCAATTGGGGCAGTTCCAAATGTCCTGTGGCTTGTCGCAACAAAAGTCGATGTCGCGGATATGGTTGCAGTAGTCACAAATGACATGCGCGAGCTTTAAAGAGGTGCTGGGGTTCTGGAAAACTCCCTCGGGACTAAACTCCTTAACTTCGAATACCGCCAAAAGCTCCTTACGAAGCATTCTCACTTCCATCATGCGCTTCTTCGAAAGGGAAAATACTGCACAGAGAAATTTCACCAACTCTAGTGCCGGATTGGTCATGGCAAGATGAGACCCTGCAAGTTTAGGGAATGCATACTCCTTCTCCAAGTCAATATTGATGATAGAATCATTCTGTTGTCGATTTAGACGCTCGATTCTCTTGACCAATTGCTTTCTAAACACGTCGGTAACTCCAGAAAAATCTTCCTCTTCCTCGGGCTCTTGAAGCTTCTTTTGACCATTCAATATATGTGCAATCTGCGTGGTTCTTTGCGTGGCACCGCCCAATAGATTTTCCGCCTTGTACTTGTTTAAAGCATCTAAAAAGATAATTAGCCAGTCTTCGAACTCATTTTGGAAAATCACCGGGAGAAATTGCTTGATGTGCCAATTGTTCGTCGGTACAAGCTCTTGGACATCTTCATTGGTGATGGACCTACAATACCTCCCCCCATAGTTATACTCATCCATCCACACTAATAAATCCCAGTACCTGGTGATGCGAAGATCCAAGAAATTGAATAACGGTTTTGCCCTAGCCGCCTTGATGATATATTGTCCATAGGCATAAGAGTTCTCTACTGACACTTTGGTCGTCTGTAGGAGAATCTTATTTCTATTGGCAAAAATTACTTGGGCATTCATCCTTCTAAACTCTCCAATCAACTGCAAAAGCGCCTTCTTGGTGAGATTATGTACATGGTAATGAAGGGCAAAATCATATAAATAAGAACTTTTGGTTTGCACCCAAGTAGCCAAATTGTTCACCATAGAGTCGCCATTGACACTTCCATTCACGGCATCATCCCACCATTTCTTTACCATGGTCCGTAAGATCGCCAACGAAGGTGCAGAGAACGTATCTTCAGCAAACTCTGACCCCCCATTATTGGTATCAAACTCTAACGCCTCCTCAGCTAAATCTGCTCCCTCAGCATCGTTAATGAGTGCACTAGACAAAATGGTGTTGATGGTTAATGTACCAATGTCAATCTCCAAACATGCTGTCTCAAACACCTCGGGATTGTTAATCGTAGGGAACGTTAGGCCATCGAAATAAGGACTACGGTCCATCTCAAAACCTCCATGATCTGGTAATGGCAGTGAAGACCACCACAATACAATATTGGCTTCCGATAACCGTCTGGCATACTCAATATCAATCATCGAACCCAAATTGTCCGTAGTCAAATTACATAACGGGATCTTGCTATACTGCGACAATGAAATCAAATTCTTAAGCCACGATGCAAACACCAAATAATGATTAATAATACGCTTGCCGATCAATGAATGCCAACCTACAGCAGGCAATGAAAATTCCGCCACTTTCATCTTGATCGCAGGGAAATCAGCACTGGAATCAAGCAACTTCATGACTCTTGAGGCATATGGCGATTGAATAGCGAAAAGGGCCCGGTTGCTTCTGCTCTGGTGGATCTTTCCGATTGTTTGGTTGAGTTTCTTATAAAGTTTGGTCTTGTCGCTATAGTAGGTGGTTTCAAACTCCATCGAATTTGGGTACTCGATGTAGTTGCTTGTCTTGCCTAACTTGTCCTGTTTCGCAGAGTAGAGCTCTTCGTAGGTTCTACTGAGGTTTGGTGGTAACTCCTGTGCTCCTGGAGATGGTTTCAACGCCATTACCGTGGCAGAAGTATCCCAAGACTTGAAAAGAGCAAAAAATTCATAGTTGTTGGCCACGGCATGGAACAAATATATCACATCCATATCGAAGCGTCTCATATAATTGTCATTATCAATTTTCATCAAGTCGCTAACAGTAAATCCATTCTTAAGTCCCTTCCCAAGGGCACCTACTCTAGTATCGTCAAATTTCACTGTGTTACCCAAATCAATAGTGGCCCTCTCTATAGGAGAAACATGGGACTCGTAAAGCCCCATAATGCTAGAATCATGGAGTAAACTATCGACTTTCCGGCGTTCCACTTGAAAGACGTCTTCGGGCATCGTCAACTTATATAAATTAGAAGCATCGTGACCATTGGGCAATATAGCACTGCTACGTTCAATAGTGCCGTTTGGGATAGTTTTTTTCAGCAGCAACTCAAACTTAAAACTGGCGTACACCTTTCGTGGAATATGGAACGTGAAGGTATGGATTCTATTACCAGCAGATACATAAGCCTTGACGTTACCTGGATTAATTGGATCCACTTTATACTCCAAGATCTCCCAGTCGGAGCCAGCGACGTTCTCAGCCTGTTTCCGGAACATACTTCCCACAGTAGACCGGTGCGAAGTCTCGCTATTTGCACCAAAAAGCTTTCTTCTTCTATCTCTATTTTTCTCTTGAAGCTTCCATTTGACCTTTTGATATTCAAGAAATCCTCCATAATCCTCAAACATCAGAGGACATCCGGCATTCAACACTGCAGAATCACGTTCTTCATCTTGATCCATGGCTTTAAGTCTTCTCTTTCTCGAGGTCACTTTGCCTACTTTCATCTTGGCTATGCCCGAATCGATCTCTCCGAAATCTTCAATGTCTTGCACTTGTTTGGTAAGGTGTTCCTTCTTGGAAGTTTGCCCGAAATAAGATGAGATAGACAGCTGCTGCTTCTTATCATTAAGTGCAGAGATCTTTTTTTGCAACCAATCCGGGTGAGGCACTCTTGGCACTGGGTTCTTCACTCCTTGCAACGCTGCTGGAATAGTGATGATCTTCTGCACCACAGAAGCTAATCTCTCATAGTAGTAGCTCCAATCAATGACACTACGAGGATCAAAGACTTCTAACGATGGGTCTCGGAGCCATTTCTTTAGAAACATCTTCTTCTTTTCGGACGAGAAAATTGACACCGGCACCGCTCTCTCGGTGACAGGAGCGCCCAAGGGCTTCTCACTGATGATGTATTTACAATTCAACCCAGCATCTTTAATCATTTCCTCACCTAAAAATTCCCCTAACCGTCTTGCAGTAGTGATGGAAGTGGATTTCTGGCCTCCATATTCTTCCAAACTCTTGGACATGCTTCTATTTTCACAAATAAGCTCAATCAAATCTTCATCTTCCAAAGTGCCTCCCTTGGTATCCAATACATCAAGCCAATTATTGGCGACAGTGGCTACGGATCCATAACAGCCTTCTAAAGTTTTCCCTTCTAAAAAGAGCTTAAAGATATCCGATTGGAAGTTTTTGATGAGTTGAAGCTCACCTCTTCTCTTTAATTCGAACCCCTTTAATTCAGCCAATGATCCGTCTTCATTGAATACAGCATACCGTTTCTTTAACCCTTTACCTTCTTCCTTTGAAGTGGGTAACACCATCGCCTTGTATGGTCCATCAACTTCGAAGAAAATTGAGTTTTCTGAACGAGACTTATAGCGGAAAGTGTCCTGGTCCACCAAATCCTGGTATTGATGGTTAGTAAACCTTTCATGAACTATATAATTAAGCATGGAACAGGGGTATTCAAGAAACACTTTCTTGCCGTCTTTACATTGCAAATGGAAATTCTCCGGAAAAGATTTAGGCAAGATACACCATATCCCGTCGGTATCTAATTCTAGCGGTCTACCAAGCCTTTCTACTAAGGATCTCGCCATTTGAATGATAGTGGCACCGGTGAGACAAGTGATCCCAGCCATTTCCATTGAATACCATCTGGACCCCTTTCTCATGACATATCCATAGAAGGAGTTAAGAATAACCTTGTGGGCCAATTGCAACGAATCGTATAACACCACCATTTTTTTAGCTTCATCTCTTCCAATAGTATCCAGACTATCGATTTTGGCAGTTTTTCCCTTCCATACTTTGGTGAGGGTCTTAAACTCGTATCTTCTATCTCTAAAATCTCTCACGGTATTGACATAAAATGGGTTTTCTCTTTGGCACACAATGGCCTCTCTATTCACGGTTTTCGATTGCTTAATACGATGATACACTTTACGAGAGTATTCGCTTAATCTCTTTTTAACGAGTGATGCTTGTTCGTTGTATGTGAGCTCATCGAATAATTTTGCGCTCTGCCATGGCTTGGAGCTGGGAAAACTTTCATTTTGAAGCGACCTCTTGATCATATTATACTCATTCATCTCTGCTGGAAAAAATTCACCTCTCCAAGACCACGTCAATCTTCTATCACAAGTCTTTCCTGGTCGATTGAAGTCGCAGGCAGCACAATCCTCTTCGGACTTCATGGAATCTGGTTGCAACCGATTCGAAGTCATAATGTTAGGGTACATTGATGCAACATCGACATGGTAGATTAAGGGGTTTTCATTTCTTGATGGGTTTTGTTTCAATTCAAGAAGTTGTGCCTTTATTTCGTCGTGAATTTGATCGAAATTAGTGATGTCTTCCATTTTCTTGCCATTTTCTACTTCGACACAAAACTTCATGGCTTTAGGTAAGTCATCCAATAATTCGTCAATCACTGTGGGGTCAATCTTGAAAGTGCTGGGTAAATCACTTCTAAATACCCCGGCCTCTAGTGACTCTACATGTCCACCAACATAAGTTTCTGATTCTAGCAAATGTCCCTCATAGAACCGTTCTATAGGATCTGAGTGCTTATTGGGCAAGATAATTTTATGTTTATAAGCCTGCACCATAAGCAACATCTCACAAAGGGTACCTGTCCCCTTTCTTAACACTTCATCGGGGTTAAGTGGGATAATTGTGCCCAAGGAAAAGATAAACGGATGTACGTACTTATAATACAAGTAATAGGTGGCCACGGCATCAGACACCGAGTATTCTGATAATAATTGTGGTTTCTCGTATGCATAAGGGGTCATAAGTTCAGGGTCCAATTCTGTGGGGTTGTATCCCAATTTTGCCGTTGTCACAGCTTTTAAACCTTGGGAACCCTGTGGCAAATATGAATCTCTCTTGACCCATCGGAAACAATCCATATGTACACAGTACTTGGACTTGTATTCTCCTTCATTATCCTTGGCGAACCCTATCTCATCAAACATATCTAGATCGTGGAACCTTGCCCTGTTTTCCACAAATGGCCAATCAAAGAAGTCACCATTAAAAGTTGCAATGACCGTAGGTCTCATTTCTCTTACATGCTCAAAGAATCTTTGCAAAACAGCCTTTTCATCAGGCTCATTAAATACCGTAAAAACACCGGGGTACTCTGGTTTCGGAGTGTATTCGAAATCGTCGATATCCTTGGATATAATCTCTCTATTAGTTATAAGAAACCCTTCACCGTCAATCATATACGATATCATCATTATTTGGTCGACTTTGGCGTCAGGGAACTTCAATGGAGCCTTTGTCGTTTCGATATCAAATGCCAATATCACGGGGTCAGCAAATGCTATTTTCTCTTTGTCTTCAATTAAAGTAGCCTTCGAATGCTTCACATAGATATCGTACCATTTCCCCACCCTAATGTCATTATCAATGGAAACTCTTACGTGATAGGGGACATCATACTCTCTGACGTCATCTATTAATGTGGAAGGATCCTGGTACGAGTCGACACCACTAGACCCAATATATTCTTGCACGTTGTTCAAATTGTTGAAATTCATCACCTGATAAACGTTCCTTGTATCACGCTTCATTTGGTTCTCCTTGACTATGGGATTGAGTACGCGTCTAGCAGCGAGCAAGTCCGATACGTTGTGGAAGCTTAAATGAAGTAAGGTCTTCTTAAGACCCACTAAATGGTTTGGGAGTGACAAATCTTCTTTAGTGACTCTCAGTACACTTTTCAAATTGGCAGTCTCTAAATATTTCTTTAACCATTCTTCCACTTCCGATTCATGGCCCGGTACCACTACAAGGAAGAAGTAAGGATCATATTGCAATGTCACCTTAAACGACCCACCTTCTTCGTTCAAAAAGTAATAATCAACCCCAGAATAGCCGGCAAGATACTCTTCACTAGGAATTGTCGTCGCGTGCATGTTCATGAGCCATCCTTTCATGGGCTTGTTTCCGTCATTATCACCATGCAACACCCTGTCAAACCCCATGATGGCGTCGAGATGGTCTATTCTTTCCACGAGCTCCCGTTTCTGTATCGCGTCATTCACCATGGGATTGATGGTATCGGCTTCCTTCTTGGGCCGAAACTCGCCCTTGACAGCCATGGGTCTGGTAGCAGTCACCATAGTACAAGAGCTGGTTGAAGAAAGACGTTGAGGCTTCTGGTGATAAAGTTTATGACGCGTCAGGCAACGCGAAGTTAATGTTGCAAAAAATTAAAAGAAAAAAAAAAAAAAAAAAAGACAGAGTGTGTGTGTCACGTGATATATTAATAAAGAAGGTCAATGTTTCAGGGTTCGATCTGAAACAGCATTGAAACCAATCTATTCAACTACTATACATTACCAGCTCATGAACAAGATTATCACCCCCTGTACCACTACGGAATACAAGAACAAAAACTGTACTCTAATTCTTCTTTGTTTGGCGGTGACAGTTGTAGTGGCAGAACCTTCGATGGTATTCGGTAGTACGAGAAACTTTAACGACCTCATGAGAAACACCGCGAGGTTTGCCATCAAGATAAAGACCACGGGGTAGTAAGTGAACCAGCCATTGCCAATCAAGTGTTTCCAAAACAAGAGCACAATAATTGACACATATTTGTAACCTGAAAAGCTGATTAAGTCCCAAATGGAGCTTTGGGTGGAGCAATTTAGGAGGTAAAGGCCAATCTTGAAAATGGCGATATCGAACAATGAGCATGCGAAAGTCTGTGATGCCAAGTAACCAAACACTTGAGGATGGAAATCTCCCTTGAAGCCCTGAAACAGTGCCCACAGTAAGATATAAGTGATGAACGACATTATGGGGATGTAAAGATCTGGAGCATTCACATCATAGTTGGGCGGTGCAAATTGTAACAGGGCCGCCTGTTCAGCATGGATATCTGCTGTAGTTAGTCTCACCCAGTTTTTATTTTTATAAGGGAATAGTATAATCAAGATTTTGTTAAGCACATATGAGTTGGTGACCTGGAAGTAGTATCTAAGTTCTGTTCCTGTTCCATTGATGAATTGGCCGAAATTTTGTTGGATGTATTGATTTGATGAATTGAAGCCTTCCTTGGCGAACTGCGACGCCAACGCTTTTGCAGGATCATTGAGGAAGTTGGGGAAAGTAGCGTCGTTCAGAGCCGTTTGCACCGGGCTCTGGCCCGTGTTCAGTGTCAGGAATTGGGTGGTTTGGCCCGGAGGATACTGACCTTGAAACAGCGCCAGTCCACCTTGTGCTCCACCGGGTGCCTGCGGGTACAGGTACAGAAATCTCTGTTGGGCGCGGCTCTGGCCCTGGAAGTTCTGAATCAGATAACCCTGAGGATGCTGAGGTTGCGGGTGGTATAAGTTCTCGTCAAGCGAGTTGCCATATGGGTTATACATGGTGATGGTGCTATTTAATGTTTGTTTCGTGGCTGAAATTTAGTGATTTGGGTGTGTGTTGTGCACATAATCCTAGAATCCTAGACTTCCCTATGGGGAAGTATCCTGCGGTTGTCCCTGGCTTCAGTAGTTTGCGCGACAGCGACGGGAGATCGCAGCGACATATCACAATTTAAGCTTGCACGCAACAAGCACGGTTGTCGTAGCGATCAATTGGTGTTTCTGAGATTGCAATGGAAGGAAAGGTGTTTGTCGTG
Source organism: Priceomyces melissophilus (assembly GCA_031081885.1). Lineage (NCBI taxonomy): Eukaryota > Fungi > Ascomycota > Pichiomycetes > Serinales > Debaryomycetaceae > Priceomyces > Priceomyces melissophilus. The sequence goes on along the minus strand of JARYTE010000010.1, from coordinate 425,435 downwards.
TCAAACAGACTCCCCGTGACGATCAGACGGTTAGGGAACGGGGAGTACGACTACACCATGTCTTCAGGAGGATTGGTCACGGCATTGCAGGGGCTCAAGAAGTCCACAGAATTCCAGTGGTTCGGGTGGCCAGGATTGGAGCTACCCGAAGATGAACAGCAAAAAGTCAACGGCGACTTATTGAAGAAGTTTAGCTGTACGGCGATCTTTTTAAGCGACCTCATTGCTGAGCTCCACTACAATGGGTTCTCCAATAGTATCTTGTGGCCGTTATTCCATTACCACCCAGGAGAGATGAACTTTGATGAGAATGCCTGGGCCGCCTATATTGAAGCCAACAGACAGTTTGCCGATACTATTGCGGCTAAGTTGAGTGACAATGATATGGTGTGGGTGCACGATTATCATTTGATGTTATTGCCCCAGATGTTACGACAGAGACTCGGGGGTAAGCGGAACGTCCGCATTGGGTTCTTTCTTCACACGCCGTTCCCGTCGTCGGAGATCTACCGGATCTTGCCGGTGAGAGAAGAGATTTTGCGTGGGGTGTTGAGCTGTGATCTCATTGGGTTCCATACTTATGACTATGCCCGACACTTTCTCTCATCTGTGTCGAGAATCATCAGCCATGTGGCCACCAGACCTAACGGTATTGAGTTTGAAGGTAGATCCATCAGTATTGGGGCATTTCCTATAGGCATTGACGTAGACAAGTTCTTGGATGGGTTGAAGAAACAGAGCGTTATCGACAGGGTGAATCATCTCAAAAGCAGGTTTGAAGGGGTTAAGGTGATTGTAGGCGTCGATAGACTAGACTATATCAAGGGAGTGCCCCAGAAGCTTCATGCTTTTGAGATCTTTCTTCAGGAGAACCCCGAGTGGATAGGCAAGGTAGTGTTGGTACAGGTGGCCGTCCCCTCACGAGGAGATGTCGAGGAGTACCAGAGTTTGCGGGCAAATGTCAATGAACTAGTGGGGAGGATTAATGGGCAGTTTGGTACCGCAGAGTTTGTTCCCATTCATTTCATGCACCGGTCGGTACCGTTTGACGAGCTTATCAGTTTATATAATGTTTCTGATGTGTGTCTTATTACTTCCACCAGAGATGGGATGAATTTGGTGTGCTACGAGTATATTGCGTGTCAAGAAGATCGTAAGGGAGCACTAATTCTTTCGGAGTTTGCTGGGGCTGCTCAGTCGCTAAATGGAGCTCTTATCATTAACCCCTGGAACACCGACGAAGTCAGCGAGTCTCTCAAGGAGGCCCTAACCTTACCTAATGAGAAAAAAGCCATAAATTTTCATAAGCTTTTTGATTATATCTCAAAGTACACTTCGGCTTTCTGGGGAGAAAGCTTTGTTAAGGAGTTATACAAGTGCAAGCCAGACAAGAAATTAAGAGATTAAACATGATATAAATAGAAAATCACATACTTACGACTATTGCAGAGGCGCCTCCTCCGCCGTTACAAATTGCAGCGACGCCAGTTTTGCCCTGTTCATTTTTCAATACCGATAATAAAGTAACGAGGATTCGGGCTCCCGAGCACCCTAGGGGATGACCCAAGGCCACTGCTCCACCGTAGACATTCAACTTCTCTGGGGGGATCCCCGCTAGTTTCGCATTGGCCAACCCCACCACAGAGAAGGCCTCATTCACCTCGTAGAAGTCGACGTCTTGCGCGAGCACTTTTGCCCGATGTAGTGCCTTGGGGATCGCCAACGATGGGGCAATGGTGAAATCCATGGGGGTTCGTGCAGCCTCGCCCCAGCCGGTGATCTTGGCCAAGGGAGTTAATCCCAACTGATTTAGTTTCCTCTCTGATACCAACACTAAAGCTGCAGCACCGTCGTTGAGCCCCGGAGCGTTCGGAGCTGTCACGGTGCCATTTTTCTGGAACACGGTTCGGGCCGAGCGCAACTTCTCTTCAATAAACCTTAATGGCTCTTCGTCGGAGGAAACAGCACCGTTCTTGACATTGACAGGAGAGATCTCGATGAATTTCCCTTCTCTCTGTGCCGTCAATGCCTTCTTGTAGGAGTTTACGGCAAAGTCATCTTGGTGGACCCTGTCGAAGCCTTGCTCGGCCGCGCACTTTTCGGCTGCAACTCCCATCAACTTGTCTTCATAGGGATCCAAGAGCCCGTCCATCTCGAGCCCATCCACTGCTGTTATATTGCCATACTTCTTACCACCGCGGGGGAGGTAGTAGGGGACGTTAGACATCGACTCTGCTCCACCCACCACCACCATATCAGCAGACTCGGTCAAGATCGATTGGACCCCCAAGATCACAGCCTTCATCCCCGAAGAGCACACTTTATTCACCGTGGTAGCCACCACCGATTCCGATAGTCCAGCTTTTAGTGCCACCTGTCTAGCTGGGGCCTGGCCAATGTTTGCCAGAAGCACACAACCGAAAAAGATCTCTTGTACCTCGCTCGGGTCGATTCCCTCGAGAGCGGCCCGCACCGAATTTGCACCCAAATCAACGTACGACAAAGAACTCAAGGCCCCTTGGAAAGACCCAATTGGTGTCCTTTTGGCCGACACGATATACACTGACATGTTACGAAGATGATGGTGTATGGAATTTGTGGATTATGGTGTATTATTTGTGGACGTATTTATAGTGTAGGTATACGAGTATACGAGCTGCGGCGGTGCGTTTCATGACAAGCGGTGACAATTACAAATATGACAGCGACTGCAACAGCTCCCCATACATGAAGCTACTATGAGATAAATACACTGTAAGCTAACTATGGTCAGTCCACCAAATCGTCATACGAGATCTTTTTGTTCAAATTTGTCAAGGAGAATCGTTCCAAATTCTCCTCGGTCAATGCATTATTATTCTCCTTCTCCCTTTCTTCTATCCTAGGAAGTTGGATCACTTGAGGTCGAATCCCCAACTTACTTAAAAGCGACCCGTTCACCAACAGCTTTGTTTCTTCATTCTTTAAAAGAACACTTTCCGAGTATAATGAACGGTCCGGAAGGTTATGCTTATGACTAAAATGCGGTCTCTTTTTCTTCTCGACTTGTTTCGGCTGGTCTTTCCTAAAATGAGACACGTCCTCCTCGAAATTCTTTGCCGAATCAAATGCTGACATCATATAGGGAAGTTCCTCGGATATAGACGTCTTTGTTAGCGTCGACGATAAACCGTATTCATCCTCATGCTTGGTGATCGAGTGCACCATAGGCGAGGGTAAAACTCCCAGCATATTCATATAGGATCCAGCAGAGCTTTCCTCGTACTCATCACTCTCCAATTTCATGGTATTTTTCATGGTCTCTGTCTTAAATGCTTCATACATCTCTAACATATCATTGACGATCGCCATCCACTCTTGCTTCCCCTCGGCGTCATCTTCCTCTAACACCATCTCCAATTGCTTCAAAATACTCAATATGAACGCCTTATATGAGTCCACTGTCGCCTTATCCACTATGGATACCATCTCCTCGAGTTCCTGCCCGATTTGGATGAGTTTGGCCATAGAATAAGATATCGTCAATTTATCGGCCGCCTCGGACTTAAGCCGAACACATTTAAGCAACAATGACGATAGCACCGTGCCACTATCATTGATATACTCTCTAGGAGTCAACGTTGATGCTTGCTTGGAAACAATAGCCAATTCATGTGCTACCTTGGCCAACTTCACATTTAAGTCATTCGACACCACCAACACCTTCCCGGCAATCATAGTATTAAATTCTTTGATAGTGGAGTCCTGGATCTGGAAATGGGACTCTCCATTGATCCTCAATGACATAAACTCCCAGCTATTAAGTTGTAGTGAGATTCTCTCTAGCCGTTGTAAGATTTCAAATCCTCGATGACACAATTTCGATATTCTTAGTTCGCTCAACGGGAAATCGTCGATGAGCCGTAACAACCGACTGGTCTTTTCCCTTGTCCTCAAGAGATCTTTATCTCTCACAAGTTCTAACACCGAGTCTCCATCGCCCATAGATCATAAAATGCAGTGTGGTTAGCTTGTTTAATGATAAAATCTAGTTTAGAGTCCACTATGGCTGTTCTCTGTCTTCAATATCGACTCTAATACCCCCAGTAAGGTATGCTATGCTCTACTCTATGCTGTTGTTTTCCAGTATCAAGACTTGGTCGAATCAAAGAGCTTGAAAAATTCGGACTATATGCACGCTCGATATCACCGATGCGCTGACTGCCCTACTGGAATGAGACTCATGTCAAGACCTGGACACACTAGGCCAGGGCCATTATTTTTGTAGTTAAGTTTCCGTAGGTAGAATAATAGTAGTTATATATTTAGTTCTGTTGCAATTCTGCAGTTCTGTTTATTTGCTATTCAGGACCCATTGGCCAGCCTATCTACCTGTTCTACGCTAGCACTTCAGCTCGCCCACTTGAAGCGTCGACTTAATAATTAAAGTATATGCTTTTCTGAGATTATTGTTTTCCTCATGAGTTCGTACCAATCATCCATTTCGCCATCGTGAATGGCAATGATTATGAGCGTCATGTTGTCGAAACCTATTCCCGTATAACTGTTGGCTCTTTGTAAGGAGTCGTCCAAAATAAATTCTATGATTCTGTTTAAATGCCATCCTAACCCGAGTTTATTTCTAATTAGTGTAATTAATTCACTGTTCCGGTAGCAATCCCATATCCCATCACATGCCACCACGATAAATTCTGGTCGTCCATTATTTAAATCATACACCAAGAGATCCGGCTCACAGCTAACTTGATAGAGTTCAGGTGGAATACGAACAAATCCGTTGGTAAAGTACTTTGCATTCTTATTGATGTAAACATTGTTTGAACCATCCAAATAGGGGAACTTGAATTTAAAATCCCCCACTGCTCTGGATAATGCCAATATTTCATTCACTCGATTATTCAAAATATATCCATTGCCATTTTCAATTCTGATTCTCTCATTCATGATAGCTGGTTTATGATCAAACGAGAGAGTCTTTGCATTACCATTCACCGATAATATACACCTAGAATCACCGGTGTTAGAGACAATGATATATTTATCCTTGACAATAGTGGCAATGATCGCCGTAGACCCGCAATTCAGCGAGTTAGGGATCCCTGCTACTTCATGATCCGCTCGGAAGAATAGATCCTTAATTGTTCTCATATTTTCCCTCAAAGATGCCCCATATAATCGACTTAGTTGCTCCATGATGTTTTTCGGTAATGTTTCACTTAAGTGTTGGGCACATTCTCTACCTCCATGGCCATCAAACACTCCAAACACTGCTACTGTTTCATCACTGTTGATCGTTATATTATGAGCATCCTCCATAGTCATTCGATACCCCTGCATCGACCCCACACAATATGACACCGACTCATGATCTTTACTCTCGATTGTCTTCTCCAGAATTGGATGCGATAATAGCTGTCCCATATTGTTAATGGGTTGTTACAATGTTGAAACGTTTGTGGAGAGAAGAAAGTGGAGCAAGCGCGACATGCGACATTGGGTATTTAAAGCCAGCTACTGATAAAGAGGCACAGTGGAAAATCCAATTTATCATGCAAATTCCCGAGATTAACAGTAGCTCTATTGATGGAGACGTCAATTACATTGCCCCCAAGAGCTTTCCCATTGGACCATTCAAACGGTATGAAAATAACCCCATTCTAAAGCCCGACCCCAATATCGAGTTTGAAAGTGGATATTTGTATAATGCTGGGGCCATTGTCATTGATGATAAAGTTTTCCTTCTTTACCGAGCCCAGGATAAAAAGAAAATCTCTTCGGTAGGATTGGCATGGTCCAAAGATGGCTACAATTTCAAGAAATATCACAAGCCCATAATTTACCCCACCGAGTCCTGGGAAATCGGAGGTGGCTGCGAGGACCCGAGAATCGTTAGAGATAGCGAATCGAAATTGTTCATCGTCACCTACACTGGGTTCGATGGTAGTACTGCTCGGTTGTGTCTTGCCACATCGCATGATTTGTTTCACTGGAAAAAGTACCCCCCTATAGTGAGTCCCAGCTGGCGTGACATCGCTTACGACTCGAAACACAATCTTTTGATAAGGCACGATTGGCTGAAATCAGGGGCCATTATCCCCGAGAGGGCCCCCGATGGTAAGTACTATATGATCTTTGGTGATAGTTTCCTATTCCTCGCCGAATCTCACGACGCAGTCCACTGGAAACCGTTATCAGAGGAGTTCCACAAGACTCAATTCACAAGGATGAAGCTCAATCGTGAGTCGAAATTGATGGAGGCAGGTCCTCACCCATTTAAGATGGATAACGGTAAGAACCACTGGATCTTTTTCTATAACGCATGTACCAACGGCGGCGAAGATCTTGCCCCAGAGACCTACACCGTGAGCGAGCTCCTAATTGATTTGGATGATTTGAAAAAGGGCCCCATCGCCAGACTCGAATACCCTATTCTCACTCCTGAGCTGAAGAACGAAGTCGAGGGACAAGTGAACAAGGTGGTGTTCTGCGAGGGGGTAGTCCAGTTCCACGGCCAGTGGTTCCTCTACTACGGACAGGGTGACTCTGAATTGGGAGTCGCAGTCGCTGACGCATAGTGCGCGCAGCGAGTGATGGCGAGGATTATAAGTTTGCTACGCTCGCTACCCTCGCTACACGCGGCCTGCTGGCGCGGCTAGCGGCGCAAATGAGCCCCCCTCGCTTATTTCTCGCAACAATAAGCCAAGATCTTTTGGCACCCGCAGCCGTGGCGCTCGATGAGCCTGCCCTTTGTTGAGTTTGTTTTAGTTAGATGATGTTTTAAAAGTTACGATAACGAAAGAAAGCAACCGATTAAGAGTACAGAAAAAATCTAGACGTTGTGGTTTTTGTATGTTTGTAGAATTTGTAAATTTGTTTGTGTGAAATTTTGTAATTTGTGAAATCCAGAAATCAATCTCATCTTACACCCCTATGAGTCTGTTTTCGTTATTTGGCCAACCTCAACAGCAGACTCCCATCAATGATGCCAGGCCATTAAGGATAGCCTTCTTGGGCGCAGCTGGGGTAGGCAAGACTTCATTAATCTCCAAATTAACTTTGGGTAAACACAGTGAGACTTATTACCCAACACACAAGACCAACCCTATACTATTTAATTTTTACCCTCAGTCATTTGCCTCTCGTGCTATACTAGATGATAGTGAAGGAGATACCCTCGGGTACTTTGTGACTCGCGATGACGTTGTCTTGAGTCCAGTTATTTACAGTGCCTACTCTAAACTAGGAAAGCAACCAAGGAAACACGAGTCCGACGTGGTAAAATCAAAAAATGACTATTACGCCACTTATTGTTACAAAAATGACAGAACTAACGAGTATGTCCCGCCTCATATATCGCCAGTGTTGGTGGAGTTGATCGACAATCCCCCATTTGATCCTGACCAGACGGTCCCCTTTTTGGAAGCATCATTGTATATTCAGTTGGATAAGCATATCTTGCGGAACTTGGCCAACGAGCCTCGAAGGCCGGTATCGACAAAGCCTCTTCTTGTCGCGAGTGGGGCCAGTGAGCTAAATGGAGATATAGATGGCTACTTTCTCGTTTACAGTTCGATTCCCTCCAGTGACCCACCCCCGTATTTGGACGCGGTCAAAGCTGAGCCAGACGCCAGTGCCAGCACCCGAAGCCCCATTCTGGTGCTTCAAGTAATCAAAGATGCCCTAAGTGATGCTTGGCGAGAGTATTACACGTTCAAGACAAGATGGGAGCAGGGAAAGGAAAAAGACGTTTTTTCTTTCAAGTCAGCGTTGAAAAACATGTGGAACCAGCTGAACAAAATCGACATGGAGCTAATGAGGGCGCAGCTAAGAAAAGATATCTATTCTCTCGACTACTCCAACGACCCAGCAGATCTCAATAGTCCTCCTCCAGTGTGGATCGTGTGCACCAACACCACCAGCCCGCTCAAATCACCGATACTCGTGGAGCAGGGTCGGAAGTTGGCTTCGCAGTGGCATTGCGGCTTCATGGAGACTCTGATAGAGGACGTCGAGTTGCTCTTGGCCCTCATGGTGAGAGAAATCGTGGAAAAGAGGAAACTACAAAAGAGAAAAGAAGGCAGAAGATAACGGCGATAGAGATAGACAAGAGTGACTCATTAGGGCAGAACATAACAAACGAATGGGAAATGAATAATGACGGCATGGGTGAGGTGGTTTACCTGTATATAATCAATATTACTTTTAGTCTTTTTTAAAGCACTGTATATAACCCAATATAACTATCAATTTTACCATTATCTTATCACCATGCAATATAGCTGCCCCATTTGTAAAAAGAGCCAGCGACTAGTGGGCAACGAGATCTTGTGTGGTGAGTGTAAGGAGGAATTTGACGATGTCAAGGAGAAGGTGGACTTTAATACGAGGGTTAACGACACAGCGAGAGACAATATCAATCACATATTTGCCCTCTCGAGGGATGAGGGAGATAAGGTCAAGCTCGATAGTTTCGGTGGAGTAGTCCCTGTGCCATCGGAGGAATCGACAAAGTCCTTAGCGATACAGTTGACTAAGCTTAAGGGCATGAATATGATCTTAAGGCGCGAGCTTATAATGAAGTCGGCCGAGAAGAACAAGGTGCACATTAATAAGATCGCCGATAGCATAGCAGAAACCGAACGGTTATTGAATGATAAAGAAGCATTGATAGACGAGAGCAAAAGGCTGATGACGGCGCAGTTCCGTGAGTCGTCGAGGCAATTTGACCGCAGTATTGACGATTACCTGCAAAATAGAATCAAGCAAATTGACAGGCAAGCCGTCAAGTTACAGTATAAGCATTACATGGTACTACGAGAGATAGCTCTCTCACGAAAAGATCTCCTCTTTGAGCAGCCAATATTGAAATTGGACAAGTTTTTGGGCTACAGCATAATATATATCAATCAGTTTTTGGAAAACTTGATTGTACTACAGGGGCACCTAGCCGACCTTTTCAAGGTGGAGCTACCTTTTTTGGCGGAACTTGAAGGGTTCCTTCCCGATTCCGATTTCTATTCCATGATAAAGGAGAAAGAAGACCACTTAACCGGGGCAGAAGATGATGCGGAAGAGGAACCCAAGCCCGCGGAGCCAGAAGTTAACACGAACGACATTGAAAGAGTGATTAAATTGGGAGACCGGATCCAACTCCCGCTATCGTCAAAGACCATCAATAACCAGAGAAGAGCATCATTTTTAAAGCCAGAGCGACCCTCGGTGGAACCGGATCCGTCACAACGGCGGTCGATTCTGCCCTACAAAGCAGGCCTGGGCAAGAAATTGATTATTGTGCCCCACAAGATCTTGACCAAGCCCTTTAATAAGCTAAATGTACGGGACTTTTTAAAGTTTCTTTTGATAGTGGTCAAAATACTATCGAACTTCAAGTCGTTCTTCTGGCAATTGAAAATTAATGACGACTATCGTGGTTCAAAAGATGATTTTGCCCGGATCTTGGACCAGCTCTACAATTTGCCTCTGTATTTTGAAGCGAGGTTAGAGAAACTTTCGGCGGCAGCGGACGTCGCCAGTGACGACACTACCGACCCGCCACAGGAAAAGCCAGAATTGAAACTGGTGATGGAAAATGTCTACAAGGCAATAATGAATGTAAATAATGAACCCACCGGCTCCTCTCCTGTTACACCGAGTCTATTGAAGGACTTGAATCTTAGTGACTTGATAGCGAACCAGACAAAGCTTCATCTTGATGACTGGGATATAGTGAGTAAGATATACTAGCGAGTGGCCAGCGTAAATTCGAACACTCCGTAAATTAGCGAGTGCCTGTGTAGTTAGGGCAAGGGCTACCCTGGGGCCCCAGGGGGGCGTTGCCACGAGCAGGGGTCCCCGTGGCGCACTACGCGACGCACGTAATTCTCATACCGCGTAGGCCGTGTCACAACATGCCCAGTGAGAAATTAACCCTTATCGAACCAACGAATACTCCATCAATCATCATGTTGTCGGATAAAGAGTTGTATGAATTGAACAAGAAGGCGGTCACTGAGGGCTTCAAGCTCAAGCCTAGACTTGAATACAACAGTGTGGGAGGGGTCAATGGGCCTTTAGTTATCGTGGACAACGTGAAATTCCCAAGATACAATGAAATTGTTAATTTAACCTTGCCTGATGGTTCAGTTAAACAAGGACAAGTTTTAGAAGTCAAGGGAAGTAAAGCCGTGGTGCAAGTTTTTGAAGGTACTACGGGGATTGATGTTAAAAAGACCAAGGTGGAATTTACTGGGGAAAATTTAAAGATTGCCGTATCTGAAGATATGTTGGGGAGAGTATTTGATGGGTCAGGTAGACCAATTGACAAGGGTCCCAGGATCTTTGCTGAGGATTATTTGGATATTAATGGTTCACCCATCAATCCTTATGCTCGTATCTATCCTGAAGAAATGATCTCCACTGGTGTCTCTGCCATCGATACCATGAACTCCATCGCCAGAGGACAAAAGATCCCCATCTTTTCTGCCTCAGGGTTGCCCCACAATGAGCTTGCTGCCCAGATTTGTAGACAAGCGGGTCTTGTGAGACCTACTAAAGACGTTCATGATGGACATGAAGAAAATTTCTCCATTGTGTTTGCTGCGATGGGGGTTAATTTGGAGACGTCGAGATTTTTCAAGCAAGATTTCGAAGAGAATGGGTCATTAGAGAGAACTTCGTTATTTTTGAATTTGGCTAATGATCCAACTATTGAAAGAATTATCACTCCTCGTTTGGCATTGACCACCTCCGAGTACCTTGCCTATCAAACCGAAAGACATGTTTTGACGATCTTGACTGATATGTCATCTTATGCTGATGCTCTAAGAGAAGTGTCAGCCGCTAGAGAAGAAGTTCCCGGTAGAAGAGGGTACCCTGGTTATATGTACACCGATTTATCGACCATCTATGAGAGAGCTGGTAGAGTGGATGGTAGAAACGGATCCATCACGCAAGTTCCAATTTTGACCATGCCCAATGATGATATCACGCATCCAATTCCTGATTTGACCGGGTATATCACCGAGGGGCAAATCTCTGTCGATAGACAATTATACAATAAAGGTATTTACCCACCCATCAATGTGTTGCCCTCTTTGAGTAGATTGATGAAGTCAGCCATTGGAGAGGGAATGACGAGAAAGGATCATGGAGATGTGTCGAATCAATTATATGCCAAATATGCCATTGGTAAAGATGCTGCTGCCATGAAGGCAGTTGTTGGTGAAGATGCGTTATCTACCGAAGATAAATTGTCATTGGAATTTTTAGAAAAGTTTGAGAAATCGTTCATCAGTCAAGGAGCTTATGAAGACAGATCGATCTTTGAGTCGTTGGATCAAGCTTGGTCTCTTTTGAGAATTTACCCCAAGGAGATGTTGAACAGAATCTCGCCCAAGATCTTGGACGAGTTCTACGACAGAGACAGAGACCAAGACGATGACGACGACGAAGTCGATAAGTCGCATGATTTAATTGACGCTTAATCGTAGATAGAAAATACACGCCATACTGACGTCATTGTAGATTCCAAATTATATTTATATGGACAAATCCGCGCCAGTATTTTGTCGTTCCTTTATGAACGCTTCGTGCCAGTGTGGGCTTGTCCAGTTCACTTGCCCTCTAAATGCTCCAATTAAGCTTTATATATGCCACTGTATCGATTGCAAGCGCCAGTCGGCATCATTGTTTAGTACCACGGCCATCTTTCCCCGTTTCGATATCGCATCAGATAACGTCATAGCTTACACTTACACGGCGCCGTCCGGCAAGATAAAGGACTGCTACAGCTGCTCTCGGTGTGGGAGCCGGCTCATTAACAGCAAAAGAGGTGCCGATACCATCACCGTTAAGGGAGGGTGCTTAATTGATGGTGCTAGCTTGGACTGGGAGTCGGCGGAGCAGCTCTGGACAAAGAGAAAAGTCAAAGGATGGAACTGGGGATCGGGTTTACGGTGGAAAGAAGATCCCGGCGGAGAACTCTTCTACGATTAGCGCTTATTTAGATACTATGGGTGGTTTTATTCTATGTAAGATAATCTATGCCTCACGCTTTAAGTTTCCGATATAGTTGATGGCGGACCCGGCCTTAAAGAATTCGATTTGGTCTTTAGACATGGTGTGTCTGGCAACGATGTCGAAAGTGGTGCCGTCTTTCTTGGTCACCTGGACGGTAACGGTGCCGCCATTGTCTCCTTCCTTGGCCACCATATCTCTCAAATCCTTGGTGGTCAACTGATCTCCTGACGAAAGCCTGTCATAGTCTGACTCGTCAGCAAAGGTTAAGGGGAGCATTCCCTGTTTCTTTAAGTTTGTCTCGTGGATTCTCGCAAATGACTTCACCAAGATCATGGTTCCTCCTAAGAATCTAGGCGATAATGCAGCGTGTTCTCTAGCGGACCCTTCACCATAGTTGTGCTCAGCAACGACAACCCAAGGTCTACGGTCTTCCTTCCACTTAATCATCAACTCAGGGATCCCGTAACGGCCACCGTCCAAGTCGTAGGCGGTGTTGACTTCCCCAGTCTCCTTGTTAACGGCCCCAATGAGGGTGTTGTACGAGATATTCTCTAAATGGCCCTTATACTTTAACCAGGCACCAGCAGCAGAAATATGGTCAGTGGTACATTTACCCTCCACCTTTAACAACACTGTAGTGGACAATTCTTCGCCGGACCACGGCTGGAACGGATCTAAAAGCTGCAATCTATCGGATTCCGGCGACACATTCACGGGAACTTCGGGCTTGGGTTGAGGGCTAGCTTCAGGGTAAAATTCCTCTCTACCAGGAATGAATCCGTTCCCGGGCAATTCGTCCCCTACTGGAGGTTCAAACTTGAAATTTTCACCATTTTCAAGCTCAATGTGGTCGGTTATGGGGTTGTAAGTCATGTCTCCCGAATAGATCATCGCCGTCACCATATCAGGTGAGGTCAAAAAGTTCATGGTATTTCTATTGCCATCATTTCTAGCTCTGAAATTTCTATTGAAAGAAGTAAAGATTGCGTTGGATTCGGACGATGTCTTGGAGATATCGGTTCTGTCCCATTGTCCAATACAAGGACCGCATGCATTGGCCAATACAATAGCACCATTATCTTCAAAAGTCTTGATTAGCCCATCTCTCTCTATGGTGGCTCTAATTTGTTCGGAGCCGGGAGTCACAAAAAATGGGATCTTGGGCTTTAATCCTACTGCCTCTGCTTGTTTGATGATAGACACTGCCCTGGACATGTCTTGGTAAGAAGAGTTTGTGCATGAGCCAATCAACCCTGCCGATACCTGTGAGGGCCAATCGTTAGCCTTCGAAGTTTCGCCAAACTTCGACATGGGAGTGGATAAGTCAGGGGTGAATGGCCCATTGACGTGCGGTTCGAGTTCGCTCAAGTTGATCTCGACAACCTCGTCGTATTCGGCGCCCTCGTCTGCTCTAAGGAAGTCGAACTGATTGGCGACATCTGCTGCCTCAGCGATGGGGCCTCTGTTTGTCTGGATCAAGTATCTCTTGTGAGCTTCTTGGTAAGGGAAAGTGGAAGTTGTGGCCCCGATTTCGGCTCCCATGTTACAAATGGTGGCCATACCAGTGCAGCTTAGTGACTTGACTCCCTCGCCGAAATATTCCACAATGTAGCCAGTGCCCCCTCTCACGGTGAGAATACCAGCTAACTTGGTAATGACATCCTTGGGTGAGGTCCATCCGCTCAAGTGTCCCGTTAAATGGACTCCCAAGATCTTGGGGGCTTTTAATTCCCAAGGAGTTCCCGTGAGAGCATCTACAGCATCGGCACCACCGACACCAATGGCGATAGCACCTAACCCACCGGCGTTAGGTGTGTGAGAGTCTGTACCCAACATCATTAACCCAGGAACAGAGAAGTTTTCCAACACAATTTGGTGGATAATACCCGAGCCTGGCCCCCAGAATTGGATCCCATACCGTTCTCCACAACTCTGCAAGAAATCAAACACTTCCTTATTGGCCGAGATCGAATGGGACAAATCTTCCTCGGCACCTTCTTTCCCAACGATTAAATGATCACAGTGAATCGAAGCTGGCACCTCAGTAGACTTCATCCCCGTAGTCATGAATTGTAGCAAGGCCATCTGAGCAGACGCATCTTGCATAGCGACTCTATCAGGTCTCAACTTCAAGTACTCCAACCCTCTGATATTTGAAACCTTACCTTTACTAGCGGCCAAACTCTCCTCGGGGTCGATCAAATGGGAGTACAAGATCTTTTCTGCCAAAGTCAACGGCTGACCACCAAAGATTTTTTTCACCGTAGCCAATTTTTCAATCAACTTGGCATAGGGAGGGGTCCTCGTGGCATACTCTGCGGGTACGTCAAACTTGTACCCAGCGTTAGTCGCTAGACATCGTACGCTACGCACAGCCTTGGCCTGTCCAGCTCTAAACATCTTGGCTTCTTGAGTTTACTGTCCAATAACGCTTTGTCCAGCTTCATGACTCACGAAAAATTGTTATCTGCACGTGATAGAAAGAGAAGACATTGAGAAGACAGGACAGAGAAAGAGAAGGAGAAAGAGAAGGATAAAGAGAAGGATAAAGAGAAGGATAAAGAGAAGGATAAAGAGAAGGATAAAGAGAAGGAGAAAGAGAAGGAGAAAGAGAAGGAGAAAAAGAAGGCACACTGCACCTAATGACTCCGGTGTCTACAACTAACAATACATAGATCTTATGCATTCATTATTCGTGATCTAAATAGACATTTGTAATGCCGTCTATACCATGCCACGAGCGGCCCTACTCACCCAACCACAATCTCTGATGTTGTCGTCCTTTGCGTCAATCTTCCAATTTGTAGCAGGATCTTTATAGTTGGCACTGATTTCTCCAGCGGGCTTCGATATGCAGATATGCTGCCCATTGGGCAAGAAGCAGCGGATCTGTGAACTAGGATATGGACATGGGCAAAACTTTGGCTCTTCAACGCAGATCGACGTCTCTGGACACAAGTACCCATTGCACCTAGCGTTCAACACCAGGTTTTCATAGTCTAACGGACTCTTACCCTGCTGCTGGTGCGTATGACCAAACTGATTGTTGATAAAGTCAAAAATACTGCAACTGGCTGCTGCTATGAATAAAAATACCCCCAACACAATCATGGCGTTAATAAATATCGTAACACGTAGTTTCCTCCCTCAGGTGAAATATTTTTCTCGGGGAGCCTGCCTGCACAGTGAGAGGTTCCAAACCACTGCTAACGGCAACAGAGAGGGGAGCATGTGCACAGGCAGCTACGGAACTAGAACAGCGGTCTAGAGGGACAAACTAAAGGCTAGTTTTTCACTTTCCTTCATGTTCCTTGCCCTGCGGTCTTCACTGCGCCCTCGGGCGGATCCCACGGTTCCTGCCGTGTCTCCATCCTCCGTGGTCGCAGTTATCGTCGCTGTCGTCGCTGTCGTCGCTGCTGTAACCGTTGTCATTGCTCTTCCCCTGCTGTTGCTCATACTAGTGCCCAATAGCTTTTCCTTTAGTTGAGAAAACTTGCTGTTCTTTCTTCCTGTGGGCTCAATTGAGTTTGACTCGATTGAGTTTGACTCGATTGAGTGCGACCCGATTGAGTACGTCGAGGTGCTCACCAGAGATCTCGAATTCTTTTTAGTTAGATCGACCATTGTATCGTAGATTAAAAGTGTAGCCGTTAAGATATATAGTACATATTGTTGCATCTGAGCTACTTATATATGCGTGGTAGCATTGTGTAGTGGCGTGGAGTATTCATCTATCCACAGCTTTAGGGATACCGGATGCGGCTACTATTAGTCATCCCCATTTATAATGTCCTGTCTTGTGTAATCAGTCTAGTTAATAGTCACAATGTTGCTATTATGGTATATGTTCAATTCCTGATCGGATACTGACTCATATTTGTTTGCGAGCGGCTGAACATGGCCTCGCATTCCCTTAAGGGGAAGCAAGATCAGCAAGGAGTTAAGCGGGCACATAGCAGCAAAATCCCGAGAGCCAGTCAACTAAGGCTAACAATTTGCCAGGGGTCTATGATAAAAAGTCTCGCGGCATTCTACAAAGATCGTCCTATTATTATGCTCAGGTGCTCAGCTAAGCCTGTACCAATTAGTCGCTATGAGATCTTTTTATGAATCTATGCATTGAATGATCTAGTTAGAAGTCCGTGTTCGGATATCCTATATCCTACACCAACTTCTTGAACTCGACCCTGACGGCCTTGAGGAACTTGACAAACTCCTTGTGCACGGTAAAGTCGTGCTCGAGGGCATGTATGGTGGAATCCAGTAGAACAGGGTTTGTTTCAGTGATTTTAAAGTCACTATCTCTGATGTGCAATTGCACCATAAACTCTCGCGTGGTGTCGTTAGGGTCAATGTTTACAAATATAAACTTGATCACGTCGATATCCACTACTTCGATTCTTAGCCCTAAATACTGCTCAAACTTCATAAGCTCCGGGTAGTCTCGCTCGAGCTGGTTCGCCAATTGGCCCTCGCTATTGCGAAGCTCTCGCTCTATGCTCTTGGTGGTCTCGCTTAGTTTTTCAATTTCTTGTTCCAACGTGTTCTTTTGATCCAAGAGCTGTTCTTGTTTCTGCTTTAGCTCGTCCACCTTTAGATGCTGCATCTGTAATGACTCTAAAGACTGTTTCACAGACAGCCTCAAGTACTCTTCTCGTGACCTATGCTCCTCAATCTCATTTTTGAGTTTCCCTTCTTGGCTCTTGAGCTCGTTCAATTGTATAGAATGATTCTGCGTGTCACTGATAAGGGTCGCCCTCTTGGCCCCCAAATGTTGCTCTACTCTCGCAGCAAAATCATTCATTTGCTCTCTTAGCACCTCGAAATCATCAATGCTCATTGCGGTGTCGTGTTGCTGTTTCGTTGGTTTGATTTATGTTTGGTTTCTGTTTCGTGTCGTGCCGTATTTGTTGATGTTTTGATAATGCGAATTTTCCGTGGTTAGCGCCCACCATGGCAAAGGCAAGGTGGAGTAAACTGACAAAAGTTTCGAATGATACCGCCGTAGGCGGCTTGAGACTCCTTACTTTCAACACTTGGGGGTTGAGGTTCGTTTCAAAGCATAGACAGGAGAGATTACATGCAATCGCAGATAAGTTGGCCGCTGCAAACCAATACGACGTCGTGGCGCTTCAAGAGGTGTGGTCAGAGTCTGACTGGCAGTATATCGAGGCCAGATGTAAAGATGTTTACCCTTACATGCGTTATTTCAAGTCGGGGATTGTCGCTGGTTCAGGACTAGCGCTCCTATCAAGAATCCCCATTGAAGAGAGCTTCCTCTATCGATTCCCCATCAATGGCAGACCATCGGCATTCTTCAGGGGTGATTGGCTCGTGGGTAAAGGTGTTGCTGTGAGTCTTTTAAAGGGACAGAATACTCCTCCAATTGCTATCTTGAACTCCCATATGCATGCTCCCTATGGCACTGGAGATAGTAGCTACTCGTGCCATCGGGCATGTCAAGCTTGGGATATAAGTCGCATCATCTTATTGTTGAAAAAGGCAGGATATGCCGTGGTTCAAGTGGGGGATTTGAATTCCAGACCCGGCTCCTTACAATACAAATTATTTACCGTAGTCGGGGGATTATCTGACTCATGGGAGATTTGCCGGTCGCAAATTTACTCTAGTAAAGAGATAGCTGAAATGACCCCAGAGGATCAAGTTAACCTCGGTGGCGTCACTTGTGATTCACAATTGAATACTTGGAGAGCACAAAGAAATAGATCTGAGGCTTGTAGATTAGACTACGCCTTGATTGATGCTTCCAAGATTAAACCAGTGGAGGCAAAGGTGGAGTTCACAGAAAAGATGACTGAACCTAATATTTCATATTCTGACCATTTTGCCTATTATGTTAACCTTGAAATCGTACATGAGAATGCTGAACATGTCACCATCGACGAAAAGGAAGACGACTGTGAAGATATAAATTTGGAAGTGTACCGGGAATTAATTGCTGAAATCGAACAATACCGAACACATACCATTCCTTTTCAAGCTAATTGGAGAAAGTACCATTTTTTCGCCTCAATAATCGCCATCATAGCTATTCATGTCACAGTAGGATTCTTATCCACCGTGAACCCTTTTGCATCTGTTTCCTTTATTTTTTTAAGCACCTTCATCGGAATCACTGGTGTAGTTAATGGTATGATCTGGTTTTTTGGTGTAAGATCAGAACTGAGAGCCTTGCAAGAAGTTCAAAGTGAGGTGGAAAACTCCTTTGCTTCCTTAAATATTACAGAACCTATTTAGTACCCATACGCATATCTTTAAGAGAAATATAAAAGTCTATAAGATTAGTATTGCTAGAAAATCACAAGAACAAGAATCATAAACAAGCGTGTTGAAGTCTCGCTCCAGGGCTTTATAAAAATATAGGAAATTTATTTTTTGGAGAATGGGCGTGTGGTCTAGTGGTATGATTCTCGCTTTGGGCGCTAATCTTTAACGAGGTTTGACACAAATATGCGAGAGGCCCTGGGTTCAATTCCCAGCTCGCCCCTAATCTCTCCCTAACGGGCGTGTGGTCTAGTGGTATGATTCTCGCTTTGGGTAACTTTTCGAAGTTTTCAAATATGCGAGAGGCCCTGGGTTCAATTCCCAGCTCGCCCCCTTTTTTTTAACGTTGGTATTATTGATATCCAGGAGTGTTGGCTCTAGGTCTACTGCTTTTTAATTTTCTGCAAACATGTACACTGATTCTGCTTGTTGAAATCACATGATAACTGAGGCCAATGCTGAAGCTGTCAATGCTATTTCCCTTCAGATGACAGGTTAAACCAATCTAAACATTGAGAATAGTGGAGAATGGCAGAGAAAATATAATGGCGACAATATTCAGGGTCATCTATGTCTCATTTTTCGATTACTATTATGTTGGTCTAGTCCTACAAGCGTTTCGTTCTTATTTATTTGCGAAAAATATTTTTCAAGAAGCGGTTCCGTGGTCTAGTTGGTTATGGCATGTGCTTAACACGCACAACGTCCCCAGTTCGATCCTGGGCGGAATCATTTTTTTTTTGCACTTTTATTTTAGGCTTTATTCTTTACTTCATCCCGCCATTGGAACTGTCTTGGATCCTGTAAGTCTTTGCTTTGGTGAAGGTGTGCATCATTTCTTGACAACAATTTGATTACCGATCAAGAGAATAGATTCGCAAAGAGCGGAAGCCAGAATCGGAATCGGGAAGCCCTTGAAGAGAAGAGTGAAAATAAAGAGAAACATATATTTTAACAAAGCATGTCGGAAATATCACCTAGAGTGATCTCTCATATGAATAAGGACCATCAATTGGCTCTTAGAGACTATCTTGTGGTGTATGGTCCTATTAAGCTTGATCTTTTCCGACCGGAAACGGTAAAGATGAGCGAAGTTAACCTTGTTGGATTCAATCTCAAATTCAAAGATGCAGTGGGAAGAACTCAATCGCTTGATATCCACTGGGATGAATCGGAGGAAGATGAGAATATTGTTGTATCATCAGCGAAGGACATTAAGACCAAACTTGTTGCAATGGCCAAATATGCCGCAGCAAAACAAGGTTACTCTCACGTACAAGTTACTAAAGTATTGCCCCCTGGTCTTATAGCATTTCCATTCTACTTGATTTTGATCTTAATGCTCTTAGAGACTTACAAGCCTCATTTCGTAAAGGATCTTATTTTCAGTGATGCTACATTATCATCATGGGCATCGAAAACCCCATCACTTGTCAAAAGATTCTTTGAAATCGCCGACCAATATTCTGCTGAGACATTTGCTACTATGTATACCATACATGTGTTGGAAGTACTCTTTGTCATGCTCCCCAAAACCAGAAAGTATAGAGTGCCGGCCCAGCCAAGATTGATATGGTTGATCTTCAACTTCATTGAGGGCTTCACGGCAATTCTTCGGTTCAAAAAATTGGAACAATAATGCTACATATATATACTAGTGTCTAGTCTTATATCTGTTGAAGAGTCCGTTAGGAAGTGTAGAATGATCTCTAAAGTGCAATTATCGGATTGAGGTTAGAAATTTTGGCCAGAGACCTTGGATCCTAGTTCTTGGGAGACTTTGTTAGATTTGGTCACTGACTCTTGCTAGAGACTTTGGTACTTACTTAACGGCTGTCAAGCTAAGTGCACCTCCTAAGTGCACCTCCTAAGTGCACCTCATCTTAGATATGCCGTGAAATGATCAGATAAAGGCTGATGTGAAAAAGATCAAAACTGATAAACTTACAACTGTTAAAAATGTGAGGATTAAAGTTTTTCAATTCTAACTATTTCACTGATATTACTATATCTGTATCTGGAAGATGTCGTCATTAGAATGCCATATAAAAAGAAAATAGAGTTCGACAATTTGTCCGAGTGGTTAAGGAGAAAGATTAGAAATCTTTTGGGCTTTGCCCGCGCAGGTTCGAATCCTGCAGTTGTCGTCATCTATTTTTTTTTGGACTCATTCTTTACGACGGTACGACTGCAACATTAAACATTCGAACACGGTCGATGAGTATTTTTTTAACTAATGAGCTTGATCAAAGAATCTCAAGTGGTATTAATTACAGGTACCTCCTCTAATTTGGGAGTGAATATCGCATACCGTGTTTTAGAAAGAGTAAAACCAGATGAACCAGTAACTTTAATTGTTACTTCAAGAACTTTGCCCAAAGTAAAAGAAGTGATCCAGCAAATAAATGAATATTTCAAATCGAAATATCCCGAGAGGATTGGGCTATTGGAATTCGATTATTTGTTAGTTGATTTCAGTGATATGATATCTTTACTTTCAGCTTATTATGACTTGAGTAAACGGTATAAAAAGATCGATTATCTCTTTATAAATGCTGCCCAGGGTACATACGATGGAATTGATTGGCCCCAGGCTTTCAAAGAGGTGTTGACTCGTCCAATTGAAGGGGTGACAAATCCAACTTATAAGAAACAAAAAATTGGTGTCAAGTCTGCCGATGGACTAGGGTTAGTCTTCCAGGCAAATGTGTTTGGGCCATACTATTTTATTCATAAAATTAAACACTTGTTGAAAGGTGGTAAGGTTGTATGGATATCTTCTTTAACAGGTACTCCCAACAAGCTTTCTTTTGAAGATTTACAACTTTTAAAATCCCCTGAATCTTATGAGGGCTCCAAAAGATTGGTAGATTTGATGCATATGGGTTCCTATAAGAGATTGGCCCTGGAAAATGGCATCAGGCAATACCTCGTACAACCAGGGATATTTACTAGTTTTTCATTTTTCCAATTTTTAAATGTATTCACTTACTATGGCATGCTTCTTTTATTCGTGATAGCTAGAATGTTAGGATCTGTGAATCATAATATCTCCGGTTATACTGCTGCAAATGCCCCTATAGTGGCAGCTTTTGAAGATAGAGACCCAAAATACAAATACGGTTCCGCCAGTAATAGATTGGGAGAAGAATCCATTATCGTGGGGGAAGTGGATGCCACGGGAGCAGAAGATGTGGCCGCGTATCTTGAATCACTCGTTGAGAAATGGGATGAAATCTTGAAAGATCAAATCGTCGACAGTAGAAAAATTTAAATTCATTACTCGTGTATATGCATATCTATAGTGTATTTATAGCATTTGCTCCAAACATTTACATCCGCACCCACTAGGACAGTATTGATGTTCACCTTCAAAACTGCCCCACCATTCAAAGGCACAACTAGAGTGAAGAATGTGCTCACAATTGGTGCAAACGGTGAAATTTCCTGATACGATTAAATCACATAAATTACAGTATTTGTGTACTTTTCTTTTACTTGAATTCCAAGAATTAGACTGTGCACTCTCGATGTTGGTGGTCGCCGTGACTGTCTGTTGGTTAGCTGGAGTCTTTCCCTTCTTGCGGAACCCAAATGATGCCTTATAAGCTATAAATGGATCACCAGGTTCGCTATTATTTGCATCAGGATAATTGAACTTGAGAATTTTGATTCTGTTAATGGGGAGTCCCCATAGGAATAAAATATCAGCATACATCTCTCTATAACTTTTTATTGTAGCTGAATCCTGGGCATCTAAAAGAGTCGACGAGCGAGAATAATCATATAAGTCCAACTCGTCAGCATTCATAATATCGATAGACACCACTGGTTGTTGACTTCCCTTGTTCTTAATCTTTGAATTTAATTTTGTTTTAGAATCCAGATCGTATGCCCTAGACTTCAACAACGAATGGCGAGTTCTTTGACTTAAATAGCTTGGATCTTTTTCGACGAGACTATCTGATATTGGCAGAAAATGATCGTTTGAAAAATGCTTCGAATTGTGAAGATCGGGAGACAATGCTCGGGTGCTGTTCCCCTCATGTGATGATATAACAGAATTGGCATACGCATTTGAAAACGGAGATTCTCGTTTAATGTTAAATCCTGGGACTGGATCGTTCTCTAAAGATCGTGGGTCGCCAATAGCACCTTCTCTAGATAACGATGAATCTTGCTCATATACATCATTATACTGATTTGCAACAACATTGGACGGTGGTAAAGGCAACACTTGATAAGGTGTATGTATAGGCACATTGAAAGCTTCCGAAGCATCGTCAAAAACATACTTTGAATTTTCATATAAAATACAAGACATCATGGCTAACATTTGCACATCTCCCTTCCTTTCAAAGTAGTCAAAGATCTCTTTGATAAGCCATTTTTGTCCAAAAGGATGAGTCCCCCATGTAAACCTGCAACTGTTTGCATCTTCTGTTCCCATAGACTCCAGGAAAAAATTCGGCTCAGGAAATTGGGAATATGTGTCCCCTAATTGAGCATTATTGATCTCTCTTGTCAATATCATCTCTAATATTTTCCAAACTTCACATAGGTCTTGGTAGCCATATTTCAAAGCGACATTATAGTTATGAGCAGCTAGTAACTCTGGGGAGTCTCCAAGCACTCTATACTCGCACGCTAGTTCATATTTCACCGGTAAAAGATGACTAAAGTCAAAAATACCGACAACATTTGTATGTCTTGAGGAATTTCTGTTCTTCCGTCTCTTCAGGCCATGAGAAGTATCACCAGGAATTGAAGACCGGGGATTTGAAACGGAAGTATGGCTAGTGAACTTGCTTGATTTTTTGCGAGCAAAGGTTTGAGACTGACCCTTACCCAAGCCCAATGAGGCCTTGAAAAGATCGGGAACCCTTGCCCTGATATTAAGGTCCTCTTGGTAAATTTCATCCAAATCGTTAACGAAACTTTCATCTGATGAAACGTCGGAACTGTTATCTTCCTTTAAGCTGTCCACTTCCAAGTCATTATCGTCATCACTAGAGTTTGAGTCTCCCTCTGAATCAGAGTCGTTACTATCCGAGTTGATAGAACCAGAATTGTTCGATTGTGGTCTATTCTTGGTGGTTCTCCTTCCATTGCTAGTATGTTTTTTCAAGCTGAATCCTCCTTCAGCGAATTTTATCTTATTAAATTCATTGATCTCTCTATTGTCATCTTCGTTCTTGGGGAAAAAGAAACACACTAATTTCCCAGAGGGGGACCAAATGGCTCCACATCCCTTTGGTAATGGAGTAGAGTCTACATTTGGGATAGACGATTCAAGTTTAGGCTCTTCTATTTGGTCATGAATCGATATGGCATTTTCATCATTCTCTCCCGATACTACAGGAGATAAGCCTTCCATGGCTTTAGCCAGAGGCATGAGGTCACCATCAGCATCTTCCTCCGCGGATGAATCATCTTTCATTCTGACCAAGTCGTCAGCATCGCTGCCAAGTATATCTGATGAGGGATCTTCGGAGTTATCACCTGTGTTATTCTGAACAGATTCCAGAATCAAAGACTGCGACATATCGATTTTTTCACCCATAAGATACCTCAAACAAGGCTCCAAGCAGAACATATGGTGCTGAACTGTGTAGAAGGTAGCCATTTCATTCAAATTCTTCAACATTTCATTCTTTATGGGTGTAGTAAGCTCATGAGTCTCTTCGATGTGAAACGTTATTCGTTGAGAATCTTTGAGGTTTTTGGATGGCGGTGCAACATTAAATGGGTAATTTTTGGGGAAGTTCACTTCCATTCTGATGAATACTAGTTTGGGTTCTTGCGATTCATTAATCACTAAGGAGCTTTGGAGTGCTTCTTCGGTAGGATTCAGATCAGAAGTGTTGGGGCCTGTAGTAGTGACATGATCCCTATCTGTATCATTTTCAGTGGGGGGCAATGCTTCATGTGGAATGCTTTCACTTATGTTTCTACCTTTACCGTTTTCTTGGCTTTTATTATCATCAGTCTCTGAAGAGGATTTTATCAACTTTAAAGATGCCACATCATTTACCGGTCCACGCAAACTCAACACTAGTTCACCTGTGGAAACAGAGATCTTTTCGAATCGAATCTTGGGGAACTTATGCCCCACTATACTTAATTCTTCTCCCAAATTCAGTGGGCCCTCTGTATCTTCCAATACATTATCTTTGCCTGTAATATTACTTCTTCCCATTCTTACACCTGATATCCAGTCTAGATGGTCTAATTGATTGGTAGATCTTCTTTCTTGCTTATGGCTCTCATATAAGCGATATAACACGAGCGACGAGAGTTGATCACCATGCGAATCTTTTTCTAGGTCATTGAGTGTTACTGGAGGTTCGACACAATAAGTCTGGTAATCATAGGTAATTTTTCTATCAGAGTCCCAGAGCTCAGGTGATTTGCTTCGAGAGATAGCCGAATCCTGGTCAACATCAGTGAAGCTGTCCAATAGTGTTTCATGCGTAGGATTATAACTTACTTTTGCATAGAGGTCTTCATCAAAGGGCCAGAGTTTCAAATCAAAGTCCTGGGAAGACCAAGTCACTAATTGATAGTCCTTCCATTGATTCTTTCCCTCAAATCCTCCATAGTTTTCATGACGAGTTCTCCAAAGAAAATCCTTTATAGCACCATTATGGCCCTTGAATGAATACACAGAATTACAGTCAGCTTCTAGAGGCTTTCCTAACTCTGTCGCTTCTCTGTATTCAGCATCTAAATTGACTATATGGATAGAATCGTCGCCATCCCTCAAGGGCATGATACCACAAGATTTCTCTCTTCCAAAGGGTAACATTCTAGCTCGAGCCACGGGGAAATCAGTATTTATTATAACGCTAGGCTCAAATGAATCCTGTCCTTCAGAAGACACCAGAAGGCTCTTCAAGTCCCAAAGTTTGACCTTCTTATCGTTAGAACAAGTAACAATGTTCGAGAGCCCGCCACTAAAGTCAATGCCATTGATTTTCCCGCGATGGGCTTTTTCCACCTTGGCGACCGGCAAAGCTCCCTTTCTGGAGTCCCATATATAGAAGTTATGATCATGACTCGATGCAAGTTGATAAGGGTTTTCATGATTCCATTTCACTTGTGTAGCTCCAGCTCTCCATTCTGCCAACTTTATGACTGCCTTTCTCGGCGTTCTCATGTCCCAACCAAGCACAAAAGTGTCGATGGAGCAAGTAGCTAACACTTCTGGGTCGAGAGGATGGAAGTTTATATCGGCAATTGCTCTAGTATGTTGGTGGAGGATATTTTGAATAGCGTTGTTAGAGGGCCTCGATAGATCCCATAGAAGGGCTTTTTGATTAGATGTCGAGATACACCATGAAGGCTTCACTGAGTGGTGAGGAGACCATTGTACGTCAGCGACTTCCCACGAGGTTATATGATGAAGCCATCTAGGCGTAGTGAATGGATCATCAAGATCGATAATGAATAGTCCTCGTCTCCCCGCCATAACGGCGTCTCGACCATTAGGAGACAACGACATAGCCCCTACCGCTCCATCTACTCGAAGCAGTAACGAGTTGCCGAACGTTGGCGACTCATATGGGTTGGTTCCTTCCATTAAAGCTGGTAGTTGAAGGGAATATTCTCGCGCACTAAAATATCTAGACTAGAAATCTCAAGTAATAGAGCATAATTATCATAAAGCTGAATAAAGCTAAATAAGCTATAATAAGGCTATAATAAAGCTACAGTAAAGCTATTTTAAAGCTCTCATATTCTATAATGAGCGACAAGATAAATTTTGATAAGGAGATAGAGGAGGAGAATGTTGATGAAGAGATGGCCGATGGAGGAGAACATAATGAAGATGTAAAGCAAGACGACGCACAGTTTCATATTCCAGACATACCCGAGCTCACAAGAAAGGACAAAACGTTGAAAGAAGTGCTTGATTTGATGGATGGAGACTTCGCCCCTATTATACCCGACACAGTGACAGATTATTATTTGGCTAAGAATGGGTTTGAGAGTTCTGATATAAAAATAAAAAGATTGTTGGCTCTTGCCACCCAAAAGTTCATTCTGGATGTAGCTCAGGATGCTTTTGAGTACTCCCGAATCCGCAGCGCCTCTGCGGTGTATAATTCATCAAATCCTCAAGTCAGAGCCAAGCAACTTTTACAGGGCCAACAGTATGCTAATCAACAACTGATAGCTGGCAATGCCAATGGTGTAAATGGATCAGACCTGCAACCTAGTCATTCTGGCAGTAATGCTGGTAACCAACAGGGAAAATTGGTGTTGACTATGGACGATTTAAGTAGTGCCTTGAAGGAATATGGATTAAACACTTCAAGACCCGATTTCTACCGTTAATGAAAAAATATCGTATATTATGTATTAAGCTCGTAAATATATACATTTAAAAGCCCCCTCCAAACCTACTCATAAGATTTTGCATCATTCCAGGATTTTGCATCATTTGCTGTGCTTGTTGCATCATTTGAGGGTTCAGTCTCATCATTTGTTGCGCCTGTTGCATCATTTGAGGATTGTTCATCATAGAACCAAGGTCAGGCATACCTCCGGCTCCACCTCCACCACCTCCA
The DNA here is from genome assembly GCA_031081885.1 of Priceomyces melissophilus. Classification (NCBI taxonomy): domain Eukaryota; kingdom Fungi; phylum Ascomycota; class Pichiomycetes; order Serinales; family Debaryomycetaceae; genus Priceomyces; species Priceomyces melissophilus. Next base: position 398,559 of record JARYTE010000010.1, on the reverse strand, counting down.
AGCATACTCATTGCTTGTTGCATGAAGTTGGGATTCAGTTGTGCTTGCTGCATCATTCTTTGCATGTTGGGGTTGCCTGCTGCAGGATTGTTTTGCATGTTCTTTGCGTTCAGTGCCATCGAACTCATGAGTTTTTGCTGTTGCAATACCATTTCCACTTCTACCGTAGAACATCCCGCGCCTCTGGCGACTCTAATTATTCTCTCGGGCTCCTTGACAAAGATTCTTCCATCACTATCCAACTCTTTGATAGACATGGAATCCATGATATAAATCATATTCTTGATCTTGCTTGAAGTCTCCTCTTCACCCACTTGCGACATAATATTTGACATTCCAGGGATCATCGACGCTATATTGGTTAACGGTCCCATCTTTAGGAAATTGTTCATTTGAGTTTGGAAGTCTCTAAGAGTGAATTTACCTTCTTTGATGTTTTCCATTGTTTTCTTGTGTGATTCATCGTCTTGCAAATTCAATGACTGTACGTGTTCCACTAACGATTGTAAATCACCAATTCCCAACAATTTCGAGATGAATGACGATGGCTTGAATAATTCGAAATCAGCAACATGTTCACCAGTACCAATGAACACTATCGGAGTCTTTGTAGCCGCAACTGCAGATATAGCACCACCTCCCCTAGCATGGCCATCCATCTTAGTCAAGATAATAGACCCAAAATTGGAGGACTCCTTAAACGCTAAGGCTTGGGTCTCAGCTGCTTGTCCAATGGCACCATCCATAACCATGATCGTTTGTGATGGCTCGATGGCATCTGAGATCTGAGTCATTTCGAGAAATAATGAATCTTCTTGCTTGTGTCTACCTGAGGTATCAACAATGATAATGTCGAATTTATCTTCTTTGAACTTTTGTACCCCATCATATGCTACACGAACAGGATCACTTTCCACATAAGAACCATAAAATGGGATGGAAGATTTAATGGCATTTTGCTTTAATTGATCGAATGCACCTGCTCTAAAAGTATCAGCACAGACAAGACCAACATTAAACCCTCTTTTCTTGTAGTAGACAGCCAACTTAGTACATGATGTGGTCTTACCCGCACCTTGCAATCCAACAAACATTATTATATGAGAAGTTTCATTGTTGTTAACTACTCTCTTTTTTCCCTTGATAGTTTTAGTCTTTGGCCGTGATAACTTCTTTGGCGCTGGAGGCTCTTCATGAGAATCCACCAACGCAGTCAATTCATCAAACACGATTTTTTGTAACTTTTTCCGCTTATGGGCCGAAGCTTCGCCTTCTCTGATTTCATTTTTCATCCTTTCCTTGATATTATCTCTTAATCGGGCCACAAGCTTAATGTTGACATCTGATTCAAGTAAGGCGGTACAGATATCCTTGACCATCGACTGGATCTCTGCTTCAGACCCCGACTCCACCGACGCCAATGCGCCTCTCAATCGGCTACCTAAATCAGCTAACACCATTAGACGAGTTTATGTGCTTTCGTGGTACGTGCTCAGTTGGAAAAATTGATATCGTGAAAGAGTCAGGTCAGCATCACGTGCTCGCCGAAGAAATCAAAGAAAATCAAAGAAAATAAGAAGAAAAAAAAATGGATTTTTTTGGATTTTTTGTATCACGTGACTCTCAGTCTCGCTGGTTACTACGAGGTAAATAAACAAAATGAAAAATTGGCGCATCATTTAGACCCCTAAATTAATTTATACGTCTCACGTGCAATGTCTCTAAAGAGAAAGTTTAACCCATCACTATCTTATCTCGCCACAGCGCCCACACTAGTAAACGGCGTACGCTACAGTGCCATCGTATTGGTCATATATTTATGTCGTTATATACTATATGCAACGTTGTCCCCTCGTTTTGATAAGCTGGTCCATGAGGAGAAGGTCTTTTTCGAGGTTGACGCGTGGGAGGTCCGAATCCCTACAGTCATCTTGTAGATCCCAGTCGAGAAACTTTGTTTCGCAAGGCACTGATCGATGAGCTGGCACCAGCCACTGTGTAACCGGCAATTGAGGAACCATGTTCCATGTCTCAAATTTAGAAGGGTTTGCCGCGTATGTGTGCGAGGTTCGGGGTTCGTATCGGGGCTCGTGGGGGGTCAAAAACGCTATATTGATGCAATCATATTTGTATTGAGGGTATTGTGATGTTAATGTAGTTGGAACGTATTGACTACATGAACTATCAAATCCACATGAGGATGCCGATAAATCTTCAGTAGGAGTAGATGATGTCTTTTCAGTAAGTGATTTTAATTCTGCTTTCAATTCTGCCCTCAATTCTGTCTTTGGTTCTGTTTTTGATTCTGACTTCAATTCTGGTGACTCTGTTGTATTTATCGAGAGCATCTTTTCAATGTCCCGTATAGATTGTGAAAAGACCATGCTTTCGAGCTTTCTTCGCTTTTCTGATTTTTGTGGCATACTTCCTCCCCCATCAGTCCTCTCTTCATAACTTCTTCTACTCATGTTAATTAACCGTATATTCTCTACAGCAGATTAATGTCTTTAAATGTTTTTACGTAAACTGATAAGCAAAGAGAAAAAAGCGCAATTTCGCATTTTATCTATCTTCGATATCGCTATACCATTCATGGGGTTCAGTGCGAGCATCGTTTCTTAAGGTCGCAATGTCGTCTAGGGAGATAACCGATTCGTCATCGCTGAGGCTAGCGTCACTATTGTCCAGATGAATTGCGTAGGTGTCATCGTCCTCGTCGTCGGTGTCACCAAATTGGTAAATTAGTGCGGCACCCGATTCCACAGTTTCTCCTATGTCATCGGATACTTCTGCGCTAGGGACCCCTCGAGAATGCAAAGTGTCAACAACGTCATCAACATCAGGATCCCCATCGAGTCTAGCTCTTTTCATTTCCACTAGGTCTTCCCAATTATCGTAGGATCCATCTGATTCTTCACAGATGAAATCGTCATCTTGGTCATCATCGATATCGGTATTCAAAACTACGTTATGATCATTTGACTTGTTATCAAAGCTCGGGTCAAATGGGGAAATGTTTTCGTCATAGTAAAATAGCTCATTAATCTCTCTACGTGAAACCCCAGTGATAGCAATACCCAAAATGAGACATGGCACAATGTAGAGCAACGCTGGTTGCGCGACGTTGAATTTATGAAGCGCGAAAAAGGTAAAGATAAGACCGCAAAGATAAGAAGATACCGCACCTAAGAAATAGGGCTTTGGAGCTTTGGAATTATGATGGAATGATCGCGCCATAGTGGAACAATGCTTATTGATATCAAATCTCAAAGCCAAAGCAATAATTGCTCCCGGAATCACGATATCACCAAGTCCTAACATCACCATTTTAGGAGGTGATAAGGTGGAGATAATCTCGTCGCCGGCTTTGCTGGGAAAAGATAGTTTAATGGGAACCTTGAGCCCTGTGGCTACTGAGGTCATCACCTCGGTGCCAAACACGAAATATATGTCGTAGAAAAATAACCCTATTAGGAGGGCAAACGCTAACTTAAAGTTGGGGATCCGGAAAGTCGCTATACCAAAAATTGCAAAACATACCCCAAATAAATTCAGAATTAACCAGTTGGTCTCAGATAGAACGTAATTTGGGTTCAACAGTGGGTTGCTCTTGTAAAATTGCCACGAAGTTAATGCCACTAGTGGTAGAGTATAAAGAAATTTAAGATCAAATATGAAATTCCCAAGTTGGTTTTGAGGGCTCACGGGTGTAACGGTTTCTAACTTGATTTGTTGTTGCTCTATGTGATGATACAAGTAGGCCCTCATAACATCATTTAACTCCTCTGGAGTTAACTTGTTTTCAACCTCCTTCTTCTTGATGTTTGAAAAATCAACCTCGGCTAAATCTATATGATCTAACCCACCCAAAGGGAAATGGTCTACATCCTTTGCGAGGGTCAAGCGGTACCTCGTAAATGCTGCTAAAGAGTTTTTCCCCAACAAATGAGTCACTCTTCTCACTGCGTAGGCGAGTAAACGATCAAATGTAAATAACTCTGCAGTTGCCCCGGCAAACAAGAAATACCAATTCATGTACCATTCTAACGTAACCTTGTTCCATTTCTTCAACAAAGTATAGAGGGTGACAAGCGCTGTTCCTGCTATTAATGGCATTGTCAACACATGTTTGAGTTCCATCGTGGAAGATGAATTCAACACCCCTAATTCCAACTCTGCTTGCTGTGTCACGGTGAAAAGCGAATTATCATTATCGGTAGGGTCCCAATCCGGTGATTCTTTATCTTCATTAGGTACACCTCCATTTCTTGGTCTATTTTTTGTAAAACTAGCCCCCATAATCACGCATACCATCGCCATCGTCCCTGTGGCGATCAATGGCGTATATTTGCTCTGAAAAACGGGGAGCGCATATATTTTATTGGTTAATCTATGAGCAAATACATCTAAAAAGTCCAACTCTTTAATGGACACTAGCTTCTCTTGCGGTTCCATGGCCAATTAATGTCCTAATCAATTGAGTTTTCACTTAACTATTTGTTTTGGCATCGGCGAGTTGTAAGCGCAATGCGCGTTCCTGTGCACTCACTGTCATACTCAAGATGATGAAATCTAGCACAAACCAACAATCAACTTGATTCTGATGAAAACGCGAAGTAACGATCGCTTAAAAAGTTGAGCCCGCCAAGGGCTGAAGTGAGTGCATTGAATTTATGCATTATGTCTATGTTTTTCAGATTTAACTCTCTAAACAGGGCCGTATGACTCTAGGGCAAATTTAGCGGTTCTTTAGACGTAAGGGGCTAAAGATTAAGCATCAAGGCTTTAAGATATAAGGCTCCAGTGCTCTAGTGCCCAGCTTTTTAAAAGGTATTCACTCATGAAGCTCTCGTTTGAGTGTTATTTTTGAGATATTCTCGATCTTCCAATTTTGATGGTTGTTAACAGCTTTTAGAAAAAGTCGCTTTTTTCCTTTCATTGGTAAGCAAGGGGGTTTTCTTTTATCAGCTATAAACTCCACGTCAATGTTCCAGGTCTCAAAAATTCATTCTCTTCAACCTATGATTGCTCTCAACAACACCTTCAATTCCCCTCTACCTAGTTGAAGGTTTTACATGATTGCAAAAAATGGTCATATTTGCAGCCCGCTAATGTGAGCGCACAATGGATAAGAGAGGTTTCGGCGGAATCTCCTTTCAAACAGAGACGTTGAGCCGTTACCGCGCAGTGCAGCAGCATGCACTTGCAGGCAAATATATCATACAGATATCTCCCAAAGCTTTTTACAATGCGTGGTAATGAAGAGCCATTAATGGATTCGCTTAGCCTGCCGTAACAATAATTAGACATCTATTCAAATTTTATCGACCATTGCCTTCATAACCCCCTGTCAAAGTCAAATGCTGCAATTCTAGGCCCTTTTTTCGGTCCTCGTATTTTGCAGGAAAAATTTCCCCATTAGGACGCATGCTTCAAAAACCTGTTTCCGAAAGCTTCATGGCATCGTCCTTTCGTATATGATCCTGCACTCGATACTCTCTCCGCCGATCAACCTCTATATGAGGTCAATAATCATGCATCTGACAATACAGGTCGGAGACCAGATGTTGGATCGCCTCTGTACGATTGCTTTACATTGCACCGATCCAGTACTATTCTTCCTTCCTTCAGCCTGAATAACCTCTCCAAAGCGCTATGCACAGTAGTATATGTCAACGGTTCATTAACTTGATACACAACGATTATTTATTGACATACCGACTTTGGAAGAAATTTTCTGCATAATATTGGGCGACTGGAGTCCCCCCTTTTTCCTTCAAATACCAACGGAGTATACTCTGTGGAAGATCGATATGTATCCCTTTTCGCATCAAAGCGCTTAGCCTTTCTTAACCAAAGTGCATGCTTCACAGTAATTGCACTGCTTTTAGAAAAAATCTTTTCGGAGTTTAGGGGAGTGACTTGGTAATTTGGCACCAGCCTTCTTTCCCTAGCTCCTAGGTTCACTTGCCACTTTTTATTAAGGTCGCCTGATTCCGAGGGGCTCTTTGTGGTTTGTACCCCATTTTTTTTTTTTTTGCATAGCTTATATAATCGTTTTTTTTTTTTTTTTTTTGCCGAAAGTCCTTTTGACGAAGCCTTAGACAACGTTGAAAGATTGATCAGAAGAAAAAGTTTATTCATTGTGGACTGATTTAAGGGCGTTGGAAATTACTTTTCTTGTATTGTCAGAGCGTGAAGCCAGTGGATAACAAAGCTTTATAATGACAGAGTCCTTGTTTGAGACGAAATTCACATCAGAGCTATCGTCTTCTAATCCTACAAACAAAATCGATGGACAAGTAGAGACAAATAATAGCTCCACAGTATTACCACCTCTAGATGATAGCACAAAAGCTGCTGCATTGATCAATTACAGAGTATTAGTCAGTGCAAAGGAAGCTGGATGCTTGATTGGACAAAATGGGCAAGTGATTGATTCAATACGAGAAGAGACACATACAAAGGCAGGAATATCAAAATTACAACCAGGTTCATATGAAAGAATCTTAACTGTGAGCGGCACTCTTGATGATTCAGCAAAGGCATTAAGTTACTTTGCTCAAGCATTATGCAATTCAACTTTTGAGCCTTACAATTATTTCCCATTGAAGCAATTATCTTCGAATCCTTCAATTGAAGGGGAAACTACTACTCTCAGATTATTAATACCCAATAGTCAAATGGGAACATTGATTGGATCGAAAGGAGCTCGTATTCAACAAATTCAATCAAAGTATAATATCTCGATGATTGCTTCTAAGTCTTTCTTACCGGGATCGAATGAAAGATTAGTGGAATTACAAGGAAGTGTCGATAATTTATATGAAGCACTCAGAGTTGTTGCCAGATGTTTAATTGAAGATTTTTTGAGTGTGGTTAATACTACTTATTATGTTCCAAAAGGCAATAGTGCAAGAAATCAAAAAAGATCTTATCTAACGACTACATCAATAAGCTTCCCTAATGATATAGTAGGAGCCTTAATTGGGAGAAGTGGCTCAAGAATTCAAGGAGTACGTAAAGTCAGTGGGGCAACAATTGGAATAAGCGATGAAACGGAAGGAAGTTCCGAAAGAGTCTTCACGATATCAGGCACTCTCCAATCGGTAGAAAAGGCAAAAGACCTTCTCTATCATAATCTAGAGAGAGAGGAACAAAGAAGGGCAGAGACATTGGCGAACAAATAAAACATTTTGTATAAATTATTGTGATCTATTCTTTAATCTATTTTATTTCCTAAACTACACTTAAACAAGGAGAAATTAATTCTCTATTTCTTATGTACATGTTGAGTGGTAGGCATTGACTTTAAAACAAATTGAATTTCTCTCAAAAGTCAATTGTCTCCACAATAAGTAATGCCAATTTTTCAAGATATTTCACATCGATTTCATCGAATCCATTTAACGAGAGACAATCAATATCCAAAACCCCAATTGTGTTCCCATCTTTAACCAAGGGAACCACAATTTCACTCTTCGTATCACCGTCACATGCTATATGACCGGGGAATTTCTCAACATCTGGCACTAATTGGGTCTTTTGTGTAGATGCAGCCGTACCACATACCCCACTACCAAAGGTGATTTGTTGGCAAGCCACCTTCCCTTGGAAAGGTCCCAAGATCAACCCGTTCTCCTTTTCCAATACATAAAACCCACACCAGTTCACTGGGACTTTCAATGCCTGGTAAGCATGCCACACTATCGATGAAGCATTCGATAAATTTGCTACCCAGTTTCTTATCCCGCTGGAAATAGCCTCATAACTCTCTACCACCTGTTGTAACGTCTCCTCTTTACTTCCCTCCTTATAGTTGGAGTAAGCGGCATGATGCTGGTCTTCCCCCATTCTGAAGTTTATATGGTGTATTTGTCTGACAAATTAATTTTTGTTCGAGAAAATGATATGCACATGCCTCAGTTTTTAGTCACACTAAATAAATTAGATAAGGTATCAACAATATTAACCGCTGACGCACACATGAGCTTCGAGGCACTTTTTGATAGGTTTCTTGACTCTAGGGGCGTTAGAAAGGTGAAAGCTTCTAGCGATCATAGTGAGCACGCGAATCCTGGTTTAAGGAGACGCCTGGATCCCACCGCTAGCAATGATGATTCCCCCACTAATGGTGATAGTGAGCAGGACTCAGACCTGGTGTTATTTGATGCTATTGATGACATTGAAGATATAGATTTCTTTCAGGGGGCAAGAATTGATGACACTTTGGATGCTGATAGATTTTATTCGGAGAGAAGTAATAGTTTTCAGACCTCAGATTATTCAACTTTAAAATCAGACGATGAAAGTGAATCAGAATTGGACAGAAGTGACAGAAGTATCGAATACGTGTCAGTGAGTAGTGATGCATCGAAAAATTCTGATTCCCCGTTGTCATTAACCTCTTCAAAATCCTCCTTGCTGTCTGATCCTATAAAGTTACCCCGAAATAGCGTAGATGGATTACTGAATTGGGAATTCCATGATCCCTTAACAACTAGTGAAATACAAGTGGGCGGTAATGGAGGCATATACGATCCTCTGAATCCAGGGTTTTCTATTGTGGAGAATTCAGATCCTTCCAAAATCGTGAAAACCCCTCCCGGAGAAAAGTTTATGGATTCGACCAAGTTGGAAAGCCTTGGTATCAGAAAGTTGTTTCCTATTGAAAGCATGAGAAAATACAAGAATAACCTTTCCATTATACTCACCGATAAGTTGGGTCAAGATTATTTGGTGGTGGGGTCGAATTCTGAATTATTCTTTTTCAATTTTAACAGCATTACTCACATGCCCAATAATCATATGGTATTGAGATTTGATTCAAGGCCCTCCTTAACATCTACCACAGATAGGCTAATCTCTACTTGGCCCTACTTTCCTCACACTATCAACTACCTCAAGGTCCATGACAACTTTTTGGGGAGACAGGTGTTTGGTGCTTGCATTGATGATGGGATGCTCCTATTATGGTTCACGGACACCGTCATATCACAAATTGAAAAATTCAGTCAAAGGAAATCTGCTTATCCCTTCTATAGTCAGGTCTCTGGGTTACTGGAAAGTGCAAATAGCTTTTATGGTTTGAAAGTAAAGCCGGACTTTAGAATCAAACTCGAAGGCTCGTTATGGGGTTTAGATTTTTTGACGTATCAGGATAATTATGGGATATCATATAATTTGATTATTGTATCAGATAACTCCAGAAGTGTAACTTTATTTTATTACCATGAACAAGATGGCCAATTTTATCATATTAAAACTCACCAAGTTTTGCATAACATCCCTGATGTCTCATTTCTTAATCACGAAATAAAAAAGGATGGTAGTCATTGCATTAAAGCTTCGTGTGTCTCCATATATGGGGAGTTAATTGTATTCAAGTTTAGATTCCGTATCAATTTAGGACCCCTCAAAAAGGAAGAGTATGAATATAAACAAAATAACTTTATATATTATGTCGATCCCACGATGGAGCAATTTGAAAATCGACAATCATATAATGAGGAAATTAAGTCGAATTGGTTTAAAAGAATCTTATGGTATAAATCCACTGTCATTCACAGGACTCTTTTAGGTGAAGATTGCTGGTCAACGAGACCCATTAATTCAAGATATTTCAAGACGGTCCAATCTATTAGAGCCACTGTGGGGGACCCTGGTCTAGATGAATCATCAGTGGTCAATCGCATCATCAAGGAGTCCAAAGTTCTTGATGGTCTAGAGGACCCTGTGAAATCTAGCAATTTGGGCATCAGTGCTGCTTTCCAATTTTTTGAGGCACCTGTGGTGAGCTTTACCCAAATGACTTTACAGGATCCAGCACCTCTACGGTCACCTAAACTCACTACTGTGGATGATGACTACCGGAGAATCCGCAAAAAGTTCACTAAACATTATGTCAGAAATTGCAGACGAGATAAGGTCAAATCTTTGAATGGAAGATATTACTGTCCTATCAATTCAGATATCGACCTGGATTTTTTGTTGGTATCAACGAGTAAACGGTTGGGATTATTCAGAGGTGATAGTTTATTTTGCAATTGTGCAACCAGTCGATTATTTGACTTATCGATACCTTTCAATGATGAAAGTAAGTCATCTAACCGAATCTCCATAGCACAAGTGATACCTCAACTTCTGTGTTACATAGCGGTGACTCAGCAGGGGCTTGTCTCCATAATGAGATTATGTAAGAATAGAGGTGTCTTTGGTATGCGACAAGAGCATATCTTCCCAAATGCCTTGAGCTTAGCATTAGGTTATCATGGCTACAGAACAATAGCTGGTCTCACTGTTCGTGATGTTTCAGTTAGTGAACAGTTCCCTGTATTTATTATCTACATCATATACACTGATGGTATCGTCATTTCAAGTAAGTTGACAGCTAGTGACAGTACTTTGGAAAAATATATGGATATCGATTGATCGTCTCTGGCTCGGATATATCGGATATTTCCATAATAGGAAGTCTATATTTCGCGTTTTTGTGATGCAATATAATTCAATATTTGTTTTGTAGAATCCTGATTCTATAGTTAGGAAGCCTGTGGTGATAGTTTCTAAAGATCAGCTTATGCAATTATTGATCGAGAGTAATTAGTCTGTAATGGATCTTTTACTTTTAGGAAGTGAGTCACGTAAGACTCGTATCCGGCCTCGTAGCAATTTGCGAAGGGATAAATATGATATGGAAGATATAGATGAGTTCTTTGAGGAAGATGACGAAGATATCACACCGAAAGAAGATGAACCAAAGCCACTGAGAGATAATCTTAACAACGTTGCACGGAAGATCAATTTCACCGACGCTGAGGCCGCGTCTTTTGACTTATCACCTATATCCATATCGTCTAAATATCCCACAAAGAAAAAATCACCCTTAAGATCCCCTTTGCAAGAACACGATAAAGAAGGCAAGAATAATGATAGATTCTTTGGTGATGAGGAGGATAATGCACAAATCTTCCAGAACGATATTTCTGTGGAGCAAGACTTTAATGATGACGTTGATGACTTAAATAATGCAGCATATGAAGATGAGGTGGAATTTTCCCTACAAGATAGAAATAAGGAAGACTTCCATAATGACAATGATGTCCCAAGTAATGCTCCCTCCCTCACTAAAAGCATGGCTTTAGGGTCTAGGTCACATAGGAGACCTCGGAAGCGTGTTGTGTCCCTGGATGAGGAATCGGCTTCCTTCCCAGAAACCAGTGAACTTATATCGCCTCCTCCAAGTAATAAGAAACAATCGCAAAGAAGTATCGAATTATCTCAAGAATCTATTGTTAAACCCTCGCCTCTCCCATCTCCTCCGCCAGATGGTTTGAGGAGATCCAAAAGAACAAGAATAGCCCCCCTCGCATTTTGGAGGAATGAAAGAGTTATTTATTCACGAGCTCGTGAAAGTGAAGTTGATCCAGATACAACTTTAGCTTCGGATATTAAAAATATTCCCCTACAGGAAATTAAAGGAGTTCTTCATGTCCCAGAGACAAATATACAACCTAATACCCCGAACTCTAATCAAGGCCAACGTTCTAGACTGAGGTCGAAGAATAACCGCAAAGCGAAACAAACCTCCAAAGGTGTGTATGACTATGAATCAGATCCGGAGATCAGTGGTTCTGAATGGTTTAAAAGCAAAGTACTTAGTGCTGATGTGTTTGAGGATCCAGAAAACGATGTCAAAGTGGAAAGAACGGTTGCATGGGCCCCTGATGCTGGTCAGTTTCGAGATGCACCTAGAAAAGATGGGCAAGAGATTGACAATTTCAAAATTGCATCTTTGTTCAACTACAACAGAGAGTTCACTGCCACAGGGTTGTTGGAATTTCCCTTTGAAGGATTTAAAAGTTTGCGAAGCTCGATGGATTGTCTTTTTGATTTTCACGTTGTGAAAGGATTAATAGAAGTATCTTTGAATAACGATAAGTTTGTTGTAACTAGAGGGTGTTCTTTTGAAATCCCCAACGCCAACATCTACGGGTTTAAAAATATAGGTCAAGGGGTAGCAAAGTTATTTTTCGTGCAAACAAGGATCGCTACACATGAGGAAACTAAGTAATTTATTGAGAAATAATGAGTATTCTCCAATTGTAATATATTAGGCTCTTTATAACGTGAATATAATGAAGTTCTGTAATCTAGAAAACATCCATAGAATTTTTAAAGAACTTAAGGCAAATGAATAAAGTATGATATTATATGATACAGGACATCTCTAATCGCTTAATGTTAATACACTTTCATGCGTATACGCCATACTTAGTATTCTGTTATATTTGAGCTCTCATTGTCGTAGTGAGCAACCACCTTAACTTTGAATTCAGAAGCAGCAACACCAAATTGCTTCAATATTAATGCCTGCCTTGTATCTAAAATATCTCCTTTACGACAAACAACGTATGGTTCATCGAGGATTATTTTTCCGGCTTTAATCTTTGTTGGAACTTTGTATTTGTTTCTAAAAGTCTCTTCTAATGAGTGAGTCATGGGTACATCGTCTTCAACTGGTAATTGTCCACCTCTTGAATACATGATTCCCAGCGGTATGACGAAATCCAAGGGAGCTGTTGATTTGGCTCTGGAATAATCTTGTTTAGTATAGGCACTGAAATAGCCAACAACGGTGTCAGGCTCTTCATTGGTGAATAAAAGACCAGAAACACCAGTACATAACTTGGAAAATTTATGCAAATTATCTTTATATTCTTCCTCTGGAGTATCACCTAATGCCTTTTCCAAAACACGTCTCTTTCCAAGCAATAATCTCGAACCAGTCCAATCGTTTCTAATATCCTGTAACACAGGTGTTCTCACGTCATCAAGTTGTAAAATCCAGACATATTGGAACTCATCTAAGGATTCCCTAACATCATCGAAAATTCTTGTCTTATTCTCTTTACCCTTCTTATCTGTCTGAGCTAAAGTAACAAGTTTCGAGCGTCTTGATCTAGGCATGTCTAAGAGAATTCTTGAGTTGTATTCAAAAAAAATGTAAAATCAATGCTCAAGTTGCAGCTCATCTGTGAAAAAAAAAAAAAGTTGAGAAGGGCATCACGTGGTAAACCATTAAGAGAGGATAAGATGGGGAATTACGAAAACCATAGCAAAGGGAAGATGGGCGCAGTTGCTAGGTCAGGATCAAGTGTCTGAAATTTCCTTCCTTTATCTCTAGCGAAGCATAACAGTTGATCTTTTATATGTCATATAAAGTGGGCCTGTCTAAGTATCCAAAATCGGGTCCAATTAAGTCACCCAATCGGTGGTAAATCTTGTATATAGTTGTGCTTAATAGTTCAAACTGGATAGAAGGTGGGACTTCTTTGTTGTTGATGAAAATCTCGTAAATCACAAGATATGTGTCGATTAACTCAAGTAATTGAGCAGTTATATGTTGAGTCAGTTTCTCTTGTGTTGCGTATTCGTCGTGTATTCCAGTAGTTTTCGACGAATACACCTTGACTATTTTTGAGAGGTGTCTGATGATTTTGTAGCCAACAGTCTCTACTTTGTTTTCTAGAGGTTTGTCGTTAAGCTGGGCGATAATACTTCTTTTATTGTAACACAAGTGAAGCTTGATACACTCTAAAATGATCACTTGCTGAATTGGGCTGTTATCCTCAAATATGGCCCATGAGATTGGAAGAAGAGCTTCTTGAATAACTCTGTCTTCCGAAGTCACCACTATTTGGTGCAAAGTCGTGCGTACTGTTTCCGTAAATTCTTCACTATTCCCGGAAAGTTTTAGTACTGAAATGATGCATTCTCTCAAATCCACGATTGGAATTGATCCAGCCTTACTCGAGACCACGATATCAGTAACTAGTCCAAAAAGGGCTTTAGTAAATTTGTATTGTCTTGGGTCAAAAAGACGAGTAAAATCTAGTAGATGTTCTCCTATTTCTTTTCTACAAACCACAACAGAGTTGTTTAGCGTTCCTTTTAAGAATATTTCACTGGATACTAGAAATCTTAGGATGTTCACAAGTTTAATATCTTTAGAAGTTTTCAAGTGCCATATATTTTTTTCCAATGTCAGCTTGAAGCTATTTCCAGTTATCTCGTACTCTATGGTTAAGTTACGGACAATTGGGTTCAGTAGAGGCTTTCGATTTAATTTGCAAAAATCAGGGAACTTTGGGTCTTCATTTTCCAAGATCGTTTTAGCTGCTTCACTTAGTGTAAACTTATAGAATTTCTTGTAAGCTCCATCTCTTGCACGCGAGGAAATTATCGATTTTGTCTCGTCGTACTTAGCTATCGTCTTCGTATCAGCACAATCTTCCTCTAAGTGCTGCCATATCTCATTCTCTGTTAATTTCAAATAAGAAAGAGGAGCTGCGCCAGTAAGAATTGATTCTGTTGTCACGCCGCTTTCAGAAAGAAGAAAGGTTTCTTTCTGAAGACATGTTGGGTGAGCGCAGTCTATTATTGCACTTTCATCAATTTCTCTTTTTTTGCAACTTTTCGCATTTTCATCAACATCTGTCGGAAAGCTATGCATAGTTGGATTTCCAAAGCTATTTAAACTAGCTAAACTAGCTTTAGAAACATACTGCAAGTTATCTTCTAATTGCGACTGTAAAAAGACATTTTCTTGAATAACCTTAGGCTCATGTAGATGTAATAGCGCTTTTTTTTCTCTTTTCTTTGAAGACGAGTAGGAAGTGGGTTTATGAAAATAGAAAAGAACAATGCTGACAATCACTAGCAACAAGATTAACAAAAGCGCCGTTGTTGGTTCCTCATACGCGCATTGGCTGAGTGTGTCTTCTAAAACTTTACCTTCTGCCTTGGCGGCTGCAATCCCAAATAACTGACTGAGCCAACTTCTATGGCAACAGACTGACGCCTCCAAATCGACAGATCTGGAGATCTCCTTTATAGTTGGCAGAGGTGTTTCCCTCTCTGACGAGTCAATAAGTTTTATTTCGTTGTTCATGGGGGAACCCAATGACTTGGGTTTACTGGCGTGGCAATGTCCCGCAAAAGAGATAGTTCTTAAAAATTGGGACCATTTGCTTGGAAGAAACGTAAGAAATGTCCAAATAAACATTGTTCCCGAGGTTAGAATTAAGTAACATGTGGTACTAAATAAAAACTGTTGCAAACGTGAGTGCGCTCTTTATTACCGCTATGGAACCAAGGTCACAATCAACCAGAACCAAGATAACTACAACAACTTTATTCAACTCGTAAATCATACGACTATATGGTGTACATTGACAAAATTACAGGATAGATTACGTACCCTAGACAATTACAAGTAGATGGTCCACAAAGCCAACATAACATGCTCCGAAGAAATATGTTTCCTTGGAATGTCTCTAGTTTCAATATGGAGCCCTTTGACCTATGGTGCAAACAACTTTCATCAGTTATCAGATACTGAAGAGAAGTAAATTGCTATGCAGCTTGACATGTAATTACCAGTCACCTGGCACAACTTCTCCCGTTGGTTTGGGTATGTTTCTTTGATATTTGGTACCACCTGGTCTCAGAGGTGGAATGTAAGGGTCTGGGGACTTAAGTTCTTCCAACCTTGCCTTGGTGCTCTTGATAACAGCTTCCAATTCAGATATATTATCGATATGCTTGTTGGCCTCGAATGCTCGTCTTATCTTTATTGTCTGCTCTCTGTATGCATCAAACTTAGTAGTATTATCAAAAGCTGTTCTTAATGCTTGTCTAAAGAGAGATGTGACTCTCTTGGTATTCGCCTCAGTAAATGGCAAGATGGTAGACATGTTTGTTCCCCACGGTGTATCACTACTGTCAATGGTTTTTTTTTTGATTGTATAGCGCTCGTTGTAATTGGTTCAACTTTTCTCAGTCTCATACAAGAAAAAGCACAATGTACAGGATCATTCTTAGCAAAAATAGTACATACATTTTTTCTAGTTAACAGTTACACATTGTCTGACACAACCATCAAACTACCAACAAAGGAGAGGATCAATCTTCCTCTGACTTCATTGATATCTTCGGGAACTAACCATATCAAGGCACCCAATTTTCTTGCAATAGAGATAGCCAATTTAGCGTTAGCATATTTTTCTTCTTCCGAAAGATTGTCTCCTTGATAAACCAAATCGTAATCCACGTAGCCAGGCTTCAATCCATGAAGCACATCCAATAAGAACACCGCAGACGATAATGAAGAATCTTTGAAAGTTCTGACAGATCCACTACGGCCACCTTTGGCGACCTGACTATTAGCCCACTTCAAGATATCTGCATCAGATATATTACTTTGAGAAGACCCCAAAGATGCCAAAGTTTGAGTGATGTTTCTACGCATCAATTGCCAAACAAGTCCCAAGGTAAGTAACTTATTACCATCGACGATATCAGATCCTTCGATTCCTACCAAAGAGAATTTATTGGCTTTACCGATTTCCACGGCATAATTAGTGTTTTCAAGCGCCTTGAAACGCAAAACTTCACCACCATTTGCTGGTTTTTTGTTGACGTGCTTGAATGATACAGAACCCGGCAATACCTTCTCAAAAGCTTGTAAAAGAACTAACCCATCTTTCAAATCCTCAAACAATGAGATAATAGGTGGATCGACATCAAGAGAATTCAACCATAAAGTGAACACTCTAGCTTCTCTTTCACCTTCAGCATCGAAATCTTCAATTTCAAGCTTTTCATCTTCCTCAACCGGATCAAGACCTGGATAGTTATTAAACAAATGAGCCACAAACGCTAAATTCAATTTTGGATTTCCGGCAACCAAGGATGTTGGGGTCAAGTATTTTCTTACTCCAATCTTATCAGCATTAGTCAATACCTGTTCAGCCCTTTGAAGCAAGTCTGAAGTTTGTAATGGCTTTAAATCACAGACGTCGGGCTTCAATTGGTTCAATAAAACAGTGTAGTTCTCACCATCACTTATATCTTTAGAGAAGTTAGACACTCTTCTTTGAGAACCTGCATTTTTCAAATGATAATTGAACCAACGCAATAATATCTTTTCTGGAGGCAACCTCAAAAATTGTTCCAAGGTCTCATCATCCTCCAACAAGCGATACAATTCTGGATGGAACTTAATATCAACCTTAGACAATAATCCTCTTCTGATGATTTGCCAGATCAATCCCAAAATCAAATGCTCTTTACCATCAATAATATCTTCTGAATGGACATTAACCACAACACATCCAATGGCCTTAGCTGAATTTATGACAATGTTGGCATTTTCATTCATCTGGAAATTGTTTAATGATTTTTTAGTGGGCAAGTTCAAAACTCTTGTATCAATGGTGTCAGGAACCGAGTCATTGATCAATTTGGATAATACTAAACCATCCCTACACTCATCAAAAATTTGAAAAGTCTCGGTGTCAACTGGTAATCTACTACCGATATCAGCATCACCAGCCAAAACAGAATTAATGTGTCTGGTGAATTCCACTCTTTCTTCATCATTCACAGTATGAGTTGTACCCGAGGTCTTACCTGAAAAATATGTCTTGTGGGCAGTGTTAGCTGTGGCCACTGGAGCAGCTCCAAAACCCAGTTTTGCTGACGGTTGTGTAGCACCAGCAGTCGCACTAATACCACTTGCGTTCCCTGAAGAGGATTCCTTAAGTTTAGCTATCAATTCGACGTAGTCATCCAATTCAACGTGACCAGAAGCATCGACATCAACATGTTTCAATGTTTCTCTGGCCTGGTCATAACTATACTCGCCACCTTTTGACACCGAACTGTACACATCCTTCTTTTCGGCCCATCCCTTGTCATCTAAATCAATAGCTCTGAAATCTTCAATTATACTAAACAAGTCAGACTGCTCCAACAGAGGGAACTTTTTCTGTAGCTTGAGAACGTTCATTGCAAATATAGCTTTGTTTTCTGTCTCAATTATCTACAAAGACAACTGAAACTTGTATTGCTAATTATATGAACACTGTTTTTGGAGAATACAGCCATTAGAGTACTGCATATAAAACTATACCGTGACTTAAAAAGATTACAGCCCAGAAGGTCACTTTGGCTTACGTTAAAGAGGGTGCCACGAAGCCATTGAGATTACGGAGATATAACGTTGCATTTGAATTATCAAATACGAGGTATCTACTGTTCCATATTATTCAACTAGGTCCGCAATATGCAAACCAGAAACTAATTTCTTTACAAAATCAACATAATCTCAGAGATATAGGTATCCACATGGTTTCCAATGGTAAAGTAGCCGCAAATGGCTCGAATAATAAGGCTTTAGATACATCTAGTAAACCTTTATTTAAGATAGAAGAAGTTCAGCTTCAGTTTACTCTTAGTCATAGTCTACAGAAGTTACTTGTGGAATCAAATACAATGTATTTGGTTTTAAGTAAGGCAATCTATAAAATAGATCTTGATAATCCAGCTCAAGTCAAACATGTTAAAGTACCAAACTCACTGGAGAAATTCACCGACTCTTGGCTTCATCCAAGTGGTTTACATTTGATAGTACAAGTGAATCATTCGACCTATTACTACTTGAATGAATACTATCAAGAATTGAAACCATTGACAAGGCTCAAAGGTTTAATGATAAACCACATTGCATTTCAATTCTCTAAGGATTTCGAGAGTACTGGTGACTTTTTAATTGCCACAGACGACAGTTTGTATATTGCATTCATTAAATATCATGACCCAAGAATCAGAGAAAATAGAAAAGATGATAAATATGTGAAACAAGTTTTCAGGAAAATGCTGAAAATTGAAGCATTGTCATTCAATAATGACGATTCTCAAATCGTTTTAGTGGCTGATAATTTTTTGTACATTTGGAATATCCTGGATCTCACATATTCAGGGCTCACGAAAATATTCAAAACTGATCCAAATGCTATGGCACTTTCTTTAGCTGATGGACCTCTCACTTTTACTTCCAACGGTGATTCTTATTTCTTAATCTCTTTGAAGAATCAAGAAATCGTGACCAATGATGTTGAGATCCAACTATCACAGTCGGAGAAGCTCGATAGTAGTGAGGCAATGTCTGACAAAGTTGTTGTCTCAGAACACCATATTTTAGCATTAAATGAACAGAAAAACAAGCTCCTAGTCGTAAATAAACTATCCAAGGAAGAAACAGTTTTGAGCTTGAATGATTTTTTGGGTTATACTTCTGCTGTTAGGGGCATAGCTGCTGATTATGTTGCCAATACATTTTGGATCTATGCAGATACTAGTATTTTTGAAGTAATTATTGAGAATGAATCTACTACTGTCTGGTACAATTACTATAAGATGGGAAAATATGATGAAGCACTCAAGAACTTGGATGATGGCGAACACATCCCAGAGAGAGAAATGGTTCGCATAAAACAAGGGTACCATCTTCTCCAGGAGGGAGGTTTAGGGATGCATGATGATCAAGTATCTGAAGAATCATTGGAACTTCAGACAAGAGGTATCAGGATACTAGCAAACACCGCTGAACCTTTCGAAAAAGTGGTGTTAATGCTTTTAAACTTGCAAGACGATGATCTGAATCATCAAATAGTCCAAATACCGGAAACTCTTTTGATTGAATATTTGATGGTAAAGTTCAAGGTAGCTAAGGAAGTGGAGAAAAATAAAACAAGGGTCATCATTTTATCGAGCTGGATTATCGAATCAATGCTCCGTGTCACTTGCCATTTAGAAAGAGGCCTCAAAGATGATTTATCGAAACTGAATAGTCTAATCCAAAAATCAAAATTCACTGAGATGAGTGAAAAATTGGACAACTTTATCAAACTGAATTATAAATTGCTTGATAAGAAGACTGTGTACCAACTATTTAGTGAACTAAACGCTTTCGGAAAGTTGTTGAACTATGCAGAACTAATTGGTGATTACGACTTCATTTTAGATCACTACATTGATTTAGAAAAATGGGCAGATGCACTTAAGACGCTCACTCATATTTACGTCAAAAAACCTTCGAGCGATACTATTTATTCCCGAGCTACAGTTATGCTAGTGAACTACCCGAAAGCCACGGTGGAAACATTTCTCAGATTTGACAACCTTGACTATGTGAGACTCCTTCCAGCGCTTTTAACTTACAACAAGAAGAACTTGAATATCCCAGTGTCTGACAATTCTAGCATTAGATTTTTAATGAAACTTATAAACGAAAAGGGGGTGAGGAACAGACATGTGATCAATTGCTACCTTTCTCTTTTACTTACCTATCCTGCTAATAATGAAGAGTCGCAGGATATGATAACTAGATTTATCAATCAGCTATTTAATACGCTAAAACTGGAATCGTCAAAGAGCGATATGTATGATGCTGATTTTGTTTTGAGACTTTGCGTCCGGAACAACTACTTGGGTCCTGCAATCTCAGTTTTGATTAACAATATGGGTCAATTTGAACATGCGTTAAAAATTGCCATGGACAATGACCTTCCGAAGTTAGGAGAATCCATTTTAATGAAATATCTGGGAATCCATGAAAAGAATAATGAGATAGATGACACTAGTTCTGATAGCTATGTTAGAAGAATTAACTTGGATGAAGAAACCTTTGGAAGAGAAAAAAGATTATGGTTGATGTTTGCTCAGTACCTTATAGCAGGCGCATGTAATGGCAAAACTTTTGATTCTTTGTTAGGTGAAAAGAGAGAAGAAAAAATCGAGACCAACGATGCAACTAGCTCAGTGCTGGATAAAGTCTCTGTAAAGTCAGTTACCGAAGAAATCGCAGGATTTGGGACGGAAACTGGAAAAACAGATAATACACCATACGAACTTAACCGAGTGCTTAAATATTTACTCGGTATGTCAGATGAAAACTTTTTGGTTTTAAAAGACTTATTGCCCTTATTCCCGGAGACTGTAAATATCAACAATTTCAAGCATGAAATCGTTAAGTCTTTAAATAAGTATAACGACAGAATCGCCCAGTTATCTTCGGAGATGAATGAGTCACTCCAAATATCAAATGACTTGAAAACTCAAATCAACAAATCGAATCAAATTGGAGAGAAGGGTAAACTACTCTCAATTATAGAAGCGGGAGAGTCATGTCGATTATGCAACAAATTGTTAGTGACGAAAAGTTTCGTATGCTTTCCCAATTGTCAGCACAACTTTCATAAGGATTGCATGATAAAATATTTCTTACGTCACAATTATAGATTTCAAGGAATATTTGAAACTTTCAGAAAGAATCCTTCGGCTTTAAATAAAAATGAGCTTGATGACATTTTGCTTAAAGAGTGTGTGCTCTGTAACGAAGCAAATATAAGCACAATTGACGACAATCTCATCGATTACAAGACTGATAAAATCGAACTGAAAGAGTGGAACTTGTAAATAGCATTTAGCTTTCTGATTAAAGTGATATTTCAAAGTAGTCTATATGTATATTCAACTAGAGAACTGAAGACTGTTGGACTTCATATCAATCTGAGGAGCTGCAAAATATCCTATCGTCACCTAATATGCACTCCTTAAAAACTTTCCTCATCATCCTAAAAATATAATTCAGCTCATCTCCTTCACTTAGGTAAGGTAACCATATCTTGAAAAAATGGGTAGGGTACAAAAGAAAAATAGCAAAGGTCGTTTAGATAGATACTACCACCTTGCTAAGGAGAAGGGCTATAGAGCTCGGTCTTCTTTTAAGATTATTCAAATTAATGAGAAATTTGGCCACTTCTTGGAGAAGTCAAAAGTGGTGATCGACCTATGTGCCGCTCCGGGATCATGGTGTCAAGTGGCTTCCAATTTATGTCCTTTGAATTCATTGATTATTGGTGTTGATATTGTACCTATTAAGCCTCTTCCAAATTGCATAACTTTCCAGTCAGATATCACAACCGAGGACTGTAGATCTAGATTAAGAGGACATATGAAAACTTGGAAGGCAGATACTGTCTTACATGATGGTGCGCCAAATGTTGGTTTGGGATGGGTCCAGGATGCATTTACTCAGTCTCATTTGACACTACAGGCCTTAAAATTAGCGGTGGAGAACTTGACTAAGGGAGGCACTTTTGTCACCAAAATCTTTAGGTCCAGAGATTACAATAACCTAATGTGGGTATTCCAGCAACTTTTTGAAAAAGTGGAAGCAACAAAACCTCCAGCATCAAGAAATGTGTCAGCAGAAATTTTTGTTGTTTGCAAAGGATTTAAAGCTCCAAGGAAACTTGATCCAAAGCTCTTAGATCCTAAACAAGTTTTCGAGGAAATAGAAAGTAAGGCTACGAATAATGAAGCTAAAATTTTCGATCCTGCAAAGAGAAGAAGACAAAGAAGCGGATATGAAGAAGGTGACAATTTACTTTACCATGAGATGCCTCTCCTCGAGTTCCTCAGGAAAGAAGAACCTGTAAATACTTTAGGGGGTCTCAACAGACTAACAACCCCTGAAAACACAAGCGATCATGAATGGAGGATTTTAAGGAAACTGAAACTAATAAATGATGAGTTATTGGAGTGCATCAAGGATCTTCAAGTACTCGGAAAGAAGGATTTCAAACTTATATTGAAATTTAGAAAGAATGCTCGTGAACTCCTAGGCTTAGACGAGAAGGAAGAAGAACCCGAAGTCCAAGTTGAAAAGTTGTCAGAGGACCAGCAGATTGATAAGGAGTTGGAAGATTTATCAGAAAAGCAAAGACTCAAAGAAAGACGACTTAAGAAGCAAGCCAATGAGAAGAAGCAGAAGGAAATTTATAGAAATCAAATGAATATGGTGACCGATATGAATGTTGGTATTGAAGCAGCCCAGATTGGATCAGAATCTCTTTTCAATTTAAGGATGGCTAATAAGACAGGTCAGATGGATTCTCTTGCTAAGGGTAAAAAGAGAATGATATTTAATGATGAACAAAACTCTCAAGACAATGATATCAACATGGGGGATGGAGAAGTTCCTTCTTCAGGAGACGAGGCTGATGAGTTAGAAGCTCAATTAGATGACATGTACCACTCTTATCAACAAAGGAGAAATGAAAGAGATGCCAATATGAGAGCAAAGATGGCTAGGGGCGATGATGATGACCAGCCTTGGGATGGTATAAAGTCGGAAGAAGAGATAGAAGATGATGAAAACTACGAACGTGAGGATGAGTCCTCAAGTGAAGACGAAGATGATCAAATAAGACTGTTAGTTGCCGAAAGTAAGAATAGTCTGGGATTAAGTAGAGATGCTGAAATGTTTTTCGCTTCGAACTCTATATTTGGTGAGTTAGATGAAAAGTCACTCGTCAGTGACATTGAGAGAAAACGCAACTTAAGCCAAGTTCAAAATGCACCTGATGGGTCCAATAGCAAGCAAATAGCTGACGTATCTTCCGGTGAGTCTGACTTTGAGATCGTTCCCGGTGAAGAAGAAGGTCGTAGCAACAATATTTCAGATTCAGATTCCGAATCTGAAACACATTCAGCAAAGCCTAGAACTGCCAAGGAAAGTGCGGATATTGCCACTGTTGAAGCTATGACTCTCGCTCATCAGGTTGCCTTAGGTAAAATGAGTAAGCAGGACTTAATTGATGAGGGTATAAATAGAAACTGGTCTAGAGATACTGAAAACTTACCAGATTGGTTTGTCGATGATGAGAAAAGACATTCAAAGATCGTTAAACCTATAACTAAGGAAGCAGCACAAGCTATTTTAGAGAAACAAAAGCAGTTAAATGCTAGACCAATCAAGAAGGTTCTTGAGGCTCAAGGTAGAAAGAAGGCTAGAGCATTGAAGAGATTAGAGAAGCTTAGGAAGAAATCAGACTTAATTAATGATGATTCTGGCAAGAGCGAAAGAGACAAGGCAGAGGAAATCCAAAAGTTAATGAGGAAGTTGACCAAGAAGCAAAAGCAAAAACCAAAAGTGTCTGTGGTTGTTGCTGCTGGTGCTAATAAGCGTCTCAGTGGTAGACCAAGAGGTGTTAAAGGTAAATATAAGATGGTTGATGGTGTTCTTAAGAATGAGCTGAGAGCATTGAAGAGAATCGCTAAAAAACATAAAAAGTAGTAGTTCTTCAAATATATCTATACGTAAATGATAAGCGTTGTAGCTATTTGTCCATAGTTAGTCTCGCTCTGAAACGATAATTTCATAATAGTCAAGGAGCCACGAGCTCATCCATATATGGAAAAATTTTTGCGCGTAAAATTGGTTACAAAAAAAGTGCTTCAATATTTGAGCAATAGATCTTACTTTAGTTAAAAAGTTTTCATTCAACTACGCGTTTAAAGGATAGTAAAACTATCCAGAGGCTTCAAGTCAGTCTTTGCTACGAAAATAAGTTAGCGTCCATTCTTTATTGCATAAAATTTTAAGATTGTAACTCGTGTGGTGGCCTTCCAATCTGACGTGAAGTTGTCTAAGAACGTACTGATAAGATACATTGTGGAATAGTTAAATAAATCAAGTTGCATTAACGACTTAATCGAACAGTAAGCTGTCGTTCTTTTAGTGTTGGGTATGACTTCACCATATCCACCAGCCACGCAAACCACTCCTTCATCAACCAGGAGGCACGGACACAGGAGGTCTGCTGCTATATCTGGTGATTTTGACATCGTTGGGTTGGGTTTGTTTTCTCCCCCGCCGGCATCTGCTTCGGCAAAAAGTACTCCTAGTAAGAGTTTTGATGAAGCTCTGCTTGATAGGCATTTCCATTTTAATAATGAAGAGGATTTCAAAAATCCTACTTCGGGAGGTGACTTTGCCTTCCCTTCAAAAACTCCAGACCTTTCTAATGATAACAATTCTAAAAAATCACCATCAAAAAGTTCTGGGTTAACCAATGTTTTAAATTCTCCTATCAAACTTAACCACAGAAGGTCACTTTCAGCACATAGCACCTCCAAGACTAAGTTTTTTATGACAGAAGCAACTACAGTTGACAATCAGAATGTCCCGGACGCTGTAATTGATCTTGATGAAGTCATAAATCCTGATGCTTATCCTAGCCTGAAAAATAGCACACCAAAGGGCCACAAGAGAACAGAACTGACTCCGGCTGATTTTAGTCCTGAAGCAGATTTATTTTCCGCCCCTAGGTTTAATTCTAGTCCTTTTATTTCCTCACCTTTATCTGCTCCACCAAGCAAGCTTTTCCATAATTCTGTTCAAGAACAAGTTTCTGATCCTATCGTGGAAGATGAAGAAGAGTCAGATTTGGAGTACGAATCGGACCATGAAAAAGAGTTCCCCAATCCACATGCTACTTTAAATGGTGAATATCTAACCTCATCGGCTAATTCTTCAAGCTCTTGTGTTAATAATAAGGGCCTGGGTAATCTCGAAAAATGCCGCTCTAATTCATCGAGAGAATCATCTTATGGAAACATGCTTAATTTTTCCACTCCTCCTTCTGTTGGCAAGCGTTCAGGAGCCATGGCCAATCGTTATCAGTCGTTTTACGATCAGTCATATAAGATATCAAATGTACTCAAGATGTCAAGTTCAGAGAGTGTTAATATGACAAGATCCTCTTCGACTGCCTCGAATTTGAGAGAACCTAAAGGGTTAGGTCATTCCTCAAGTCTCTCTAGCTTGAAATCTAATTTCAAAAATTGCCAGCCCTCGAAGTTGGGCAAAGAAGGGTTCCTGTCGAATGATGACGTATATCCGGACAATAAAGACAATAACTCTTCAACACAAAACCAGAAAGAGAAGTTGAACCGCATGGATAATTATGAGCTGGTTAGAGCATACAGTTCAAGTCCCAATGAAGTTAAAGGTAATGCGAAGCAAGATTTTAAGAATGATTTACTGCCTTTTGCACTTGAGAGTAATAAGAAAGTAGGAACAAGGGCACAAGAAAGCAATTTAAGTTACCTGGGGATTATTGCCCCAAAAAGTGAGACAACTAGTCCGGCGAGCGTTGCATCAACTGTGAAGTCATCCAATGGCACATTTCGTCTGACGCTTACGCCACTGACAATTCAAGATGACTGTAGAAGTGCCAAGGTGAGTACAGTTGAAGCTGGTCTTCACAGTATGCACGATGAGAATACACCACCTGCCATCATTATTAGTCATGGTGACGTAGATAACTTGCTGAATGAATCTTTTACTAATCATAGGGATCGTGTGGCCCAGAATCAAACTCCCTTACAATCCAAGTCGAATGTCGAAAACAAGGATTGGAAGAATACGCCGGTGGTAAATGGAACCACGAAAAAGAGCAGCAAAATGCGAAACCAGAAGCCCAGAGACTTGCCACCAGAATCATTTGGAAGGTGGAATTCGAAGAAATTGTTTCCATTCAGTTTCCATTTAACATCAAAGCATCCTAGATCGTTAGAGCATCAAGAGAAGGAACTAAATGAGGATCAACGCTCAAAGCATAAGAGTTGGTTTAGGAGGAAATAATTTGGAGTCATGTGACTATATGCAAAACATAAGTAGAGGATTATGAGAACGTAGATCATAAAGTAGAGTTTAATATTCATATTTAATATTACCTGGCCTTGTATATCCTGAAATGTCTTATCCGAAAGATTTCTTCAGTAAATTAAAGAGTACATTCGATTCTGCGCTTGATAATGGCCACCTTAAGTTCAATGGTGACTCAGTGACCAACGAGATTATCAAGAAAGATTTCAATAACCTTCCGGTGGAGTTTCAGCTAACAGTGGTGAAATCTTTAATGCATAGGCCAGAAAAGGGTTCCACAAATGATGATCCATTTGAAAAACCTGAACCTGAGCTTACTGTGGAGCAAGATGTAGGTGAAGGGTCGGAATTACGTATCGTGTTGAATAAATTCCCAGTGGTTCATTACCACTTCATGTTGGTAACAAAAGCATTTGTATCCCAGAATACTCCTTTGAATCCTGAAGAGATTAAAGTAGTGGCTGAAATCTTACAAAACTTGAAAGAGCTGGACCCTGAACATAAATGGTTTTCCTTTTACAACTGTGGTGAGGAAAGTGGTGCCTCTCAACCTCATAAACACATTCAATTTATGAGATTTCCCAACAAATTTACACCATTTTCTGAGAGAGTTGCTATGAAATCAGATCCTTTTATTCCTAATGTGTCTCAGGAACCATTGCAAACGGGCGACTTACCTTTTGCTCACTTTATCGCAAAATTTCCTTCTAACTTTGCAGAAGTGGATTCGGAGTCTTTGGGAATGTACTTCTCTTCATTATTACAAAGGACATTGACAGTTCTCAGGGAACATGAGTCCAAGACTATCTCTTACAATTTCATTATGACTACAGAGTATATGATGTTAGTTCCAAGATCTGTTGGCAAATATAAAGAATTGGGCATTAATTCATGCGGATTCGTGGGCCTTATATTGTGTAAAAATGAGGAGTTGGCTTCAGTTGTCAGATCAGAAGGTCCTGACAATATACTCAAAGAAGTTGGGTTTCCTTCCACTGCTGGAGAGGATTCAAATGAGTATCATTATTGAGTAGTGTAGAAACCTTTATAATAGACTAGACTCTTCCCAATGTGGAAGTCGTTCGCACCAATGAAATCAAATACTTTTTTATAATTTTCAAATAATCGAGAAATAAAAAATACTATTTAACGGTTTTGAAATAAAGTAGTAACGGAAATATGGCCTCAGTCACATCCATTGTTAAGGCTGCCGACTTCATATTGTCAAGACCTACCTTGTCAAAGATTGTGGTGCCTGTTGCAAAGACATTCTGTGCTTATTCTGGATATAGAGAGATGGGTTTGAAGTAAGTAATAACATGAGAAATGATATCTGAAGCACTACTAACATCAATAGAATGAACGATTTGATTGTCGAAGAAAACCCTATCATGCAAAAGGCCATCTCAAGGCTTCCTGCCGATGAGAGCTATGCTAGAAACTACAGGTTTATCACTGCACACCAATGTGCTTTATCTCACCACTTACTACCAGCAAACAAAGCGGTTAAACCCGAAGAAGATACGCATTACTTGATTCCACACATCTTAGAAGCCGAAAAGGAGGCATTTGAGAGAGAGGAATTGGATTCCATCAAAGTTTGAGTTATGCCCATTCACCAAGAATTAGTTATGTATTTAAGTTGGGATTAGTAACAGCATAGAAGTAAAACAACTTTGCTGAGTCATTTAATACACGTTGTGAGAAGTAAAGATATCGTAGGTTGTCTATATTAATTGTCTAAATAAATATTAATTTCTGATTAAGAGAACATCCCCATTTTAAACTTTCTCAATTGTTCAAGTACCAAAAATGTCACAATTGTATGAGGCCCCAACCTTATAAATGAAGGGAGCCATCCCCTGAACATAAATCCAACACCTTCAGTTTTCACTGCCTGCCGAAGAATAGATATTGCACCACCTTGATCTCCCTTAGCGTTCATAATTCTAGTCTTAACGACATCTGCAGGCGAACAAACAGTTGTGGCCACTAAGCCTGCAAATAATGAAGCGCTAAAGTGAGTTGACTTTTTCGATGGGTCCATATGAACACTATCAACTAAAAACTTTTTAGCTATATCATAAGTTACCACTTGAGATGCTGTCATTAAAACCCCACGTATTAAATTAGGAACAAGACCACGAAATAAGGATCCCACAGATTCATCCTTAGCTATTCTATAAATTCCATCTAATGCATTTCTATAATGTCTTCTTTGTTCGACTGGCAAAGTTGAATCATTTTGCATCCTGATATTGACGACATCAGAAGGATTCCCTACAAAACCACCAGCAGCTCCTGCCACCATAGACATTGGCAAAAGAACCACAGTCCCAGGTTGTTTGTTGTAATGCAGAACATACGATTCCTTCAAAACCTCATATATTCCGAATCTTGTGGTGGAATATGTCGCCTGCCTCAACAAGGAAGCTGTTAAACCAGAATATATTTTAAAAAATCCCTCCTGCGTGATGATTTGATAAATCATCGACAATAAAGATTGACCAGGTTTTGAGGCAGTCTGCAAGCGAACCTTTGCCAAATCTAATGGATGTGTTACGGTTGCCGCTGCCATACTAGCAGCACCTCCGTACCAGAATCTTACTTGTTAGATATGAGTCTAAAGAATTAATGGACATAAATTACTTACGGATACTTGACTTTCTGGCTAGTGCTCGATGCCATCACAAGCTATCAATCAACTCAAACAATAAATAACTGATCGCCAATAAGAAGTGGTTTTCTTCAGATATTTTTGGCAGAATAGGAGTTAAACTCCGAATCCCAAAAAATTCAAAAAAAAAAAAAAAACCTATCGCGAAAAATCAAGGTGTCTAGGATGTAGTACAATATTGTATAAATGATTTCTCAACGTAAAATATAAAAATCACAAAACTTAAAGATGACAAAAAGCCTACTTAGAATACATGTAAACCAAAGTATATACACATAAAATGGGGAGAGGAGATTAAACTAATACACAACTTCTTTTAAAACAAAATCTAAAACAACACAATCCGTAACTCTTAAACCCAATACAACCTTTAAAAAACAAGTAGAAAAACTTGTAGATATGATTGGGAAAATGAATACATGATCAAAAACTCTTTCCAAAATCATGACAAGAAAACTCAAATACATAACATCAACTACAACGTAACACTATACCTCAAATCTCAGATCAAAGAAAAAGTCACATTAAGTCGTTCGAGAGTTCTATTAACAAGTACCACTGAGAAGAGAAATGAAAACTAAAGTTCAGGCCAAATGCGGTCCCAAAAGAAATTAACGCTAACACAAATAGGAAGATTAGATATTTCCTCCATGTACATAAAATCTAGCCTCAAGTGACATTTAAACGTAAAATTGCAACTAACTCTAGAAAAATCAGTGAAATATACTTAGTATCGAAATATCACACCAAGCTTTAAAAATACTCAAAGTGTAGTTACTGAAAAGAGAACGCGTATCTAGTAAGCTGACCCAGAAATAATAACGTAACTAATTTCACATATGGTGAAATCCTTCGTAATGTAGATCCATCAAATTTGTCTTCAGATATCACAGTTTCTTCGGACTGATAACACACTGAATCCATTAGTGCTAGAACCATTTGATGCTTTATGCTTCGTGCATTCAGATACGAATGTAACTAATAATACAAATAAAAGACACTATTCACATTAAACATTTCCGATACAAGCAATAAATATCCAAAATCAATAATTAAATAGCTTCGCTGAGGTGAATAGTATGTAATAGAAAGTCAATAATGTAAATCAAATTACTCTTTAGGAATGGTAACGGCTAGTACTTTAGCTACCGATTTTGATAGACGAAATGAACAACCAAAAAAGTAATAGTAAAGATGTGACCGTAGTAAAACTTCGATAGACTTCAGTTAACATTATATTGAATATGGACCTACTGGCATGCAACTAAGGTTTCGTAATGCAACAAATGAAATGTGTACCTAATGCATTCTTTTGTATTTTGTTATTTATTTATGTATTGTTGTCACACAAATATTGTTTAAAAGATAATCATTTCAGCACGAGAGCTTTCCGTATGGTCTATCATTGCACTACACAGTGTGGCTCTTAGCTGCTTAACTACAGTGAATGAAGGTACACAGTAGGTGCATCATTCTTCAATGTTCTTAATGCCGGATTTTCTAGCTTCTCATATCTACGGTCAATTATTATCGATGTATATTGTTACATTACACTATCTTACCCTCAACTTATGTCTTCAAGTGTTTGGTGCCTCGTAGACGTATTAACTTAATTTGGCATTTATGCGCACATCAGTTTTGCAGTTACTGATCTATAAACTTTCTTTCGCATTTCTTGTTTTTACGAGATTTATCTACACAATGCGAAAGTTAAGCAAGTCGTGGTAATATGCATCGTCTACAGGATTACATTTGCTGTTTCTGATGAGTACCAGTTGCATCTATCTTAAAGTTTTCATATTATATATGAAATAAAATTGGTGTGATCTAATCGAGAGATGCTTGCTCACTAGTCCTCTCAGTTGCTGCTCAAGTTACCATAGTAATTTCGTGACTGTTTGAAGTTGTTTTTAAATTTACAGAATTTTGTCTCATACTCTCTAGTTTTTCTACGCGTTCTTCTTTTTTTTTGAAGTTTATCTAATTTTCTTTTGGCTTTCTTTGTCATGAAAACTTACTCCTCAGTATAAAGAATCATTCAGTAGACGATGAAAAAACTTACTATTTATAAAGTATTATTTAGTAGACGAAGAATGTAAAAAGGATTTTTTAAGTTCAGTACTTGGTATTCTGTTATCTTAATATCACTTTCTCGAAGTGATTTTTACTATTTTATTTTTACAGTTACATAGCTGTTTCTTAATTTCATCACCCTTCACTTGTTCTTTTTTTTTTTTTATTTAGTTGATATTCAGCTAGAGTATAAACAAGTTTGTTTTTAGAATACGTGGATTCATTGTATATAATTATCTTCCGTATTTAATGCAAGTTTATCATCCATACCGAGGTAATTAGAGTATAGATGTAAATCCGTGGAGTTGACATTTCTTGAAGATATTGATACTGCATCACTGTCTATCATGTCATCGCTCTTACTATTCAATTCTAATACCGGACGATTAAAATAACTTTTGTAGATGTTGATGTCATCGCCATTCACAATAAAGTCTTCTTCTTGAGGAGAAGGATCTAGTTCATTATCAGCAATCGCGGGTAGATTGATTATATTGTGGTACAATGATCTATCCTGTTCTTGTACTAGTGGAGTAAGTGGAGATAGGATACTTGAATCGCTGAAAGAAAACGTAGAGTCAGAATTCGGAGAGAAGCTCAATTTTTCCGTAGAATTGGGGATACCTGAAGAACCACTAGGAGGTTGAAGAGGAACTCTGCTATTATAGCCGAGCTTCTCTATCTTATCAGCAAGAAAGCTTTTGATTTGTTTTGAATTAGGAAGTGTCTTTAATCCGATCTCATATTGGTTCCCCTTAGATTTTTCTACACTGCTCAGTTTATCCACGGAATGTTTCTTTTGCGAAACCTCATCGAGTTCCCCATCAACGCAATCCTCTAACATACAATTGGTTTCAAGATATTTAACGTTCGATAACCCATCTTTAGAGGTTCTTCTGTGTCGATAATCATCCTTCAGGAGCATGGGATTTCTGGACTGGAAGGGACTGTAATCAAATTGCTTGTCCTTTGAAACTGCCATATTTGAGGGAAAATATCGTGAATTTGAATTCATGTTAAACTGAAAAAGTTCACTTAGGGATTGAAATTTCCTAGGGACATAAAACTCATTATACCAGTTATCATTATAATCAGGGTATGGCTCTAACTTCTCTTGTTGAGATTCATCAGTAATAGCCTTGTCAGCGAAGGCTATTAAGTTAGCTCTTGAGTCTGCCAAATATGCACTGTTGAACCAGTGAATGTAGCTTCTTTTAAATCTAATGTCCTTTATTACATGGCTATTGTGTAGATTGTAGTCATTTTGTAACTCCCAAAGCTTAGGTTTTGAAGGATTATAGTTATAATTACCAAGGAAAAGATTAATAGCTTCCTGTCTTATCAGATCCATAAATGAATTCGAGTAAATTCTTTTAATACTGTTCAAAATATCACGAGTATGCGAAGACCATTGATTTATTCGACGATAAGAATCCATTGTATTAACTAAGTTAGATCCACCGTATTGCACTGCTATCGTATCACCATGGTCATGAAAAATTTCTGTTAAAATATTAATGAGGTCTGAGTCGTAATCCAATGGGGTTTTCTTCGTTATGAGACCCAAACTTTCTAACTGGTGAGACAAAGCTTCTTTACAAGTGATGAACTGAGCGGCGTTTGTTCTGTCTAAGCAATCAATACAATTTGTCCTTATTATCCCCTTTTGAATTCTAGTTGATTTTAAGTCTGTGCCATTATGAAAGAACCCAATTTGAGAAATTGCACTTGACGCTATACTTTTCAATGGGCCAATTACATCCATGTTTTTTTTTGAGTTCTTGGACATGTCGAACCCTTTAAATTGTAATTTGTGCTCGTTTGGAAGAAATTGGTTTAAGAAATCAACACAGTCAATAAAATTTCTATTTAATTTTGACTCTCTAGGTTGTTTTTCCTTTGTTTTAATTAAGTTCAATATTATTATGGGAGAGCCATATCTTTGAAAGAGGTTATTGAAATGTAGTGCCGAGCTTTGATAGAAAGGGTCAGAGAGATTTATCTCTATTGGAGGCTTAGGAAGCCTATTAAGGTCCTGATTCCAGTACAAAGGAATTGAGCCTCTATGTTGAACGAAACTTGTGTAACGAGGATTATTATAAAACCCATAGCGAGGATCGTGAAATGACGTTACTAGCATATCTGAGACTATTTGCTCTGTCTCAACTTCATTTGCCACATTTCCTTTATCATTTACACCTCTCTTCAAAAAACGGGGACCCGCATAATGATGTGATCTTCTGGCTATGAGAGTAATGTAAATCTTTTTACCATATATTGAAATGTTGGCTTGGTCAATGAATCCATGAATTATTGGCTGAAACCATTCAAAAGCAGCGACCTCAGTGTTCTGAAGTATAGGATTGAAAAGTAAGTTATTCCATACAAACCTCTTGTTCCGTTCAAACGGCTTTGCGATGTCCTGAGGTTTCCGTACAGTATGTTGCTTGAACTGGTAATCTGTAGCCAACTCTTTGTGTCTTAAAAAGTTTGTCTGCAAAGTATTCGTAATGTCATAAGTATAACTGAAGTAAAATGTCTTACTCAAGTCAAGGTATTTAAAAATTGATAGTAGCCTCTCTTCGTCACTATATTTATCGGGCTTCCTATAATTAATGTCAAGGGGGATAAGCTTTGTCTCATCAATATGATAAATGAAATGTCCACCTAACACAGCCACTTGACTACATTTCGTGATAATACTCAAATAATAACCTATGGTGAATTTAATAAATCCTAAAAGTCCATACCCATGCGATATTTTATGAATTCCTCCATCTACCGACTTATTCAATTCACTGATAAGTTCAACCATATCTTTCCTAGTGTAGAAATAGTTCTTATCTTCGATAATCATCAAAGAATCTTCATCGTTAGGATCTCTACCAACTTCCAACACTCTAAAGAGACTCTCCTTTGCGTTACTTCCCACAATGTACATAGTCTTCAATGAGTTATATACAGTGAATCTTTGTAGAACTATCCTTTTATTACTAAATTCATTAGATGCTCTTGCATCTTCGTCCTCTGATTCCTCTCCCTCCAAGGCAATATCTTCTTCGTTTGAATTTTCCTGGCCTGTGGTTTCATCGTCATGTAAATTATCATTAGTACTGTGGATATTTGACAGTTTGATAGTTTCCTGATCTTGTCTTCCACCTGTTTCTGGTGCTGTTTCTTCGGCTTTTGATTTAGCCATTTCACAAAATAAGCATCACTATTTAACTAAGTAAGCCTGTATTTACTCTGTATATCGATATCAGACTACGAATGTGCAAATTCGCGTTATATAAAAATGCTTACATACACTTCTGCATTAAAGTTCCCCTAATAAAGGAATCTTCCACTTGATCCCATACATGTCATAGAAACAGCTTCTCGTTTGGCCTGAATTCTCATCTTCTCCATATTTAGCTTCATGATCTTCGTTAAATTCATGCCAATCTAATTCAAAGTCTCCAAACCTATTGACAAATTGCCTTTTCTGATAGATTGTTCTAAATTTGAAGAGCCTCTTCTTAAATTTGTTATTATAATAGAATTCTCCATATGCCTTAAGTCTAGCATCTAGTTCTTCTTTAGACAATATGGATCCCTCTTCAAAATTTTCGAGGGATGATGTTGGTATGTCGAGTAAATAACTACGATCGTACTGATCGTCTATATCATGTGGATTTCCATGTCCATATCCCCTTGGGTTGTCTTGAACATAGTTTAATGCTCTGTATAAGTTCTTCAATGGGATGTTAATGAAAAACTTGTAGTCTGTTTCATTAACTGCATAGTATAGCAAGTCGTAGTCATTGAAAAGTAATGACGGCTGGGAAATATCGATGAAAAATATCCTGAATCCTGATTTTAAGTACAATCCAATTTCCTCCATTATTAATGTAATCCGGTGGAGTTTATTTGACTGGTTTTCAGCCTTTCCTTCTTTCTCAGGCACCTGGAACTCTCCAATTTTTAAAAAACAGAATTGACCCTTAGGAAGAATTTCGTTGATATTAGTTGGGGGGTAGAATGACTGTACAATTTCTTTACCTTGTTCATCTTTGAATTTCACTTCAAACTTGGTGGTTCCAAGGCCACTTCCATGCTTAACCACCAATCCTATGTTTATATTATAATCTCCAGGAGAGAGCCACAATGTTTTGATATACGAGAGTAAATAAGTCCTATTGATCTCAACAAAATGATTGTAGACATAATTTACCGGTTCATCGATTTTGTAGTCACTGTATTCAGCAAATAATCTTTTGTTCTTCATAACGGAGTAAATATATTTCCATGAGTCCTTTATGTAAATGCTGTTAAGCGGATTGCTATCGCTTTTGAGGAGAGCGATGAAGTCATCATCAGTGTTGTAGTCATACTCCGTATCTTTCAAATTGAGTCTAGATGCTATTAAATTCCTTCCAACGAACCTTACGGCGTCTAAGGTTTTTATGTATGTCTTCATCCAATGTAGTACTTTGCATATCACTTTCACTGAATCCTCCCCAAATGTTGATATTATCTTTTGAAAGTACATATCATTGTAAAGCATGTAATAGTGCGAGTTTACAAGCTTAAGAGAGCTTGAAGGAGCGATTGAGAGTAGCCGTACTTGTATCTCCAATGGCAATTTCGATAACATGCTACACCTAGTGCAAATCAGTTTTCCTGGGGTCGCTTTGTTCCTCTGAGTCGTATCTATACGCACTAGCGAAAAATAGATAAAAAAATAAAAAATAACACACATTCTATCGTAATTTAAGTAGCACTGTAAGTCAATTAGAGAAATCTTGATTAGGGTCTCATGTTGACATCGCTTACAGTAAGCAAGATCAAGCCTAAGTGAAGTTTTTCAAAGTCAATTGCATCAGTTGGCGCTGCAAAGTATTATAGCTTTACAGAGACCGAGATAAGAGAATAAAAAAAATCGTCCTTGGCTCATCTGATACTGTCTTTCCATTGACTTTACTCTATCTATATCAATTAGACATCTTCCTTTCACTTACATTTCTATGGTTAAAAGTTCATTCAGTTCTTAGAACAGGTACCCTCAAGTCCACGTGATTATGTAATAAGTACTGGAAGATTCGAGAATGAGTCTGCGTCGCAAAGGTGTCCATATATAAAGGCAATTATTATTACAGCGAGTACATCACTTAATTTGATAACAATTGGGCTAATATGTCAACTGTTACACCTACTGTTTTATGGGCTCAACGCTCCAATGCTGAAGATGCATCTAAAAACTTAATTTATTTGACAGTCGAAGTGCTTGATCCAATTGATACCAAGATAAACTTGACGTCGAAAGATTTGAAAATTGAAGCGGATTCTTCTGACAAAAAGATACATTACAAGTTGGATTTGGATTTCTTTGATGAAATTGACACGGAAAATTCTCATACAAACACTTCAAATGGTTCCCATATCTTTTTCTTGTTGAGAAAGAAGGAAAAGAAGGAGGAGTATTGGCCAAGATTAACCAAGGAAAAGTTAAAGTATCATTACATCAAAACTGATTTTGATAAATGGGCTGATGAAGATGAGCAGGAAGAGCAAGCCGGAGCTGATGAAGATTTATCTAACATGATGAACATGGGTGGTGCTGGCGGACCTGGTGGACCTGGTGGACCGGGTGGACCTGGTGGCATCGATTTCTCTCAGTTAATGCAAGGTATGGGAGGCGCTGGAGGCGATGGCTCCAACATCGATATAAACTCCTTGGCCAGTCAATTGGGACAAGCTGGTGGCGGCGCAGAAGAAGCTGATTCGGGTGATGATGAAGGCGATGATGAAGAAGAAAGCAAAGTAGAAGAAGTCAACTAGTTTACTTGATGTCATTAATATTAATCCTTTCGTATTAATAAATTTATGTAGTTCATTTGACTAAAATCCTAAATATCTATCCATTTAGACATTACTAGCTTAACGGAAATTTCATTTTCATCTGGATGCAAATTATGATTCGTAGGGTATTGAGAAGATAAAGATGAATTGACATCTTGAGGCTTTGAAGATTTTTCTGAAGATGTTACGTTTGAGGACCCAGTCCCATCAACTTGTAATTTTCTTCTTTTATGATGGCGTAGGTTTTCATTGGGATCTATCTGCAATTCTTTAGAAAGAAAAGATTGATCCATTTCTGAAATAGATATCTCATATGCCTTGGAGGTTTCTAAAATATGCATTAGATAACATAAAAAGCTGAGCTGCTGTAAAGATGATCTTCTGGCTTCAGCGGATGCACTTTGGTCTATACTATCTTCGTTATTCTCAAAATGTGACCCCAAAGTTATGTAGTCACTAAAAACATTATGAAGACTTAAAATGGTAGGTTCAGTATCTTCAGAAACCTGGATAGCATCAATTAATGAAACTATTAGGGTTCTTACGTCATCAATAGTCTCAGCCAGAATTATTTCAACGTTACTGGCAGCATTTATTCTTCTCACAGTTAGGTTTTTAATCGTCACTTGATTTGATTTTATAGATCGTGGAGTCACTACGATAATGGCATTCCCTAGAGTTTTTCGCTTCTCTAGTATACTTAAGACATATTCAATCAAGTCTTCGAAAGATGTAACACTTTTAAAGCCTATCATACTATTTACTATAAGTTTATCGATCAAATTACCCGTCATGTTATATAGAGTATATTTATGTATAAATCACGTGAAAGAATTGAAAATTCTCAAGCCGGAAGTTCTGAAGAAAAAATCTTACAATATTATAGAACAGTAAGAACAGTGAATCCTAATGAGATACTCAGGATTTGTCTTGCCAGCAAGACGTGCTGTGTTTTTGAGACAGTACCGCTTTGTTAGTGGGTCCACTGGAGGAGAAACAAAAACATTATCACAGAAGGAACTTCGTGAAAAAGCTGTCGCAGAAGCTCTTGCTAAGGAAGAAGAGGCAGCGGCTCATGCTAAGGCTCTTTATGAACTTAGAGAAAGGACAAAGGAGCTTATTAGAGATTTAAGTGAATCTCCTTTGACATTGATAAATGAGAGGTTAACGAAACTTCAACAAGACTTGAATGCAATTCCTTCTCAAGAGAAAGTTAAACAGCTCGACGAAGAATTGGAGGATTTCATGTTTAAGCATATGAACTTACCTAAGGAAATCCTTGATGTACTGCCATGGTCTGGTCAATCTACTCATGATGGAAAGAATTCTAAGGATGATGGTATTTATCAGAAGGAGATAAAATCTACTACCACTAGCTCTTGGTCGTCGGAATTTCCTAACTTAAAGCCTACACCAGACTATAAACCATACTCAGAACAAGAGTTATATTTAAGACAATTAGCTCATGCTAGACAATCAGGATCTTTAGGCTCTACTTTGACTGATATTTATGTTCCAAGGAAGGAAGTTCTCTCTCCTTTGACCATAAATGACGTATCCATCCCTAACCTTTTGGCAGCTGGTTGTCATTTGGGTCATGCTAAATCGATGTGGAGGCCCTCAACACAACCATATATTTATGGTGAGTACGATGGCATTCATCTTATTGATTTAAATGAGACTTTTTCTGCTCTTAAAAGGGCATGTCTGGTCATTGAAGGAGTAAGCGCAAAAGGAGGAATCATATTATACGTAGGGACATCACATCATTGGGAGCAGCATAGAGCATTAGAAGAAGCAGCAAAGAGAACGAAAGGATACTACGTCTCCCAAAGGTGGATTCCCGGTACTATCACAAACTTTACAGAAGTTACAAGACAAATCACGGGTCAACAAGTTGTCGAATTAGATATGAAACA
The DNA here is from genome assembly GCA_031081885.1 of Priceomyces melissophilus. NCBI lineage: Eukaryota > Fungi > Ascomycota > Pichiomycetes > Serinales > Debaryomycetaceae > Priceomyces > Priceomyces melissophilus. The sequence goes on along the minus strand of JARYTE010000010.1, from coordinate 359,684 downwards.
GAACCCAACAGGAAGAAACTTACTGGAAGAAGCAAGTTCTAGATTAGTGAAGCCAGATTTGGTTATTTTACTTAATCCAGTTGAGAATCGAAATTGCATTAACGAATGTATCAAACTGAGGGTGCCAACCATAGGTTTGTGTGACACTGATATGGAGCCCTCTCTCTTAACTTATCCTATCCCCTGTAATGATGACTCCATGAGGGTATCTTCGATGATCACAGGGATCTTGTCGCGCTCTGCTGAAGCTGGTTTGAAGAGAAGACTAGAAATTATGGAAAGTTACCAAGGGAATAAGACACATTTACGTCGTGATGCAAGAGGAATGAATAGGCGCAGATAATCGCTATAAAAGCGTTCAACTGTGTGTGTAATTAGATATAGTTATATGCTGTAAATAGATATGGCTTTGCTTCTGCTTAGTAATTTAAAGCATCTTTACGCATTATTAGACCTGACTTTTGTTCGTTTCTTAATCCTCTGCTGGCGATCTCTCTCTCAAATTGAGCTTTATGGGCAGCTTGCATCTTAATATAATCCTGATGAACCTCGTCATCAACGTCAGCAGTTTCAGAACCCCAATTCTCAAGTGTTTCGTGGTCCCATATCAATTCATTCAAGGGTAAATCAAGCAGATTATTAGCATTTTCTTCAGAATTCAATACATTTGAAGCAAACACCTTTACTCCCTTGGATTTCACTGCAAGCTTGACTTTTTCATCCGCAAAGAACTTCGTCTCATGATACTTTAAAAGATCTCCCTTCGATATCTTCATATCAATAGCCATATTATTCGCATTAACATATTTTTCTTTTTCATAAATAGTAAAAATATCTACAGGTTAGTTTTACTTAACAAATATCTTTTAAAGACTATGTAACTAAATATATAGAAAGGATCAGTCTTGTTTCTTATTATCATCCTCTGAATCTGATTCATCATCTTCATCATCACTTCTTTCGTCCTTGGTTATTCCTCCAAATACGTATCTGTAAAGTATACGGAAGATCAAGAATAACCAATAGATGTTAACTACTTGAAGAGCAAAGATCAAGAAGAATGTAATTGGTTGAGAAATCCAACATTTATATTGCTGAGTATCCCAATTTAATTCAAAATCTCCGACGGTTCTAAACTCTGTCAACACTGACCACAAAATGCGCAAGTTTTGATAATGTCTCAAGTACACCCATACTCCAATGAAAAAAATGAAAAATGGTCCCTGCAAAGGAGAATCTAAATAGTTTAATGTCTTGGAAGCAGCCAAGAAGAAGTCTGACACGTCCATGGTTACGAAAACCGCGATACCTATCCATGTAAAGTGAAATCTGTAAGAAGTCCAAATCAAAGCAATAGTTATGATATGATGTAAAACAAGTTCTTTGAAATCTTTTCTTGGTTTCTCTAGTTGCAAAACCAAAATCACTGACTGCTGAACCCAAAATGCAGCTTGTCCCAAATAGAACACTTTGAATTCAAAGGAATGGGACCTGTGGGGGTAATGTTCGTAAAATGGAGCAGTTTTAAAGAACCAAATAGGTAATCTTGACATCACCCACAAACCAATTGGTCCCAGTAAGCCATAATAGAACATTGCATACGTTTGTTCCATGAAACGTTTAAGTTTGGCTTCCTTTTTCATACCTCCTAATTTCGCAAGTGGACGCAAAAGAAAACACATGACAAATTCTCTTAAAAATGTGAAGAAAATGGCATAGAAACCAACGAAAAGGAAATCATTTCCACCTTTTCCATACTGGTCTGTACCTTTTATATGGTAAGAAGGTATTAATAAAGCTTCCATAAACTTATGAGTCTTGGTGTCAGTGCCTGAAAATGCGTAAACTAAATAGGAGACTACCAAAACAATAAGTGGTTTTATCCATGTATGTCTATAAGATAATTCATTAAATCCAATCCACATTTTCTTCAAGATAGCAGAGTCTGATTCATCATTTTTTACCAACTCATGTAATCTTCTGGAGGACCTTTTTCTTTCAGTACGAGACTTTCTCATTGTAGACAAAGAAGGACTAGTATCACCTAAGTCAATGCTTCCCACAGAAGAACCGCGACGACGATAAGCCTTTCCATTGCTCTCGTCAGTGCTCAAATATTTATTCAGCTTTTCAGCCTGACTTGACATTCCACTTCCTTTGTTACAGAAAATTTTAATTTCTGCGAGATCTTGAAGCCTCAGATATATTTTTATTTTCAGCTTTTTACGATACTACGCCGATTAAATTCGCGTTCAATATTTTATGCAGGATAGAGGATGGTGCTGATGGCGAAGTCACCGTGCATAAAGACAGGGATGCAATTTAGGCGATACTTTACAATAACCAAGAATGTTTAGCTCTAAAAAGCAGCCAAGTGAGCTAGAGCGTCTTGTTAAGAGGGCCACAGATGAGACTTTGACGTCAGACAATTGGCAATACATATTAGAAGTTTGTGATAAAATATCGTTAGATCCGGAGGAGGGAACCGAGGAGGCAATAAATCTTATCTCTCAAAGATTGTTACTGAAGGATGCCAATATAGTGTTAAGATCATTGTCATTGTTGGTGGCTATGGCAGAGAACTGTGGTTCTAGGATGAGACAAAGAATCGCTTCTAAAACGTTTGTTAATGATGTCTTACTAAAGAGACTCTCTGATAAGAAGTTGCATAGAACATTGAAAATAAGAATAGCTGAAGTCATTGAACAGTTGCATCAAAGTTTCAAAGATGACCCGTCTCTAAAGCCTATGACATATGGGTTCCAAGAAGTCTCAAAGAACTATCCTCAATACTTATCTCAAGGCAAGGCTGGTGCTGTTCCTAATATACCTGCGAAGGAGGAAATTTCACAGGCGGACAAGATTCGAGAAGAGGAAGAGCTACAAAGAGTTTTGAAGCTTTCTCTAAATGAGTATGAGAGGGAACTGACTTTGAAGAAAACTGCCACCGTAGATAAACCACTTCCTGAAGTTAAAAATGCTACATCAAATTCGGTGAGTAATAAGGAGCAGAAGGATGACAACACGAAAAACATTGCAAATGTTTCTAGAGTAAGAGCCTTATATGATCTCATCTCTTATGAACCTGATGAGTTATCGTTCAGAAAGGGAGATACTATAACCGTAATAGAATCTGTCTACAGAGACTGGTGGAGAGGTGCACTCCCCAATGGCAAAATCGGTATCTTCCCATTGAATTATGTGACACCTATTGTTAGTAAGAGTGACCTGGAACTCAATCAAGAATGGCAAGAAGAAGAGGAATTGCTAACGGGGCACCTGAGAAAGATCGATTATTTGCTAGCTCTATTGTCTTCTAACCTGGAAAGTGCTAATGAAGACGAAATCACTAGTTTGTATAACGAGATTATACCGTTAAGGCCTAGTTTGGGAAAGGCTATTGATAAATATAGCGTAAGAAAAGAAGAATTGGCTATTTTGAATCATCAGCTCAATGCTGAAAGCAGACTATACAATGAACTTGCTGATAAGCTGATCTCTCTGAGAGTTAATCGCAACTCAAGCAATCCTTATGCACCTCCGTATCCTACAGATGTTGGTGGGGCTAATTATCGGTCAAATAAGGGTCAGTTCCCATCTCAGCATCGAACAGGAGGGACAGGAGGGCCACCGGCTCCTGGAATCCCTAACTTCGACAATACATCGGCTCCTTCCTATACTAACTACGACTATTCAAGTCGTCCCCCTTACTACACTAATGAATCTGGAGTAATTCGTGAACAAAATACTAGTACCGGCTTTGGAAACGATAATATAATTGGCAATTATCCTCAGGCTTCTCAGCCTATATATGGGAGGAATGACCCGGGGTACCCTGGTTATATTGGTAGCCGATCCAATAGCTACGTAAGTAGTGATCATTACCTGAATGTGAATAAGTTTCCAGATGTGAATGACCTCTAGGGACATTTATAGCATGCAATTAATTAACGAGTAACAGATTTATGATGGGTTGCTGGACCCTGTAGCATATTAAATAATTGATTTCAGTTCGATAACTTACGAGGCTACTTCTGATGGCCATAACTGACAACTTTTTAAGTTCTCTTCGATATTCTTCTGTATGTCCTATGAGATACAGATAAACGTTACGGCTTCACAAATACGGTTCCCTGTATGAAAATGAAGTTATTGCGATTTCTCCAGAAAAATACAAAAGTCACGAAAAATAAGCTTACAACCGCCCTAACAGTATTATTCTGTTAAGGAAGGATGACAGATTCAGTTTATGCTTCCAGAGAACAACTGAACAATCAAAGGTTCGACCAACTCGCCCTGACGTTACACCAATTTAGGACGACAGTTGACAATGATATTCATAGATCTTTACAGCAAGAAGACCTGATATTGAACGCATTGAACGATGGGTTTAGTTCATTAATGACCCAAGTGAGAAGAAGTGGTGGGGACCTCAGAAATGTCATGAGAAGAAATTCAAGTGTTACCAAAATAGTAGGGGTAATTCTTTTAGGCTTTATTGTTATATGGACACTTTATAAATTGAGGTAGTAGTATGAATAACAGAGAACTTATAGACTTGTCAGAGCCATGAGCTTATGAAATCTTAAACCATTTAACTTAAGTACTACTATAAATGGAGAACTAAATAATCTAGACTTTCTGGCGTATATTGACGAATTCATACTTATTGGTTCACAACATCGGATCCCAATCTGTAGTTTCCAATAGCACTTCCCCAGTTAATCTTAGAGCGAGTAACAGGCAAGATTCTTCTCAAGTTCTTGAAAGATTGCACGTTCAAATCATTGAATGTTTTAAGAATTTTAAGGGTGGCTCTATTCTCGGTGGTGTTAATCACATTTACTAAACTAGTCGCATTTAAGTGTGAAACGTTTTCATCCAAATCATCACTGAATTCAAGACGGACATTTCCGTCCTCAAAATAGTGTATATCAATAGATATGTTACCTTTAATCTTCCCATTTTTATCAACAGAGTATAATGACTTCCACTCACCAGTGTAAAAATTTTGTTTGTTGGACTTCTTCCCAATTATGATAATGTCAAGTGTTTCACCTTTCGGTACTAATGTGAATGCATAATGAGAAGGATAGAAATCATTACCATACGTTTCTAAAGCAGTGACCAATTCCTCAAAATATGAAGGATACTCAACATCCGGATGATAGTCTTCGATATCAATTGACGATTGTTTTGATACATCAATATTGAATTGTTTCCTCTTGACATAATCAATGTATTTGGAAGAAGTAGGATGTTTATTGTACTTGGATGCAATCAAACTTCCCGACACCACAATTCCTTTATCTTCAACGTATTGCTCTACCGAACGTTTGATAACTGAATTCGATCCTATTATCGTATTTAATTGCTCTGAAACCTCATTTAACTCACTGGAAGGAGCGGAGTCAACCAAGTTAGACACCAATTTCTCCAAATTCACGCTTTCTGCCATTATTCTATCTTAATATCAAATGAAATCTGGTCTTTTCGCCTTAGTGCTATAAAGCACATACACCTGCATATTACATGTTAACATATGCATATATATCAGACTAAAGTTTAAATTAAGTGCTACAAAGCAGTCCTATATATCAATATATAATTCAGGAGAGTAAGAAGGCACCGGCACCATCGTGGATAGCTTGGAGTAGACGCTCTTTCATTATATTTTCCGAAGAATAATTCGGTAACTTAAGATAGTTGGCACAAGTCATGACACTTGGCAAGTAGTCATCATCAGTTAGGCCATCTTCTGGGTGTCTTCTGACGACTGTTATTTCTGGGGCCAAAGATTTAAAACCACCAATTGGAAGTTTAGGAGCTCCAGTAAGAAACTGTAAAAATGCACCTCTTTCAGATTCACTGAGCTTGGCTAAAATACGCACAAGACTTTTGATTGCATCAGAATCTTTAGAGTATCCATGATTGGCATTAATAGCCGCAGTAACAGTGGATAAAGACCAATCTTCTTCTGAGTTACCAAGCAACTTGATCAATTCTTCCGGTGAAAAAATAATCAAAGAATTTATAGGAAATACTTTCGAAAAGCCATCCATAAACGCTTTGGTTTGATGAATAATTCCAGAATAGAGTGTCGCATCTAACACTTTATTGACAAATTCTTCAACATTTTCTATAGTAACAGCTGTATTTTCTCCATTTGGTATCAATTGGTAATCACTATGGCCTGGCAAAACAAAACTCAATGAAAGATCTTCCAAGGTAGCACCATCAAATTTAATGTTACTTCTTTCTTTTGGCTCAACGGTCTCTGCTGCCTTGGCATATTTGAGCAAGTGGTTCAACGAGTCGGCTAAACGACTATCCACAAGTCTCAAGTATGAAATGTTTGCAAACCTTTTATTGTCTCTTGTGTGGGACTTGCTTCTACCAACTTTATTCAAATGCTGCACCAAAGTGAGGAATACCAAATTGAAATTGAAGTCAATAATTCTTGAATCTAAGAGACCCCTTGCAGTGAACTTCCCAAGTGCATTGAAGAAATAGAGAACCTTTTTACCATTATCACTTGCAAGTTGAGCTTTATCCAAAGGCCCAGGAAAGAGACCAGTGCTGGACTGAATGAAGCCCTCGCTGTCATCGGATGTATCATAATCTCTCCAAAGTCTCAACTTTTTCCTGGCGAATTCCTTTGATACAGTGGCATAGAATTCCAAAGTAGGTCCCAAACCAGATCCTACTTCATCAAAGTACTCGATCTCCAATACTCCAGGGGTTGATCCATACATGCTAAGCACTTTAAGGGCACTTTGTAACATCAGCTTTCTCGAGAGCCTAACTTTATGCCTGGTTGGATGGCCAAGTTGAAGTCTGCCATTGCTCGTTCCATTTCCAGAACTTTGGTTTGAGTCTTCACTCTCCTGATTAGCCCTGAGTTGCCATTGGTGAATCAACCTTGAATATCCGAACGAAGTATACTGCAAAAAGACGATACGTGTTTCAAGTGGGAACAAAAAGGAGTAATTTCTTGTGATGTGGATACTCCAACTAGGTAATGTTCCACTGGCAACAACCAATGGTTCTTCGAGTTGTCTACTCAATTTTACTGTTAGTTTCCAATTCATGAAGATCGAGTCAGGCACACTTATGCCACCTAAAGGTAACTTGCTCTTCATATATGTGTTCATATCAAATAAAATTTTCAAAAGATTAAGTATGCTTGAAGTCGTTTTATCATAAATATCAGATCCTCCATCTCTAACATTAGAAGGAGATGTGAAAAAATTTGATTCGTGAGTTGGTTCCTTATTAACTTTTTTGAACTTAATAATATGAGTTCTTGACCAAATTTGAGACGTATCCACAACCTTTCCTTCATTACCTTGGATTGACCTATAAATGGCCCCATATATCGTAGTCTCATTAGGGATAATTTCATCATTGATTGAAAATTCCATGGCATTAGAATTTGGTGCCGATACCTCCGCTTTTTCTTCTGCACCGTCAAATGACATGTGATTGCCCCATCCATCAAGTAAAAGAAGACGCTGTTTGAAAAAAGCTTCTAGAGACAGGAAGGTTGCGATGGCATGCACAGACAACACCATATTTTGCATTGCAGGAGGTAAAGAATCATGATCAGAAGAAATCAATTTCAACTTGACTTGTCCTGCCATGGCAGCAGTATGGCCCTGATCTCTTTGGAAGCGTTGATACGATACAGGAGCACCAGACGAAATAATTTCGAAGGATTCTGATCTTGTCAAAGCCTCTTGTAGCTTCTTAACAAATAGCGATATTGGTGGGTCTGCAGCACCTTCCACGAAAAAGGACCTAACAAATGCCTTATAACAGTCACTGAATCCATGGAAATAATCACTTTCATCTGAATTCAGTAACACTCGAGCCAAGAGCTCGATGACCCCTGTAGCTATTAGCTCAAAACTGGAAACATGAAAAGAAGAGGGAGAGTCTTGCGAAATTGGGCCTACTAACGCCAGCTTCAACATATCCCATAAGTCTCTCCATTCGGCAAAATTATAGATAGAGTACTTCTTGGGGTCACTGAGAACATTTTTCACCCTATCCAAAATTTTCATGTGTTCAGGAATACTTCCCAAACGATCAGTTTCCTTTAAATCAATGTAAAAATTTTCAATTTTGGACCCAACTTTCTCGATTTCAGAATGTAACTTTCCATTAGAATATTTGGAAAAGACATCTCGGGTGACTTCACTATCAATGTACCCAGCTGGCAAGTAACTGGAGAAATATTTGACGGGCTCTTCACTTTTAGATGATGGAAGAATACGAGATAAAATAGCAGAAGTATCACTTATGAGACCCTCTCTCTCAAAGGCATGGATGAATAGATGAGGGGCTTTACAGAGAAGCGTCTTGGATATCAAAAGGGTTAAAAGTAAAAGTTTGCTTGAAGTAAGGCTTGCGGAATCATCAAAGGCTCTTTGACTACAAGAAGGCCTACCGATCGTATCCTCAACATCGCTTGGGACGTTTAATTCTCTGAGCTCGTCGTCGTTATCGAGCTCCGTCTCTAATATGCCATCATCTCCAGCTTCTCCAGCGTCCTCATCGTCATCAGCATCGCCCTCATCTTCTATATCATCATCATGCTCTTCATCATTAAAACTTTCTCCATCTTCAAAGCTTTCATTATTATCATTGTCATCGTTTCTGTCATCACCAATTTCCCACAAGTTATCACCTACATTTTCGTTCACTGAGCTATACTCTTCAGATTCGTTATCACTAGTTCCGGAGTTATCGTGGGTATTTAACTCGTCATCAACTTCACTATCCAACATGTCGACGTCATCTTTAGAAGGATTTGCTTGACTAAAAGTAGATTTACCTTGATTCACTACTGAAGCCAACAATACAGAGATCAGTTCCACACCATGTATCCTTTTGATGTTCGACTTATCACTGAAAGATACAATTCTGAATAAATTTATCAACACCTTCCGCCTTATTTCGTAGTCCATACTAGCTTGAAAACTATTAATTAACAAGAACCAAACATCATTAACAAACTTCCAGTAAGCGTCCCCAACAACCTCAGTATATAACCTGACCCGCTCTTCATCAATGGGTTTCTTTTCGTCATTTCCATCGCGACCACTTTGCAAGAATAAAGCATCCTCTTCAGAATAGCTGATAGGAAGAAGATAACCAGTCAAAGACAAAAGTTGGGAAAGAAGCTCTTTTGATGCAGCCATTAATCTTTCGATTGAAATATTTCCAGAATTTTGTTCTGAATCGATCGGTTCAAGTGGACTACCGTTGGAACTTGCCTTAGAATATTTGATTAATGACTTAACAATAATCTCACCGATGGAGCATTGAGTCAACAAGACCTTGGAGATCTCAACACTAACACTTATTAAGACAATCAAAGATTTAATCAAACTAATGCAGGTGCCGAAGCTTAAGGACGTCTTCGAAGATTCATTAGAACTTTGGTTTCTGTTGCTACTAATATATATTATATCAGTGAGATCTTTCAAGAATGATTCTTTCCCGCTGAAAAGAACTTCAAGAAGATCGGGTCGCAATCTAAAGCTCATTATAATTCTAGATACTGCCAACCAACCATTTTCCACCACTACAGAATCATCGTGATGCTTTATAAAGTTGGTAAGAGTATCGAAAACGTCGGCAACTTTTTGGAATAATGGGTCTCTGATGTTGGCGGATGCATTAGCAACAATAGTCATACATTTTCTTTGGGCATGAATAGTCAAAAAATCCAAATATTGCAAGCAAGCTTTTAAGCCATCATTTGCCACAATTTGATTATGCGAGATGGGGTCTCTGGAAATCATTTCTAAAGTTTGTAAGGCCTGTTCCGTAAGGTCTATAAAACTTATCTCTAAGAGCTTCTCACATAGCACTACCACAACATTATTATTAAGAGCATCATGGATAAAATCTTGGTTGACTTCAAGGAAATTATATAAACACCTGCAAGCGACGAGATGCAATTCTAGTTCATTTGCCAATATGGGATCCAGCATGATTTGAACCAAACTTCTAGCAAGTTTATTTGCTGGGATAACTCTTTCAGCGGTGATGCCATTCATCATTAATAATCTTTCAGAAAGTTCATTTAATGTCTCCAAAATCAAGAAAGTATCTTCTCTTTGGTTCAAATTGTTGATGTAACCTTCCATTTCATGACTACCTCTACCACCAAACCCCCCCATAAATCTTTGAACCACATCAGCGAACCCTTGGCCACGGTCAGTATCGTTTCGACCAGACATCAGAGAGCTAAATGCACGTAAAAAACCTGATCTAGGATCACCAGAGGGCATGCTATCATCTTCTATATCACCATTTTCTCCATACCTATCGCTGTTGTCCCTCGGGCCCGACCTATTCTGCAAAAGTCTCCTCAAGAAGTCTGTGGGATCAATTGTTTCATCATCGCCATCAGCATTATCGTCTTCTTCCCGAGTATAACTAAAATGTGAATCACGAACTCGTCTTCTTTGTGCTTGTTCAGACATTCTTTGTAAACTGTCATCTTCAGAATTGGTATCAGATTCTTGATCATTATCGCGTTCTCTATTATCGTCTATTGCACCAAGTTGGCCACCAGAAACATCTTCAGGGGCCACGGAAGAGCTCAGTTTGTTACTACGAGTGGCATTATGATTGTCGTCCATATTTGAAATCATAAGCCTTCTCCTTTTGTACTAGCCTATTTCTATGTTAAGGCAAACAAGTTTAAGCTTAAAAAGTGTCTCAGTATCGCCGTCGTGATAGTGGTCAGATAATTATTCGTAGAGAAATGTCGCATCTCGCATTCTACCCTGAGATTCTTTTTCTTTAAGCACCGACGGGATCTGAGATGTCGCACTAAGAAAGACTCAATCACCGAAAAAGCCACGGGTGATCCCCAAAGAATCTGTCGATTTCTGACGTAATACGCGAAGGATGATTACGGGAGACGTGAGTAGAAAAAAATCATCTCGACGCACCAGGCGGACGGCGACGCTGTTTTCTGAGAGCTCGCTCGTTCTGTATAAATTTAACCGTCGCTTTTAGTCCGAGACAAGGGAGATCTGAAAGCTGCAGTAGAACAAGCAAATACCTTCTTTTGACAATAATCGATTACGGAATTGGCTTTCCAATAAGACGCAGAGGAAATAGAATTACAAAGAAACTTATGACTTATATCTAAACTACAGACTCTGAAGTATGTTATGAAATGACTGCAGACCACTGCTATGTCTAGCATGCAAGGAAAAGAAGAGAATATGTTTGGAATGTTACATTAATGAACCACTCGTGGGGTCTCTCGATCCTTAATTGGCAGGTAAAAATGGTCTTGATGCCAAGCTTTGACAACCAGCTAAATATATATTGCCGTTCGGATTTGAAGAGCGAGTCAAACGAGCAAAGTGGTGCTATAATCCTCTTTTCTTAGGTTTGAAGTTGATGCATTTGCGGAGAGCTTCACCATTTGAAGAAGTTTTGTGGGGGACCCACAGATGAACATTCGCGCGCAGGAACAAAATGTGGGGCCGAGTGGGGGTTACTCGAAATTTTGCTGCAAGAATAAAACAAATTATTTTAATTTACAATGTCATCAGATGAACATCCAAAAATGGAAGACGCTTGGATGGTATACAATTTCCAGAGCTCTCTAAGCGTGGTTGTGTTGCATTAGATGTGTTGACGGGTTTTTCCGTAAGTTACCATCTAGTATGGGGGCTCTAAAAGTATAAAAGCGTGAACCCTAGGCTACTTTTTCCTCATATAATTAGTAAACTCGTTATAATTTTATCGATAGAAAATGATTGAAGATGAAGAGGCTAAGGCCCAGATCTATTATGTTGAAGGTGATGGCTCGGAGGAACTTCAGAAAGAGACTACGGCTGATATGCTTGGCAGACTTGGTACCGAGTTAGAAGAAAGTCTAAGGATCCCAGATTCTTTGAAAGATCTCTCTGAAGAGGAGTTACATAAATTGGAAGTTAGGACTAAAAGAAAGATCGATATACGAATCCTTCCTATGCTTGTCTACATTTATATTTTGAATTACTTGGACAGAAACAACATTGCCAGCGCAAGATTAGGTGGTCTTCAAGATGATCTTAATTTATCTGATACTCAATATCAGACGTGTATTTCTATCTTATTTGTTGGTTACATTTTGATGCAAATTCCTTCTAATATGCTTTTAAATAAATTAGGAAAGCCATCGGTTTTCATAACTGTTATCATGGTTTCTTGGGGTATAATTTCAACTTGCACCGGTGCCACTCAAGGTTTTGGCGGTCTTTTCGCTGTTCGTTTCCTTTTGGGGTGGGTTGAAGCAGGATTCTTTGGTTCTTGTCTCTATTACCTTTCTTGTTGGTATACAAGAAAGGAACTAGCATTAAGAAACTCCATTTTGTACAGTGGTAGTTTAATAAGTAGTGCATTCTCTGGGTTAATTGCAGCAGGAATTTTAAAAGGAATGCCATTTGTTCATCACATTGAAGGATGGAGATGGTTATTCATCATTGAAGGTGTCATAACTGTCGGTTCTGTGCCCTTCGCTTACTTTATCTTGCCTGATATGCCTAATAACACCAAATTCTTGTCTCAACAAGAGAAAGATCTTATCATGTGGAAGCTTCGTATAGAAGTCGGTCAAGACGATTCCGATAGCGAAAATAAGGAAACTTACCTTGGTTCATTAAGATTGGCTTTAAGCGACCTTAAGATTTGGTTATGTTCTGGAATATTATTCTTCTTAGTGGCTGCTTGTGGTGTGACCAATTTCTTTCCTTCAGTGGTTCAAACATTAAATTTTGACGATACAACTACTTTATGTTTGACTGCTCCTCCATATATATTGGCAGTGATTACTACCTTCATCTGGGCACTTCATACTGATAAGTCTGGAGAAAGATTTTTGCACGTTACAATACCATTGTATATTGCTCTAGCATCGTTCATAATATCATGCTCCACGCTCAATACTGGGGCAAGATATTTTGCCATGTGTATAATGATTCCTTCATTATATTGTGCCTTCACGGTGATCCTTACGTGGTTATCAAACTGTGCTCCTAGGCCTCCGTTAAAGAGAGCCATTGGATTGTCGGTGATGAACTGTCTCTCGAATTCGACCTCCATTTGGAATGCATTTTTATATCCCCTGTCTGACGGACCAAGATACTTGACAGCTTTCGTTTGCAACTGTGTTTTCATCTTATTGGCAATTCTGTGTGCCATATTATTGAGGTTTAGAATTAAACAATTGAACAGAAGAATAGAGATGGGTACTATGGATTGGGAAAGTGAGCTTGGTAAGGGTAATGATGGTTCAAAGATCTCTCCCGAATTCAGATATTTGTACTGAGCACAAATGATTTTTCACGACATACATTAATGATCAACCAATGATTTGGAAAAAGCCAAACTGAAAGGTAATTATTATTTAAATGATATAGTAAACTGTTTACTTACTTCAATTCTTAAATGTCATAGTTTTGTTGAATAAAAGTCTTTTCAATTCGCATAACGATAATTTGTCCTTGCCCTTATCAAAGGCAAACTCTTCCAAAGGTATTGGTTTGGTGGTAGGCTCATCGGTGGGATCATGGTAAGTCAATAAATAGGGATGACAGAGAGCTTCCTCGACAGTGATTCTCTTTCTGGGGTCAAATTCCAAAAGCTTGCTTAATAAGTCTACCCCAAGTGAGTTAATAGGTTCTCCAGGAACCATTCCATTAGGGAAGGTGTTAATTACTTCGGAGAGGTTTCTCAGTTTATAAAATGGTAATGTGGTTATGTAGTCTCTCGCTCTTTGAGACTTTATGCTGAAAAGATCTGATCCCGTAGGGGTTCCAATCAATTGGAAAATGAGTAAAAGTTGATGTCGATAATCGTTACCAGGGAAAAGAGGAGCCCCGATGAACAATTCTGCTAAAATACAACCCACTGACCATAGATCTATTGATGTTGAATACTGCGACGAGGAGAGCATAACTTCAGGTGCTCTGTACCATCTTGTAGCGACATATTCTGTTAACAAAGAGATTTCTTGATCAAAGCTCTTTTTCTTCAATTTGGAGGTGTCTATTCTCGAGAGACCAAAATCGCATATCTTTATGTCACAATTACTGTTGACAAGGATATTGGAGGGTTTAAGATCTCGGTGTATGACATTGGCACTATGTATAAGCTTGAGCCCCCGTAATATCTGGTAGATAAAGTATTGGATGTGATGGTCGGTGAGTTTCTGGGTGGAAATCACTTTATGAAGGTCACTTGGCATATATTCTTGGATTAGATACACTTCATTAAAGTTGTCGAAATCCAATGGCTTCTGAATATCATATAACGAAATGATGTTTTCATGTCTCCTAAATCTCTCCAATAAAATGAGTTCTCGGAGAGTCCTCAAGCAGAACAAGGGTTTATCAAAGGGCTCAATCTTTTTGATGGCTACTTTTATACCTGTGGGCTTATGCAACGCCAAACATACTATCCCGTAAGCTCCTTGGCCAAGTATATCCGTGATTAGGAAGTTCTGTGAGATATTAAACACAACTTTTCGTACTTTTGGTTGTTCAACGCTGGGGAAGATCAATTGCGACATGGGTTTAATTACCCCAAATTGCGGGAGCCTTTCAGCTAGAAATTAGCTTCAAAGATGATTACTTATATAACATTGACATTTCCCAGGGTACTAGAGATGAGTTTAAAATAAAATACCTATTTGCCACTCTTCGAAGCAGTGCTAGACTTTCTATGGTTTCAGATATTACCACATTATCGAATTACAATAGTGCGATTTAGGTTGCAGACTGCACCCATGCCGCACTTATGGAGGCAGAAGGGCTGGAAGCAGCAGAATACAGGCTAAAGGAAAAATTGAAACCAATACTGAAACATACCGAAGGAACACTCGATACACCAGAAGGGGTAAAGATTCTTTTGGGGGAGGAAAAATAATTTTCGTGACAATAGCATTTGCAGTATTATTAAATAGCTTATTATTTTTGGGCTTGTGGGGGTATCTAGTTACCCGGGACCTTGTCACTACTATAATCGCAGTTTAGGGCCCTCGGCAAAAAATACCAACCGAACAGAGGAATGTGCTGTTGAAGTTCGTCGCCGCGGGCAGCGAGCATGCGAATGAAATTGATAAGCGTTTAACACAACACTTACCACACAACAATTACCACACAACATGGAGACAAAGACTTTCGTCTTGACAATGGCAACGAAGACTTTTACGATGCTTCTGTGGACCTACTCCCATGCTGATTTCTCGTATTGCAAAACTTCGTTCCCAGAGCCAGCAATGTCGCTGCCAAGAGTCGCCAGGTAGTGTACATCAGTTCATCATGTAGGTCGCATGCACCCAACGCCCTTTGACGTCAGAACATCGAGCAATGGCCGCCCACTAATTTCATTCTCTTAAGGTGACTTTGACGTAGCTCTCACCGCAAAAAATGTGCATCTTACGTACACTCCTTTACCGGTTAATGCGGGTATAGTGGTCATCAATAGCTGGCTGAGAGTATTGTATCGTGAAATCGACTCGCGGACTGTATCCGAACTATCACAAATGCGGGAGTGGAGACCGAGAAATGACTACATCGTAAATCGCAGAGGGTCACCTGATTCTTAAATGTCAATACTCGTACCATCCTCTCCATCAAGATAAGATTTGATTTCATTCAAATAATTACTGTTCGATAAGGGTATGGCAAGCGACAATAAAGCTTCTCCCACTCGGGGGTCTACCGGATCAAATGGTACTAGGAAATCCATCGATCTTAACTCGATAAGGGAAATACTTGGTGAAGATAAAAAATTACTGGGGATATGCGATAGCGATATCAATTGGTTTTTAAGAGATCCTAGTGTTCAAAATACGGTTAACCGGAAGCGTTCAGCAACGACTCTGGCGGCAGAGTCCCCAAAATTACTGGCTAAGGACGATATAAGGGAGAAATCTGTTTCAGAGACACCATCATCCCATAGTGATAACACACCTGATCCTCATTATGAACCAGAGAGCCATGCTCCAGCAGGCCATAAGCTGTCTTCTAGAGTTGGAAAGAGTGGTGTCAGTTCAATATCAGAGGAAGATGAGACCAGAGCAAACATGCATGATCAGCACCACCAAAAATCTCATCAGCAGCCATCATCTGAGGGTCGTAGACACTCAGACGTAGGTTTCAGAAGCCGTAGAGGAAGCACGGCCAGCACAGGAAGTCTAGGATCTTCTGGTGGATTTTTCTCCAAGATCAAAGATAAGTTGACCCACAGGAAAGACGCCCCGTTATCTGAATCTCCCGTCGCTGGTGAGAAGCCCTCATTATTCAAAGACAATTATGACTTGAAATTGAGAAGAACCAGTAGCAGTATCTCAGAAAGAATGCCGAATACAGAACCGAGAAATAGTAGGGATTTTGAGGGGCCAAAGTTATCTCGTTATGCCTCAACACCCCCAGCATCTAGTCATGAAAGAGATGAGAGCAAGGCTATAGATGATTATGTGAAATTTTATGCTATTCAAGATAGAAGAAATAGCATGGCCCGGAAATCAACCATAAATCAAGAATGTTTGGAGAAATATGATCTGGAACAGCTGATAAAGCCCTTAGAAATTAATAAGCAGGGAAAGCTATCGTCTTTATTGAAACGTCACGGAGTTGGAAGTCAATCTTCTTCTCAAATCAATGATAAGAGCCGTAGGTCATCGGCATCATCCTCAAGTGTCTGCGGAACTTCAGAGACAGAGCCTTCAGAAAATGATCCGACATCGAAATTACATAAATGCAAGGACTTGAAAAGGGTAGCATTCCATTCACTGACTTTCTTAATTGATCCTCCTCAGCAGATTCCTGCTAGAAACCCAAGGAAAGGTAATGTAGAAGCATTGCCTGGTGGTGGTGTAAAAGTACATGCTTTAACCGACGAAGAGAAGACGCAGATGAAAAATTCCTTGGTTGGAAAAGGTGGTGGAATTGTCGTTGGAGGAACCGGACCGCTTAGATTAGAGAAGAAGGAAGATAAAGACGAAAATAGTGAAGATGAATCTGATCCTGAAGCTCAAGAAAACGGTGAAAAGGAATCAGAATCTACTGACAATTCCTCTAATAAGGGAGAAGAAGATTATTCTATAGACGCTCATGCTAAGGAGATTAATATAGACACACCAATGTCTCATCATAAAGCATACGGCACAAACACGGCAAATTATTCTGCTCCCGTTGAAAAAATGGCCCTTGATTCCATGTACACTAGGTGTTGTCATTTGAGAGAAATTCTTCCTATTCCTGCCATTGCCAAGCAGATTCCTCCCAATTCAATGGCACCTATTCCTTTATTGCAACTTAAAAATCAGTTCCCCACTATGATAGAGGTTCAATCGTTTGCAGATTTTGTAAGAATTGCTCCCATAATGTGTGTTTCTTTAGATGGAATTAATTTGTCCTTAGAGCAATTTAGGATTCTACTATCAGCAATGTGTGCTAAGACACAACTTGAAAAGATCAGTTTACGTAACACTCCGATAAATAAAGATGGTTGGAGCTTGCTTTGTTGGTTTTTATCTAAGAATAAAGTATTGAAGAGGCTTGATATCACCCAATGTCCTCAGTTGACTACCACCAAAAAGAGGAAAAGGAAGGAAGATGATCCTCTCGTAAGAATGACGTCAAATATAATGAACAGATCAGATATGGATTGGTCTTTATTCACTGCTACTATCGTCTTTCGTGGTGGTATTGAGGAAATAATATTAACAGGTTGTTGTATTGAAGATCCTACTATTTTTGAAAAATTCATGGACATGGCAGCGCTGATTAAAACAAATCGCTTGGGATTTGCCTATAATAACTTATCCACCAAAAATTTCAAGGCTATTCAGCGATGGATCTTGAAAGACTTTGCAAGGGGTCTTGACCTTGGGTACAACGACTTTCTGTCTCCTGAGTACATGGAATTATTGTTGGATATTAAAAGGATGAACAAGTTGGGTAAAGACTTGTCCAAGTCATCTTTGGCATTTTTCAGTATGAATTCCTGTAACCTCCAATACAATGAATTGTTTGAAGAAGTGTTTGAGACAATCTTGATGAAGTTTCCCAACTTGAAATACCTTGATTTTTCAAACAACTCGAAGCTTTTCAGCGATGTCGAAGAAGGAAATCAAAAGACAGAACAACAAGAGGAGACAGAGGCAAAAAGGGTATCGTTTTTGTCTTCTCATTTGCCATTGTTCCCATCTTTAATACGTTTGCATTTAGAACATGACAATCTTTCGTCAAAGTCTTTGGTGAATATCGCCAGTGTGATTCCATTCTGTCGCAATTTAGGATATCTTTCGTTGCTTGGGAACAAACTCGACTTCTTTTCAGCCTCTGCTCTTACTCAGGGATTGAAGAATTCCAAATCTTTAATTACATTAGATTGTGATTATGATGATGTTCCAGATTATATTCGTGAAAAAGCCAGTATTTATACTATGAGGAATATGGAAAGTATGCTCCACTCTTCTATGAAATTCGACGATAAACAACAAGAGGATTATGGATCACTCCCATTGACAGACCAATTGGACCAAATTTTGGCATTGAAAGCAGAACTGAAGTTGGGTTTGAATTCTCCTTTGGTGACCTCATTTGTAAAGAAGGCGTCTAATATTCGTAGCCAGATAACTGAGATGTCCAATGAACTTCTTGCGTTGCAATTGCAAAACAAACTCAACATGGAAGGAAAAGAAGCTCTAATTCGGATGTTTTTCATTAGTTCATCAATTCAAAGAGGGTTGACATTAATTGACCCATCTTTGGCGGATAATACTCAAGAGTTGGCATCGCATTTGGTAGCAGAAGATGAAAAGAACAAGATTTACTCCCAAGGGGCAAATGAAAATAATGGATCTATGGAGGAAGCCAAAGAATTTTCAATTAATGAACCCCATGTTAACTTATCAAGAAAGAACTCTAGGACTAGTTTGAATTCGTTAGATATAGAAGAAGGGTCGATGATGAAGCTTCAGAAGCTTAAAGATTATCATTTTGAAGATGAGCCTTCGGAAACGAAGAAATGGGAAGATCTATCCGGTGAGGAAATACGTCAAAGACTTTTGAACATTGACATGAACGAGCTGGAAAAGGCTGTTGATTATTTAAGCTATTTGAAGAGCCAAAATGTTTCCTTGAAGGAGTTATTCAATCTGAAAGAGTCTGACTCTGCAGAACAAGGGAAAGGAGAAAGTTATCCGGATGTAGATGCCTTAAAGAAAAGAATTGAACAATTGGCACGTTTGGCATCCGAGGTTCCTCAAGGCGATGGGCAAAATAAAGGTGGTGATTTGCCTCCAAGCATGGATCCAGAGGCAACAGCCGATGACTTCAAGGAAGTTGATGATAAAATAACGAAAGAGATGGAAACTAGTGAGAATAAGGAGTCTCTTAATGAAACATACGACCAGGTTTTATCCAATTTTAGCAACTTGAGACATGAATAAACTGTTAGGTGTATATGTATGAGTAATGATAGAACATTTGATCGTAATATTACTACATAGATCTATGAACATAAACTAATAGTGTAATGCTCGGCACCGTAAGCTACTGCTATTAGCTCACCGCTATGCATATCACTGAGGGGATCTACCTCTCATTAATAATCTTCACCATCTGAGGCTGCTATTTGTCCTTCTTTAGCCTGGTCATCAAAATCGTCGTCACTGTAGTCGCCGTTAGCTTCGCCCTCTTCGCCATTATACGCGCCAAACTCTTCTGCTTCTTCGGCAAGATCTTCACAAGCATCAATCCAATCGGAATATATATCCACGGGTTGTGATAAAGAGTTTATACCTGTCTGGAACTGCTGGCCACAGATTTTACAATGTAATTCGCCCAAAGAATTTTTCTTATCTAATGTACAAACAACAGATTTCTCATGATTACAGAATAGACATGAAAACGTTGTCTCCAACTTTTGCTTTATCTTCTTCTGGGGCTTAGCCGATGACTTTCTTTTACCCATGTTATGCTTCTATTATATTGGATTATGTATCGATATAAAAAAAAGATGACAGTCGACAGAACATCTCGACTATCACTGGCGTGCACATAAGTCCACGTAACACCAAAATTGGTGAGAGTTGTGAAATTGTTAGAGCCAGGCTTATGATCTAGCCAACAGTTGAGTTTTCTTCTTTAATCTCATTTCTAGTCTATATTTTTCGAATTTAAGTTGTTCTGATCTAATTTGAGACTCATCTCGTTTATCCACGTTGGCAGTACTGGAGTTTCCGAAAGTCATCGTGAATTTTAAGTTGGGGTTAAACTTGGCATTAAGTTTGATTCCATATTCATATAGTTTTAAATCATCATTTCTCACTTCATATATTTTCATAGCGTCCATTACTAAAGAAGTGGTGAATTCCTGACCATACTTATTTGATTGGAAAGGATCTGGGTAATGCAATAAGAGCGACAAACTTTCACTGAAGTCACTGGTGATTAGTTCTCCCTTGATTCTAATAAGGAGTACGATTGTCATGTAAGTGATCAAATCGGGCAAGATAGATAGTGTAATTTCGGTTATCTTGGATTGAACAGCGATTAATTTATCCCATAAAGTGCTAAATAAATTTAGGTCTGAGCCAATCTCCCTGAGTAACATCAATCGTAAGTATCTAATGATCCATAACTGCGATTCTAATTTCAATTTACTGATGAGATTATAATGGATCACCTGGTCAACTTTCATTAGTATGCTATTGAAATTCTCGATAGACTTCCACAACACATCCTCATTTTCATAGTATCTCGATATAATACCACTTTGCACCATCAATCTGTTAAAAATAGAAAAAATGTCGTGAGGCAAATAATGCAAATCAAACATTGACAATATCTTCATATCGTCTGAAGAAAAAGACTCCGAGTTCGAAAGGTCCGATGACTCCTGGTAAATATTAGCATAGATGAGCCCTATTATCTCATGGAACCCCTGCTTATACCCTACTTGAGGATGACATTTCGACCATATATATAAGATTTCAATGATTTGACGCTTTACCAGAAAGGAAGATGGATTTGATGAATGGAAAAATTTTTCCCCTGGAAACAATCTCTCTACATCTAAGATTATCGCTTCGAGTAAATTCTCATTCTGAAGTTCAGTGTCAGCACTTGCCCTTGGCCTCGTTAGTGATAAACTTAAGCTTCTTAAAGGATCAGAAACATCAGTGGATACTGCAAGATTACTCTTCTTTATACTACGGGATCTTCGTGCCGTGGCAAGGCTCTTGGTGGAGCCGTTTCTTTTCACTCCCGACCGGCTTGAAGCCTCTTTGTCCTGGTAATACGTATTATCTTTGTTTAGCTTCCACCATGGGATAGTCCCTTCGTATTGTCTCTCAAGTTGATGAAACACCACTCTAGTCTTACTCAAATTCGATCCCCAGGTTTTGATATCCAAGCTTTCCGTAAGCAAGCAAACTTTCCAGATCAAAAGTCTAGAAAAATTCTTCTTTGATGCAGAATATTCACCATCTGAGATGGCAGTCTTAAAAAATTTCAAGTTCCCCTTATACTGGTCTATAGTCAATAAAGTCTTCGATATTGCATTATTAGCCTCTAACATTATAGCGAGGGTTAGAGGAGAGTTTCAGATGTATCGCGTGCTTTGTTCCCCAGAACAAAACTGCTTGTAACGTAGGATGAGAAAACGTGATTTTCGATGCTCTGTTGAAATTCGTGCCTACGATAGCAGAAGGAAACCAACTTTATTTGATTTCACCAGCCATGAGCTCTGAAAACACAGATACCAAGCATGAGAGCAAATTCTTAGAGGAGAAGCTCACCGCTCTAGCTGGGATAGAGAAGGTGATGGAAGCTGCTGATAAGGATGCTGAGATCTATAGAATCAGGAAGACACAAAAAATATTTGAACAAAGACGGTCAATTCTAAAGGAAATCCCCAAATTTTGGTACATAGTATTAGCAGAGAATGAAGATTTTTCTGAGTATTTAGGGGTAGATGATTTGAAATATTTGGAGACGATCAGTGACATATATGTCCATTATAATGTGGCTGATACTGATGATGTGAAGCATTATCGGGATTTTTCAATAACTATATCATTCAAAGACGAAACCCTGGGGAAGGAGAACACCAGTACGAAGTCATTTGAAGTAGTTTTGGAAAATGGAGAGGAGAAATTGGTTTCTGAGCCTGCGGAGATCCAATGGCCCCAAGAGTTGGACGATATAAATCCTTCGTTGATCAAACAGAGAAGTGCTGACAAAGAGCTTTCCAAAGAAGACAAAAAGAAGTATAGATTGGGAATGAAGTCAATTTTCGCCTGGTTTGCCTGGACTGGAAAAAAGCCTGGTAAAGAGTTTAGAGAAGGTGAAGATTTAGCAAGGTTGATTGCAGAGGATGTCTTTCCATATGCAGTCAAGTACTACGTAGAAGCGATGCCTGGCGTAGCAGAAGACGACGATAGTCTTGAAGACTCGTCAGAGGGTGAAGAATTGGACATAAGTGACGATGAACCACCAAGGAAAAAGAGAGATGTATAGGAGTAGGGGAAAGATAGGACAGATTCTTAAATATCAATGTAAGATGGACATTAAGAAAAACTTGAAGTGCAAGAATAAGAAGTAGTTAGAAGGTCCTGCATTCAAAACTTTTAACTATGCTTATTACCACAGTGGATAACTTTTCTAGTAACTTAAAGACCAGAAAACTTACTGATTCAATTGCGTATAGCGATAGTGATTGTAACTCCAAAGCGTGATTACCTAGATTCGCACAATCGTAAAGATTACTTTGCTTCACGTGGAACCGTGAAGAGAAAATAGTCTCTGTAAGTAGCATCTAGTATCATGACAGTAAGCTTGTACGAAGGTAACAAATTCAAACTAGAGTTAGGAGGAGACAGTTTTCAGGACAACACTTACAATTGTTTCTTTGGTTATTCTACTTTTATTGGGCAGAACCGTTAACAAGGAAAGGATCTTGTTTAAGGGTACTGACGACAAAAGCATCTATATGTTGATAGTTCTATCGGTTGTCGTCGCAGCATCTCTAGCTGGAAGCTTATTTTTTCCAAGAGAAGATACACAAGAAACTTGGGTCACACGACTAGAAACTTATGGCTTGTTGGGCTTTTCAATTATATATATACTAATCAAATGGTATCAGTTGTACCGTCTGTACATGAGCTCTAAAAAGACAGACCAACATGACCCAAAGACGTAGGATGCAAAATGTTACGTTCTTGTTAGAAGCATATAGCTAGATCTATCCTATGTTTGACGCGGCCAGAAATTATTGCAATGGTTGGTTATTATTTACAACTGCCGCAGATT
This sequence comes from Priceomyces melissophilus, assembly GCA_031081885.1. Lineage (NCBI taxonomy): Eukaryota > Fungi > Ascomycota > Pichiomycetes > Serinales > Debaryomycetaceae > Priceomyces > Priceomyces melissophilus. The sequence continues at coordinate 336,336 of JARYTE010000010.1, read as the reverse complement.
ATCAAGTTGGTACACAATGGATAATTTGAGACGAGACTGGTATCAAATTCCCCTTCAGTGAATGAGTCCCTATTTCCATTAATTGGGAGGCATCAATATTCCGTATTCATACGAGGCCGTGTCGTCTGAAATCCTGTTTTGTGAACGTGGCTTTGCCTACATATATATAAGCTTGGGTGGATCCCGATAAACCTAAGTACTTGAATACAGGTTTACAATTGAAGATGGACGACCAGAACTATCCCAGTGAAGAATTCAACGATAATGAGTCTCTAGTTGGTTTGTTGGATCCCACCGTGCAAGTACATAACGATGTCAGTGAGATTTTAGAGAAAAAGGATAAGCGCATTGCACAGTTAGAGGAGCAGCTTGAGAAACTTACCTCTAATTCCGAGCAGGAGGGAAGAAGAAAGCGCCTGAAAAGAGAGGAATATGAAGCTGCTGCTTTGATATTATTTGGTTTGATTATTATTTTAGTTTTTTGGTATAAGCTTTCGGTGAAGAAGAAGATAGAAGTTAAGGACATTGAGGATAAGGCAAAAACTTCGACAGAAAGCCTTTTGCTAGTCTGTTGATATAAATGACCTTCTGCAAAATCATTGGAAATGGGTATGCCGCAAATTACCATGCCTGCTTCAAACCGTCAAAGGGATCATAACCTCACTAGGTTTAATAACTACTCGATTTACGCCATTTATCGGTACGACAATTATCAGACTTAAATTTAATAAATTAGACATTGTGCAATATATATACTCAATTATTTTTTTGCAGCAAGAATTTGTGATACAGTATCTACAACCGATTGCTCCAAGCTGTATTTAAAGTTGACTATCTTCCTTGTCCACGAATTGTCAGTTGGGGTCATATTTGCTCTAATTTCAGCACCTTTTCCTGGAGTACCGGTAGCGATTTTTCCCTTCAATTCTTTAAAGTTGTCGTTAATGATATCAGCAATGTCTTGTGAAGTGAATTTAGACTCAACAAGAAGCAATCTCTTGTTCTTTGTTTCTTCTTTTTCAAAGGCAATTACATGGGACCTTGCGACATCTCTGACATCTATAAAGCCTCCAAAAAAACCCAGTAACTCATCACCAGGTTTCGAGTTCAACATTGAATTGATAATTTCAGAAGAAGCGTTCATATGATCTCTGACATCTGTATCAAAAGCTTGAGGCCCATAGACATACAGGGGAAGCACTGCTGTCAATACAAAAGATGGATTCTCCTCCTTGACAAAATTCCATGCAGCTTGTTCAGCAAACTTCTTTGAACCACAGTATGCATGGAAGGAATCTTGCAAAGACTGTTCATAGGTCATCTCACTCCAATCTTCTTCTGTGAAAGCGTTTGATGGATCGAATTGCTTATCAAGCGTCAATACCGAGACGTAAGACGAGGTGACTATTACTCTTTTAATAGAGGAGCCGTACTCCTTAATAGCCTTAAGAGCATTTGTTGTCCCTCTAACTGCCGGGGACAATATTTCCTTTTCCACATCATTAACATCAAAGGTGAACGGCGATGCAGCGTGTATAAACACTTCAGCGTCCTTGTTCTGCTTCAACACTTCCTCAAAAGACCCCGGTTGTTCAATAGCCTTCACAATTCCATAACTAAAATTGTCAGAGTTGAACTGTTTCTTCAATTGCTCTCCCCTCTCATGTGATCTGACAGTTCCCACCACCTGGTACTTTTTATCTAAAAGTTCCTTAATGATGTGCTTTGAAATAAATCCTGTAGCTCCACTTATAATAACCTTGACCATATTTTCCTTAATAGTTCAATAAATAATACGGAAACGGCCATTTAAATAATCCAATGGGCCACGTTACTCCTATTCTACTTCATATTTAGAAATCGATGACTTATACCTTTCGTGTTCAAAGCTATTACGATAACTCCGTAAACACCGGTTTTACAGTTAATAGAGTCTAGTTCTGCAACTACTTCGATAAATCAGGTACAACTTGCAGGTCCGATTACACCTTGTGCGGAGTTCGCAGCATGTGGAGTTTACACAGAAAGGTTATAACGGAGTTTAACGATAATGGGTTTATACGGCGTAGGAGCCTTGAAATTGGATAAAAATAAACTGACTTTTTGTTGTACCTACCACTCAGCTCTATCTCTTTAGGATTATACGTTACCATTGCTACATGAAATTATTATCAGTAAATATCAAATGGAGCAAGGAAAATTGAACTAGGTATCTACAGGTACACCTTTATACAGTACACGTCTTAGTTTCATCCATCAGGGGCCAAGATCTATTCCAATATTTTTCTTTTGCCACTTTCCCTGTCCTCTTTTTTACTCTCAAAAATATTAAATTTGAAAGAGGGTTGTATAGTGTAGTGGTTATCACTTTCGGTTTTGATCCGAACAACCCCGGTTCGAATCCGGGTACGACCTATTTTTTTCTGTTCTTTTTGTGATAAGAACGTAATAAATTTTTATGGTTGTGTTTACAATTTACAAACAAAGAAATGTCGCGCGACTTCTAAACTGTTACGACAAAACTGTTTTTGTTTGCAAAAGCGATTCTTATTACACGATAACTCCATGACGATATATTTGTTTTTTTAACTATCTATTACCAAATCTTTTGAACTTTCCCGCCTAGACCTTATTGGAAACCATTAGTGGGGTGAAAGAAAAAAGTGTGTTCAAGTTTCTGTTGGAAAACAAGAAAAAAAATTGTCTGCTTACATTATGGAAGACAGCAGAAAGCCAACTTCAAAAGTCATTGACTCATTGCATAGTCAAATTGACTCGTTAAAGGAGGAACTTACAAATGCACAGCTGGCAAGAGATGACTATAGGAAAAAGCATGTGGCAGAGAGTAAGAAAAATGAATCATATGTGGACCAATTAGCTAATGCCAAACATGAAAATGATATGATTAATGCTCTATTGAAAAGAAAGGAAAGACGGATAGGAGATTTAGAAGAGCAGTATAATACCATAAGCTCCACTAATGAATCCCTACAGTTAAATAACAAGAGTATGAAAATAAGGTGTGAAAGTTTACAAGAATCCAGTGCCTCATCAACAGCAGAGTATGAACGGTTAAAGATTGCCTATGATGCGTTATTAGCATCTCAAGTCGAATACAAAAAGCATTTCCAAAGAGAAATGTATGATCTCACCCTTCAATTCGATAAATACAAGAAAGACAGTAGTGAGAAACTTGAATTGCTCGCTGATCAACTCACTAACAATGACCGGGATATTGACACTCTTTTGGAAAGTTTGGCCAATAAGAGAAAGACAATGGATAATTTATATGCGAACAAGAATAGATTGGTATTAGATTTATTGAGTAAATTGGCTAAGGCGGCAAAGGTACATGGTCAGGCTTCCAAGAACATTTTACTGAATGATGTAGAGATAATTCAATCATTACTTGACAAATATCCTGACTTTAATGAAAGACTATCCTATCACGAAGATACCACCGTTGATATAGAGGAACTTTTGAATGAATCTACCGAAGCATTATCCAATTCATCATTTGACGAAGAGGCTACTTTAATCAATTCTCCCGATCCCAATAATGATAAGCCCCCATCAAATGTCCGAAATCTTTCGCGAAACAATTCGATCCAACAAAAGAAACGGAAAAACAATAATAGTAGTAAGAGAAACTCCATGCGATTCGATTCCAGGGGATCATTTGAACTCCAAGCACAAATACAATCATTTAACAAGAGAAACCCATCCAGGAAAGTCAGTGATGAGTCTAAAACTAGAACTCCTACACCACCATATAGTGACCATTATGAGAATTTAAAGAATATAAAGTCCGAAAACCAGGGTCCTAATGCACATAAACCCAAGAGCTCGAAAAATTCTAAGAGAAAATCTTATGTCAAGACCTAAGAAAGATCTACATTTCTATATAATATATTACATCGAATAAACTTTTATTAGCCCGTCTTCGAACCCCAGAATTAACAATTTCTTGCTTGTAATGCTTCTTTTAGCCCTCACCAAAGCCTTTGCAGAAGTAGGGTGACTTTCGACATTTTCCAACGTTATCAAGGCCGAAAGCTTTAGAGAGGTTTTTCTCGGACGTTCTTCAGCTTGGCCATCATTAGACTCAAATGAAGCGAGAGAAGGCAACGCGTTAGCGACAGAGGTCACTTCGTTAAACTGGGAGTCTAACACCTTTATCTGTCCGCTCCAAGACCCTAAAATGATGAACTCATTAACAACAGAGATTGCATTGATACCCATGGAGTCGAGCTTAACTTCTTGATGATTCTTGGTGAGATAATCATCAACAGTGAGCCTTTTCTTTGTGGATCCGGTAAAGATTTTGCTGTTCTTTTGATACAAGGATAGAATGGGTTGAGGCTCGTGGGCAGAAGTATGGAAGAAGATGCTCAATTTAGGTTCTCTATTAATTAGTGTTCTTTGGACCATTTTTTCTCCCTGAACCGTGGAAGACAATGGGTTCATTATTTCTAACTGGAAGCCAATGACATGACCTGACTCGTATCCGATAAAAAATAGATCTTTCAGTACATACAAGATTCTCATTAATATGCCAAAGTTGTTCCTTTTAGTACCAGAAACTTCGTCCTCAATGCCATTTTCTAGAAGAACCAGCTTCTTGTACAAGCTATACCCGTCGAAGTTTGTGACTATTCGTTTCAAGTTAAGCTCTTTCGACTCAAAGATGGAATAGATATCAAAGTTGTTGGAATCTTGTGATGCTGGTGTGATTAAGTAGTTCTGAAAGTAAGCCACGTTACAGAAATTGAGCGTGTTCACTGGAATAGAATCATACTCTGGTAAGGGATACTCTTTTAAAAGGGCCTTTAAGTCATAACTGTCGTTGCTCAATTTTGTATCATTATAGTCTAGGCTGGGAAGTTTCGATGAAAAATCTTTACAATTGAGTATGTCCCAAATTTTAATCTCTGAGTCCTTGGAATGGGTCAATAAACGACCATTATCGAGTTGAATTATTGTAATCACACTGGCATCATGGCCCTTCCATGTTCCTATGGGTCTTCGCGTGTTGAGGCGCCACCATATGATCCATCCATTAGCATCGGCAGATATCAACGTAGGTTCCTGGCCATAGTACTTTTCAATACAAGTGATGGCATTAGGATGTCCTCTCAATGAGGTCAATTCAGTCAAGTTCATGGAAAGATGACTTTACTGTTTAAATAGATTATATACGGTTATATACACGAATGCGATCAAGGATGCCACGATTTACTAGACAAAATTTCCAGTTCTATCAGTTTGAGCAGAGGCGGGAAGGGACTTTCATCGAGATCGAGTACTCCGTCATACTTATCTGATATCCGCCGTGACAAGTTTCGAATAGATTTGCGTAAATGCAATGCCGGATGGATGTTTTCCTTATCGCTGGTATTGACTAAGTGCTGTTGGGTCGACACATGAATCGTTGACGGCGATTTCAAGTCCAATGAAGAAAGCCCGTGAATCGGGGTGGGCTCATTAAGTATTTCAAAAAAGTTCGACAGTTCACAAAGATCCAGATGAGATTTCAATAAGAACCTCGATGGTTTCAGCGATAAAGTCTTCGTATTTGAACGTAAGGACATGCTTTTGATTTTCTGTTTCAATGCAGCTATCGACTCATTCAATTGCTTGATTTCATTCTGGTTATTGATATTTACAAATTCTTGACCTCTTCTATCCCTTCTCTCACTATCTAGGTCCTGTTCCAAGAAAGTTATTTTTTCTATTAATTCATTATTTTTCTCTCTGGAATGTCCCAATTGACTCTCTAAATGACGACTAGTATTCATAAGGGTATCATTATTAATTTCCGTATCCACTAATTGTCCCTTTAATGCTTCTATTTGTTTCTTAAAATTGACCAGAGCAGTATTGTGCATATCCTGTTGCAGTTTCAATTCATTAGACAAATCTTTCATCTTGCCTTTAAAGAGGTAAAGCTCCTTAGAAACGGAATCAAGCTCGAGTTTCATTTCCTTCCTTGCGATCTCCAGATGCTCAATCTCTTCCTCTAGAGCTCTCTCCAACTCTTTACTCGATTCTGAAAACTCGATTTGTTCCTCCTCAACAGCAAGAAGCCGATCTATAAGCTGCTCCTTCAGCAAACTCTCATACTCCATACTATGCCATAGGACTAAGAACGAGATTAATCAAGACTTGTCAAGACTAATCATAGACCCATCTGCGACTGTAAACATAGGACAACATGCAGGACATAAATTATACAGGAAATTACAATCAAGGAGTACCAAGTCAGAACAGATGGCCAGGGAATTACCTTAGTTGCAAAGACATTGACTAGGTAACTATGACAGAGGAAGACGTTAAAACATCTTTTGAATAATGGGGAGTCGATTTGGAACCTTCCGCTAGCATTTGCTGCAAAATGGTACCACTCAGGCAGTAAGGGCAAGTCATAAGGTCAACAACCCAAGTTCATTTAGGACAAACAGGGGTACCAGCAAGCGACGGTAAATTATCCAATCAATCAGACAGCAACATACAAGCTCTGTCTTGATTAGATGACCCGTGATTTTACTGTGGCCGTACTCTGCCCTTCTTAGTAATCATCTAAACAGTGCGTAATTTTCAGCATAGAACATCATCAACATAAGCTGAAAATAGCAAACCTCACAAAACACGGACTTTTGTAGGCGAATGTTACCCTACTTTTTTCAAGAGCATCCATAGCAGCAAGCGGGTAACCCAGTTATAAATCAGTTGCAAAAAGGTATTATGGAGCAACAACAGGAGATAGGAGGTGCTCAAGCACTTCTTCTGTTAGGTTCAAAGAAGGATGAAGAGGAGCTTCAGCAAGAGAATAAGGATGACCTTGATGTTGACTTAGATAAAAATGATATCGATGATAATAATGATTCGGAGCCTGATTTGACCGATGGGAAGGCAACAAATCAACAAATTAATGATGCTGTAGAAGCTGCAGTGATGAGATATGTCGGAGGAACTTTAGAAGATAATGGAATAATGAAAAGGAAAAGAAAATCGTCTCATTCACAAACAAATAATCTGCATGAAGATCTTATGTCGAACATCAATGAAATAAGTCAATGGACAGGATTTTTAGAAGATGAAATTGAAAGCACGACTGCTGGATCAGGTGCTGGTGATGTGGAACATGGTGATAATACTAATGCCTCTCAGGTTGATTTCAGTCATTATTCTCCTAAGCTGAGCAAGAAAAGAAAAAAGAGAAAGACTGGACCGAATGATATTGATCCTGAACTTGCCGGGTTGGATTCCTCTGCTGAACATGATCAATTGGTGCAAGCAACTATCATGGATGCCAGAGAACTTGCAAAGCAATTGAGTAATGGGGGGTTGCTACAAGACCATGGGTTGAACTCGTTACATAACAGTTTACATGGATTACCGCCGCAACAGGCTCAACAAGTCATTGCTGCTGCCACAGCTGCAGTTCAAAATCACGGCCATGGCAATCCTGAGTCCACTGCTGCCATAAATCAATTAGCGCAAGCAGCATCTTCAATTGGGCGTAATGGGCAAGATAAAAATCGAAAATCATTAAAGAAGAATGATTCATTCATGAACTATGGATTAGACCAGGTGGTGTCTCCTCAACGGAAAACGAAATTTAACCATTTAACTTCAGTCGAAGCGTTGCTTGAAGAAGCTTCCGCTCAAGCTTGTGATTGGTATAATAGTCTTCCACAGACAAGTGGAAATGGACCAAGGATATTTTCTCCTGAAGAGATTGCCGCAGTAGACCATTTTATAACTGGATACTGTCATTTACACAAGATAACAAGAAAGGATATTTGTAATAGAATCTGGTCGAATGAAAGGAAAAAGGACAACTTCTGGGAACTTTTAACAAGAGTATTACCCTATAGATCGAGAGCTTCTGTGTACAAGCATGTAAGAAGACAATACCATGTTTTTGAAGTTAGGGCAAAGTGGGTTAAAGAAGATGATGATCTTTTGAGGAAGTTGGCGTCTACTAAGGAGGGAAACTGGAAAGAAATAGGAGACATCATGGGGCGCATGCCAGAGGACTGTCGAGACAGATGGAGAAACTACGTCAAGTGTGGTGAGAATAGAGTCCTAAACAAATGGTCTGAAGAAGAAGAGGCCAAGCTCAGAGAGATTGTCATTGATATGCTTGCGCAAGCAGGGGATCACAAGGATAAGCCTCAGACGGTGAATTGGACAATTGTCAGTGAAAGAATGAATGGGGTACGGTCACGTATCCAATGTCGATATAAGTGGAATAAACTTGTGAGAAGAGATTCTGTCGCAAGGTCGACATTCATGAGTGAGGATACTAGATTATGGCTTCTTCAGCAACTTCAAAGACTAGATTTCCTGACTTTGGATTCCGTAGACTGGGGTTACATTGTACAGCTGTATCACCAGGATAAGGGAGACAAAGTCGTGGGCAATGAGAATTGGACCGCATCGGATTTCAAAGTGGGATTCGAAAAAATGAAATCAGATATCAAAGACCATAAAAAGCTTCCCTTACAGACTGTTGTACAGAAACTCTTGGATGATATCTACAGCAGAAATGGTTCGGTTGAACCTTCTCGGAATCTACTTGATAATGGTCAATTGAATCAGTCGTTCATGTCGCGATCCGAGACCAATGGAGATCCTACTGATTCCATCGAAAGTACAGCTGTGGCAGCAGTGTCTGCCGTCGGGGGTGATGGCCAAGAGTATGGATTATGGAGATAGATTAAGCCTTAGAGCCACGATCAACTTCGTATTTCGGTATGTAACACTATGTACTTATAGAAGACTGTACGCGCGAAAATGTATTCCATGTATTTCAGAATATCAAATCGGCTAATATAAAATACAACACAGAGTAGCTCTGCCGGATAGTTTTCTCTTTCATAAATAAGAATCGACCATGCTTCAGTATGACGATAGCGATGAAGCGCTAATGGCGTTTTATGATTTGAAAAACATCAACCCTACGTCCGTTCGACATTTGAATCTCAAACTGGTTGACAACATTGACTCTGAGGAGATTGATAAATTGAGGACCGACGAACAATTCAATCTCTTGAGTAGTTTGGTCAATCATGGGTATACTGGAGGTACCCACAGCGAGGGCGGGAACCCTCAACAGATTCATGAAGATTATGAAGACCCGTTAAGAGGCAAGGGCACCGATATAGCGAAACAACTTATAGAGTCAGGGGTGGCTACTTCGAGGGATGACCCCAAGATCCAGCAATATTTAATCTCTTCCAAAATATTTGATAGCAACAAGTTCTTGACCACTATCCACAAGGACACTTCGATCAATGATTTGGAATACTCACTTCGTTTTTTGGAGTCGAACATTAACAGTCAAACGGGCCAATTAAAGTCGGTCATTGATGAGAATTATGTGAATTTCATCAACTGTAAGAAGTCTTTCGACGATATATTGACAGATTTTAAGAACCTGAAGTCGGATGCCCAGTTGAAGAGAGAGAACACAAAGGTGTTCAACCCTCAGAGAAACAGTAATAGAAGAGCTCAAGAATCGCTTTTAACCGACCTTGAAGAAGGTTTGAACAGTCTTAATTTGACGAAAAACTTGATGATAAGACCTGTGATTGAACAAACACACAAAGAGCAAAAGATCTCCCGACTCATAGATTTCATTAAATCACATAGTTTCTTCTTTGATTTGCCCAACAAATTGATCGCATCTATTTCAGAACGTGACCATGATACCTTCATTGAAGACTATTCCAGGTACTTGAAAGAGAAGGAAGACTTGTTTTCGTATCAAAAATCGAAGTACGAGCTGGAGGCGGAGAGGCTGAGAGAGACTAAGGACAACACTGCATTGAAACAGTTGGAGCAAGACCAATTTCTCATCAATACAGCACTATCAAAGGTATTTATGGAAGTGGAAAACATCATAACTGAATATAGAAGAAAGATTCATAATGAATTATTGACAATGGATCATCTGATCAGCAGAGAAAAAAACACCAAGGGCAGTGGATCTAGTGCTAAGTTTTTATCCTTAGTAAGTAAATTGTACCAACTAAATGCTAATGAGTACCGCGGTAAAACCGCCAACCCAGTGGAAGACTTTTTGGATGCTCAACTTGGTGGGGTGCAAAAGGATTTGGATTATCATGTCAATAAGTTTGATAATCGTTTCACCATGATGCAAAGGAAGATATTTGACTATATTAATTCCTTCAATGAGAAAAGACTAGATGGCTCTTATATGAGATACTTGGGAGAGAAATACTTCCATTTTGAGGATTTCTTGAAGGCCTCCTCCACAGTTTCTAAGTCTCGTAATGGTGTCGACGAGCTTATCTTGGAAGTATTTGATTCTGAAGACAACATTGATCTTTCTATCATTAACGAAACATGGCTCGTACTCCATAACTTTGGTGAATACCTCAGTGAAGTATTCGTGCTAAACTTGGAGAAATTTGTGCAAAACTATGCTCATTACGCAAATCCTGATAATGGCTTCAATGTGGACCCGCAAGGTATCGTGCGAGACAAGTTTTTCAGGATGTTTGAACTAATTACTTCGTTTTTGGTGTCCTTGTTTAGCGATGATTCAGAGGATGTCAAACAACTAGAATCCTCACCAAGAAACTACACTCAGTTTTTACCCTATTATACAAACTCATTATCTGCATGCTTTTATTTGACCAAGATTGGCGATAATTTAAACAACTTTGTCACGAAAATGGGGGAGTTTGTCGCTACAGTGGGAAATGCCACGAATGCCAATATCACTAACAAAGGTATAGAAAATTTAAGATCAGCATCGTCCAAAATCAATCAAAAAATCGTCGAGGCAGTATGTGCTGTATGGGTCAATGATTGTTCACAATTCTATGATTTAGAATCTTGGGATATCAAATCAGAAGACGTTTCATCAGAAAAGGTTAGTGCTTCTTACACCAGAATTGTGAAAATGTTTGAAGCATATGAAACATACATCTTACAAAAGATATCGTACTTGGTGTTCAAAAAGGAGTCTAGATCTCCCATTAGAATAGTGTCAAGTTATCCAAGCAAAAGAATGTTGGTGAGTCTTGAAATTCAATTCATAAGAAGTCTCAACATCTTTATTGACTCCATCATGAAGGCATACAATATAGAGGCTTCAAAAGGACCTAACCCCGATGGATTCGAAATTTACAAGATCCTCACTATGAACAATTTGGATGTGATAGAGAGAAAAACGTATCCTCGATTGATTTTCAAATTCGATAGACTATTCGATAAACAACTTTCGAAACAGAATCTTAAGCTATTTGAAGATATTGATAAGGTCAATATCGGAGTATTCAGAGATATCATGAATGGAGAAGTTGAATGGATAGGCTTGAAGCTACAAAAATTGTTCAATAAGATCCCCAGTACGCCAATAAAAAATGAACTTCTAAAAGTCGATGGGATTGTATATGAGATTTTGATTCATTTTGTGAAATTTGTTCATACGGTAAAACCATTGACCAGTTTAGAGATCTTTGCTGAGATTCTAAACCAACTACAAGATGCATTCATTAAGGATTTCTTAGCTCACACTCGAAATTTGATGACTTTACTGTTTGATCCTAAATGGTTAAGTCGGTTAAAGTTTGATTTAAATTTCTTCCTTGAAGTTTTTGAGCCAAGCAAATATTTGAAATTAAAAGATTCGTCTTTAAAACCCTTGCACCTTACCATGAAGTTGATCGAAGAGAATGAACGACCTGATTACACGAATGCAAATTTTGAATATACCTTGGACCAAGATCTTCGCAATTCAGAAAATGTCTTCGATTGCTTCATCAGATAGAGAAAAATACATTATCAACTACAATACACGATTTTACCCCGATAGATACATAATATTTCGATGAACGACCCGACTCTCTATAAATGTCTCAATTAACCCCCGAGAGACAAAGATTATAAAATATCAAAAATCAAGCTAGCCCATTAATTAAAAGATCAACATCAAAGCTTATGTGGTTGGTCATTTGCAGCATGTTCATGAAGCTTGTGCTTGCGCACTAAAATTTCTTACCCATCCTGTCTGTGTGTGTGTGTGTGCGTATAGATGGAAATTAAGAAACTTAGATTGCTATAGCCTTCACCTCTTTTTCAGATTCATTAACTTCTTCTCTCTTAGTAGAGACGTTTAATGAAGAACCTTGCTCATTATCTCCTGTAATGATAGCTTCGTTTCTAACCCTGTTGAACAACTCTTCTTGTTCAGCCTTGGTTAATTCGTGCTTTCTCTTGTTCTTGATGTGGTACATTGGGTTAAGTTCTCTCAATTGTAAATTCTTTGTGAATGGTAAGTGACCCTTCTTTTCTTCAAACAACATCAAACCAAGAGTGACAATAATGGCGATCCAGTAAACGTTGTAGGATATGACAGAACCATAAGTTGCGGAATTTTGCCAACCTAACAAGGCGTTGAAAACATCCCAACCGTTATCAAGTTCTGGGTTACAACAGTTAACATGCCACACAGATTTAGCAATATCATAAGTACCTGGACCGTCACCACCTTCAGTAGCATCACCACCGGTTTTGACATTAAAGGTGTTAGTTTCAAAATACCAAATGCCTCTTGAGAACAAACCTGCTGCAATCAAGTAAAGAATACAAGTTGAGATAATCAAGAAAATTTGCAAAGAAACTGTGGAACCAAAGAAGTACAAAAGCCATCCGACGAACAAACCGGCAATCAAACCTGTAACGACAGGAAGAGGAAAAGATGATGCTGGATTATTTTCCACAACACCACCAGAACCAGTCAAACCAACACCACCAACAAAGACCACGGCTTCTAAACCTTCTCTTAAACAAGTGATAAATGGCAAGATGAACATACAGTACTTCTTGGTCAAGTAACCGATTTTGAATCTGTCCTTTTTCTTTTCTGGAGTCTTAATCAAGGCCTGAGCCAATTTAACTCTCCATTTTTCTTTCATCTTGTTAATTCTCAACATGGCGATACCCATCATTGAGATTAAAACAGTTGCAATTATACAGAAAACACCTTCCCAAATTTCTTCTGATTGTGACCAGATATCTCTACCGACTGTGTAGAAAGTACCGATAAAGGCACCACCAATTACCAAACAAAGAAAGACACCTAGAATTGATCCTAACCACACTTGTCTCCGTAACTTCTTGTATACAACAGGGTCATCAGAAGCACCTCCAAGACCCTGTTTCAAGAATGCTAAAAGCACCGAAACCACAACAACAGCTTCTAACGTTTCTCTGAAAACGATGAAAAAAATCTGTGGATTATAAAGATAAACCATTTTGAAAAGTGATTGCTCTTAAAAGATTAACCACTGTGTTGAATACGGGGGCGTTCAACACAAATATTATGTATCTAATGGGTAACCAAGCTGTAAGCTTTTAAGAACGTTTACAAATGATGAAATCTCATTTTGACCTTGGGAATTGCACCTTTTATACCATGTGCCATAAAAGGATCCAAATCTTTAGCATTTTTTTCAGCCAAACCTATTCTAGCCAATGCGCTATCATTCCAATCAATTCCGAACGTAGAACTGATTTGGACCAATTGTTGTCAGCCGGACGGACTCATAATAGCGTACTATTGGGCAGCTATGAAGATTGGAATTATAATGTAGGGGCGTGCTCCTAACCAATACTTGAGTTACGCAAGGAGGAGACGCCTGTGTCTCGACGTGATAAAATTTCTGCCGTCCAAAAGCAGCAGTTAATTTTAAACGAGCACGTCAAGACCATATCATTTAGAGGTAAATTTTCCTAGTAGGCTATCCTCTTAGAGATAGGAAGACAACTTTGTGGAGTATAATTTAGGCCACTTTTACAAGACCATTGTCAAAGATTTTTCAGTATCCGGTGTTCCTGGAAGGGAAATAATATTGTCATTCTAAATAATTAATTGTTGAACTAAAGTTTAGGCGGTGGACCGGATCTCAAGAAAAGGCTCTAACCGTTGCTTATGCACCCCCAACCGCACTATCTCATTAAGCCCTGCCCACGTGCAGGTGCATATGTCCTGAAAAATCTCTCAATACATCATCATCTTACTGTTAGAGCGAGGCGCTTAACTAGTTGAGGTAACGTGAAAAACACATGATGAAATTTCTGGAGCTGCGCGTGATAAAGCACATGATACGGCAGGTGATTTTCTCTTTGTCGCAGTGTTTGGTGATACGTTGAATCAAACCTTCGACAGTCTCAAGCTTGTCAACGCGTTTGTCTCTGATCTTCAGCAACCTGAAAATATCAATGGCGCCAATTAAGCCGGAATCACCTCATGGTGCAAACGACAGAGCCGTGTTCGGCGAGCTTGTCGAAATATATACGCGCATCACCGGCCAAAGTGAAGACAATCCTACGCAAGTCAATGAATCACTAGATAAAGTTAGAAAATGGATACGAACTCCCATCTCGGGAAATACCATCAAGTTGTTATCACGGACATTGAAGGCATTGTTGCGTCGATCTTCCAGTAAGATTCCTGATATCGCAAATGAATTGGTGGGACTTTTGGGAGACGAGAGTACTTCTAGTGGAGGTTCTAATGGGGTTTCTACCGATGATACTTCTAAAAGCACAGGTATCAAAGTTGATAACTCCAATACAGCAATTGTCATATTAATCGACTTGTTTGATACGTTCCCAAATTCGCTCCCCTCGTTGGTCAATATCACTATTATGACAGTGTATAAAAAGTTGAAGAAAACTCCTGATACAAATGCTAGTTTGGTATATCTTCTTTATGCTGCAACCAAGAATGCCACGAAGTCAGATATCGATGATAAACTCTTTGCCAAATTGTACAAGGTGGTCACGAAAAATATCAACCCCAACGAAGTATCGCTCGATTTGGGCATTGATTCAGGAGTTCTGATCGATAATCTGTCAATCTCTTCGATCTTGATAAAAAGAAACTACCTTCTTGTGTTGAAGAACTTACTTATTTTTACCGAGGCGGCTCACTATGAAGGTTTAGTCTCGCTGTCGGTATCGTCATCCTCTTCCTCAGGCAAAATGAAGCCCGAAGTCATCATGAATCAGCATCACCAATTCCAACAAAATCTTTTGGCTACAAATGAAAAGTTTATCACCTTTGGGTTATGCAATCGATACAAGGACATTCGATTGGCTGCCGTCGAACTTCTTGCTCATTTATTCATCAGTTTTGTCCCCACGGGCGGTAGTCTTGACGTCATATCGTACTTTGTTTTGCATTACCCACTCCATAATGATAAAGCGGGCCGTGATGGCATCACTCTTTCAAGTTCTAGTTCATTAGATGAGAGACAACATGAGTACCTTGACATTGACACCATAAAAACCACGCAATCGATCCAAAATGGATTAGGTCTTCTCTTGTACCAACAAGGTATAGTGGAAGCCTTGATAATGTACATACAGCTAGAACAATTCCAAAACCATCACTATTTGGCTACGAATATCAAGGCCATTCTCGATGAGATATTATCAAAGTTTAGTGACGTGGACCAAGACCAATCATGGACAAAAGTATTACAACATTGGACTTTGGCCGTGGATTTCATCTTACGAGAAGGTGGACCTACATGCCATGAGATCCTCGCACGGTATGTTGTCTCCAAGTTTTACGGAGAAGAAAAGGAATTATCAGAAGAGTACAAGACTACATCCAAAGAGAAAAAAAGAGACCCTTTATTTGCTCAAAAGACTTCAAGTCGCTCTAAAGGCAAATCAAAGGATTTCAAGAACATCAGTCCCTGGGAAAACCCTTACCAAGCAAGTCTTTTGCTTCGTATAATTGAGATATTGCTTCCTTATGGCGTTGGCTTTGATTCATCAGAGAACAATACCGACAATAATGAAGACGAAAAGGAGCAAACTCCTAACGATGACAATGATTTGGATGCTGTTGATATGCTGCAGGAACTGACTTTGCAGCCAACATTTGTCAGAGACACGCTTTTTACTTTGCTTGTAAATCATAACGACCATATCAGAAACTATGCTCTCAATACGTTGTTGGTTTATGCTAACGCACATGAAATGGAAGTGAACCAGTTGATATTGAGACTATTTAACCTTGTGCGCCAGGGTCATCATCAAGTGGAATCACCAACCTCACATCGTGATAATAACAATAATGTGTCCACACTGAGTTCGGTGATCCTCTTGAGTTATTCCTTTGCATTACTGGCTTTGTTAAGGTACTCAGATATTAGCCTTTTACAGAACTCCACTATAGTGAAGATTTTGAGTTTTTGCACCCAAAATTTGAAACACAATACTAGCACAGATTCCAATGACCATGCAGCTCTGGGGAGTTCTAGTAGGGCACTACCTAGTAGAAACCAACGTCAGCATGCCACGTCGTTAAGGAATTGTTCGTGTTGGATCATATTGTCTGCTCTTGCTACATTTTATAAGGAATCAGAGATTGTACGGTTACATTCTTCCCAGTTTTTGGTGTTTTGGAAAAGTTTATTGACGTCTCAATTTATCAGCTCTTCTTGGGATCTTACTGATGGTGATCAAGGCAATCAGGGAATTCAGCAACAGGAGATTTTGGATAATCTTCGACTCAGGACATTTAGTTTGGTATGTTTATTGAATTATTTGGACTGTGTCGAGTTTACTCCTGAATCAACAAAACAGCTTAGGTTTCTCCTCACGAAATCGTTCAACTATCTCAATTATTTGGAGAGCAATATTATATCGGTGGGATCTATCACAAGTTTCAATGCCACGTCTTTCAATGAGTGCAAATTTAACATCAATTCCGTGAGCAACGTATTATACTCGAATCATGGTTCCAACCCTGACTTTAAACTCCCCTTTGAACGGATAATGGTGAGCTTGATACTTTATGGGAAAAAGATTCTTCTTCTGAGTTTCCTTAAATTAGCCAGGCTTCAGAAAAATGACTTGTCTTCTAACATAGTTATTTTTTTGTTGAAAGTATTCAGTGACACCAAGTTGTTTTCAAGAGCCAGTTCACCATCAAAGTCCAAATCTAAATCTAAATCTAAATCGAAATCAAAGTCAAGTGGACAAGAGCTTTCAGTAACAGATGCCGATGTCACTGAACTCGTCTTCCCCGATAGCCACTACTACTGCTTTGGTGTTACGGGTAAGTTTTCTGCAGATTTCAATGAGCTTGATGAACTCAAAGTTGTTTCAAATAAGAAAGATGATGTTCTTTTGAAGCCACGAATTGATACGTTTTCTCTTGCTCGGTCAGATGTGTATTCAAATAGCAGGGCTTGGTTCGATAGTTTTGATTATTTGGCCAACCAATCCGTTGAACATAGTGTCAATTATGACCCTAATGTGTTTTTAGTAGGTGACTATTCCAAATTCGAACGGTTTTCTACGCCGTTAATCACTTCAATCGTTGACTTGTCGGTGGAATTGTTTCTGACGATTTTCCCACACTTGAGTTTCAAGATCCAATTTTCATTGTTGGAGCAACTCAGGACATCGTTGACGGCCCATACCGTAAATTCTGAGTTGGATCCTTTGCGGTTGAAAGCAGCGGAAATCAACACTTCAGTAGCGTTACGTGAGGTGATTAATCATGCCGTAGCATCGTCCAGTACAATAGAAACCGACGTTGTCATGGTTATCTTGGATATTCTCGAGAAGATCAACGTTCATCTTCATAACCGTAATCTTGTGGCAATGAACTCGGAGACGATAGGATTGGCGGCTACTTTCCTTTCGCCGGAGCATGCAAAGAATTATACCAATAAACTCATTAACAACATCGTGAATGACGTGAATCCCTTCAATAGAGGGTGGAACACTTTATCGTTAGCGAGAATCAGCCAAAAGCAATACAGCTATGGCAAAAAGGGACAAAATTTTAAAGAAATTTACGATGTTGTGTCTCAATTACTCAAAGATTCGAACCCCGTAGTGTACCATTATACCGTGGAGGCCATACTGCTTTTACTTGAGAATAGGATCGATGACCCTAATTTGGCAAGTGGCATTCTTGAGAAGCTCTTTACGAACTTCTTAGACGATTCCTTTGGGTACGAGGTTAGCAACAAAGTGATCGCCAACTTGAGATGTTTATACGGAACCTCAGGGTCTTTAGCTAGAGCAGTAAAAACTGTTGTAAATAATCTAGGGCCAACGTTGAAAACTTGGAATCCTCGAGACAAGGCAAAATTGAAGGGACTTATAGTGGTATTGGCTAACCAGATAGGTACCAATACAATTGACGATTCACTAGAAGTCTTTGGTAATACCTTGCAACTCTTTAAAGAGTTGGTGATTTATGACCCCAAGCTTTTGAGTGATGACTTTACGGCTTTGAAAGAATTTTTAAACCTCATCATCTCGAAGAATCTCAAGGTAGGAATCACTAACATCAGCCCTACTTCGTTGAACGAAGAAGCCATATTTCCCTTCAACAACAGTTTTGGTCTCTATCAGTCAGCATATGAATGTTATGTTGAACTTATAAAGATCATAGGTCCTGACGTCTTATCGAAGGATACTGCCATGCTCTTTTGGATCTGTATGAACACCAAGCCTTGTGATGAATTGAAACAGGCAATAACTTTGTGGTTAGAGTCTACCGTCACTCAAGTAAACTGGTTATCTACATTAAGCTCATTGATTAAGTATTCTTCTCGAAAATTGGATGCTACATTTATTGAAACAAACTTCCAACAGAAGCTTTTGCCTCTACAACAAAGACTGAAGAAGAAAAAGAGAAACTCAGGCAACATTGATTTAGCGGATGAAGAAGTTACCAATATCATAGGTGGTGACGGGAAAAAGAACGATATTGACGATAGTGATGATGGTGATGATAGTATAAGTTGGGAATTGAAGCTGTTTATCTATGATTTACTCAACAATCTTTTGTTGATTGCGAAAAAGAATTCTAACGTGCTAGAGCAACAACTCAAACCACGGTTGCAAGAATTAGTTAAAATCTCGTATTTAGGTTCTACTTCTCCCGTGAAGGAGATAAAATTGAAGGGATTGCTTCTCTTAGACAAGACATTGGAACTTTTCGGGAACATGGCAGATCCTTTGTATCCTGGTGTCTCTATATTGGAGCAACAGCAAGCACAGATTATAAGTGCCTTAATCCCCTGTTTTAACTCGGAGAACTCTGATGCTAATGTAATAGTGAGTGCCATCAATGTGTCGTCGAAGTTCATTGGTCTTCCCCGGATCAAATTCTATTCTAAACAGAGAATTTTGAAGACTTTAATTTATTTGTTGGAAGAGATTTCGTCGAACAAGTTCTTGAAATTTGGGTTCTTGGAAAGTATGTCGGAGTTTGGAAAAAAATGTATTCAATTATCAATTCTTAACTGCTGGGCCATACTCAAGATAGACACACGAGAGGACATCGAAGAAGAGCCTGAACCGGAGTTGTTAGGTATCGTTGAAAAGTATTCCAATCTTTTGAACCCCTTGTGGATATTGGTGCTTCGAGAATTCTCGACTTTGAAATACAACGATTCTCAAAGTAAAGAATTGGAAGTGTATGATTTGTACTGGTTTAATTTCATTGATGTGTTGACGATAGAGATAGAAGAGGATGATCAATTTGCTAATAAGTATCTTTCTGATGATACGTCGAACTTTTTGTTCACTTTGTTCAGTCAATGCTTTGAATCATTGATCAAGAACAAGAATGTGTCTGAAATTTTGCTTTCATTAAAGAGACTCTTTAAGCATTTTGAATTGGTAGAAATGATCTTCGATAAGGAGATTTTTGAAGAAGTAGTGGATTTGTTTGATCGGATCATACTTCTAGAAGATGACCCTGAGATCCAATGTCGTTTAAGTGATGCCATAGTGATTCTCACCCAGACTCATGGTACCAGAAAAGCATTTGAGACAGAAAATGAGTTTAATGAGTTGCTTGAACTTTTAAGACTTGAAATGTTACCCATTTTCAATCGATTCCCCTTCTTAAGAAGTGACTACGATGACAAGGAGGTTACCCAGCAGTTGGTACTTAAACATGCTGATTCTGCACCTAATTTGTTAATTCTCAAGACTTCTTTAAGGAATATCATCAGTTTGATCCCATTGGTGCCCGAGAAGTCAAAGAGTGATTTAAATGCATGTATTCTCTTCTTGTTTTCTAAGTTTTACGAATATGGCAACGACTTGTTGATTCAGGCGATATTACCATCTTTGAAACCTATTTCCATAGAGGCAAATAGGGTTAACCCTGAGCTTCTCATATTGTTTAACCAGGAGGTATCCAAACATATAAAAGTCAGTCCCGAAGAAGACTATACAGTTTTGACCAAATCAATATTGATATCCAATGGAGAACTTGATTTGACAGAAAAAGAGTCAATCGAGCTAAAAGATGCTCTTTTGGCAATGACAAAGAACAAGGAGTCGGTAGCGCTCGCCGTTCATGTGATTAAGAATTTGGTACATCATTCTGCCACTGTAAAAAGAGAGTCGCTCACTTTGAAGCTTTTGATTGAGGGTATCGTTAATACTTTGAACTCTGAGATAGTTACCGATGACGATACAAAGTTATATTTCGACATTCTTTTCTTGTTCACAAGAGCCAAGCTCCACGATTCCAAAAGACTTTTTCACTTGTATTCGATTATTATATTGCTCATTCTTCGCTTGAGCGGGTCGCTCCAGAAAGTTTATTTGCGAGAACGGTTACTTTTTTTGGTACAACAGAACCCGTCGAGTTTTAAACAGGTGGTAAATGATGTCTTGTCGCCTCAGCAAAAGAAACAAACAGAGGATCTCATCAAGGAACCCTCCAGTATCACTGCTTCCGCCGAAAAGGAAGAGATCCATTTAAAGACTTTCGCAGAATAAAGAAGGTTAAAGGTAAAAGAAAAAAGGATAAAGGAAAAAAGGAAAAAGGTAAAAAGGCAAAGAAGCCAAGATATAAGGAAGGAAAATAAGAGATATAACAAAATAGATTATACCGAAATATTATATCGTGTGAGATCGATATAGTCATCTCATAGTATATCTGATCAAAAACATCACTAGTAGACTTTACTCTATTTTCGACTGCTTGTAATCAATCAGACTTTGACATCGGACAAAAAATCATTTTTATTACGTTTTACAAATGAACTTTATGTCCCCTGTTTCTTACAAGGCACAAATAGAGCTTCGACAATCATTTGGCAGTGTAAAGCATCAGTTACAAAACATTAGCGATGCAACCTTTAGTCTAATATACAGTACTAATTTACGAGCTTGGTTGCGAAAGTGATAGAAATACGAACATCAGGCTCTACCTTGGCCAATGGAACAATTCCATCCATGCTTTACGAATTCAAAAGAAAGATAAAATGCAGCGGTTTCGGAACATAAAAATGTATTGCGGAACTCACAGATGAATCGCAGCATATATAAGCCATTGGCGAAAGTTTCGATTCTTGTTTTGCTTATTACGGATATATGAACCCAGCAGCACTAAAAAAATTTCCTCATGTTAATCCAGTGAAGCACTAATGCTTAATGTGTCCTTACTGCTACCTGTAGAATCTGGACAAGACCTTCTGGTAACTTGGTCCATTTCTTGAGGATGCAGGCACAGCGAACGATTTAATTCTGTTCAGGCCGGTACATAAGTTCTATAAAAGTCGCGATGTCTGAAAACGCGTAAAGTCATAAACACCAGAGACTGGTTCAGCATCACTTGGTAGTTTTACTCAGCAGTTCGCTCGGTAGGTTCGCTCAGTTTGATCTCAGTGCTAATGATTGATCTAGATCTTTCGTTTAATCAGTCTAGTTTGTTTACAAACAACTTTGAGATCTTTGATGATGGAACGGAAGATAAGCGAGATGATGCTACAAAAGAGGTCAAGTTAATCAATGGAAATACAATCAAATTAAAAAAAAGACCACCATCACGATATGACATAGAAACAGATTCCCATGTGGGTACTTTTGATGATACTTCTAATTTGTTTGCAAAGGCAGAGTTGATAAACTCACTCCAGAATAGAAAGACTTCTCGAAGCTCTACATCAAAGGACGACCAGTTGTGGACAGAAAAGTATCGTCCTTCCAAGTTTATCCAGCTTTGCTCCGCGGGAAATGATAGACAGTATAGACTTGTACTGCATTGGCTCAAGAGATGGTCTTCTTTAGTGTTTGGTGACTCCAAAGCCGTCGATGAAGGATCCATGGATCCTTTGGGCAGATTTCATAGAAACAAGATTCTCTTAATCCATGGCCCTGTGGGAATCGGGAAAACTGTGGCTGCTGATGTTATTGCTCGTCAATTGGGATACCATGTGGAAGAACTTCATTCGGCATCAAATTTGGATAATATGGCCAATGAATCTCATGTATATCAGGCTCTTAAGTTAAAGATCACCAATGCCTTGACATCGGACTCCATCACGGCAAAAGGGAGACCCACGTGTCTCGTAATTGACGAAATCGACACTAACCCACATTCTAATGATATTGTTAGGATCCTTAATGATTTGGTCCTGGCAGATAGAGGTGAAAGGAAGAAGAAATTTAAATTGAATAGACCTATAATTTGTATTGCCAATGATATATATGGCAGAAACGGCATGGAAAAGTTACGAAAAATTGCCGATATAATAGCATTCAGAAAACCATCGACCGTTACTAGCAACGGTAAAGGTCCTGGTACAGCATTACGGTCAATTAAAGAGCATCTTGGAAGTATCAATAAACTCGAAAAATTGGGCTTGGATTATCAAGAAGTAGGTAACATAGTCGAGGCTTGTGATGGTGATATCAGGGCCTGTTTAAACTATCTTCAATTCAATGGACGAAAGATTGAAACTACAAGTTTGAGTTCAAAAGACGTGAAAAGCCCCATCGCCAGAAAGGATAGTCAACCTACGTGGTTTGCCTTAGCGGAAACGCTATTGAAAAGGAATGCTTATGTGACCAAGGAGCAAGATTTCGAGAGTCTTCTCGATTATATGATGTCCGGAAGTGGGTTATCAGTAGCAGGTAACACTTTGGCGTTTGAAAAAGTCGTACGCAATGTGTTTAATCGCTATTTGGATGTTGTGCATATGTCTGATGATTCATTAAAGAGGCCAGGTGAATTTAGCGATTGGCTCAATTTCTACGACTCAATGAGTGGGGGGTTTGTCAATGAAGAATACTTGTCATTGGTGGGTTTAAAGATATGGTCATTATTTGGAGAAATCAACCCAGGAAAGAATAAAGACATGGAGTCGTTGATTCCGAATGCTAAGTCACTTGATTTCGACAGTTTTGAGCAACTCAAACAAACTAAGTCCATAATGAAAAGAGTAGTAGAAAACTTGCCCCCTGGTGCAAGACATGTTTTAGCAGGAGCTGGAACGGAGAATATCAGCTCGGAATTTGCATGTCATGTATTCCCACAATTGAGCAAGATCCTTGTGTCGGATGGAGTTGAAAAAGCTAATGCTGCTGACGGTCCTGGAAAGAATATTGTTGTCAAGACTGCTGCCTTGGTAAATGATATAGGAATCACCTTAGAAAGTTTTAAAGACCTCGAGACAAATAGGCCAGTGCTACAATTCTCCCCCAACATTGATGTGATTAATGCATACCACACTGACTTTGCCCCAGTATCACATCGGATCTCAGATAAGCAAACTCAATTGAAACGACAGTGGCTTTTCCCCTTGATCAAGGCAGAGTTAGAAAGACTCCACATGCGACCAACTAAACGCTTACGTGAGAGCGAGCGTGCAGACAGCGAGGCCGGGGGTAGTGGACGTGAGGACCCTGAAAAGAAAAAGTCTCGTCTCTCGAGTAGTATAGAATTCTTTAAGCTGCAATACGACGATATTGCAAATCACCTAGACGAGCCTAAGACCACCACCAAATCAAAAATCTGGGTCAAGTACAACGAGGGCTTTTCCAATGCCGTAAAGAAGAACATCGGATGGGCCGAGCTATGGTCGTAGACAGATTTATCTTTTCTATGCCTATGTTCAAATCATTATATACAGTACTATATACCGCATATAACCGTATCTCAACGCATAATCCATTGACTACAATCAATAGCATGGAATGAACAGTTATATAGCACAATATCTTCCCCAATTTGGCTCGTTCTATGGCCCGTATACACTGGATACTGATGAGATAGCGAAGATTGAGCAGATTATAGTTTTCAATCCAGGGTTGGCCAAGGGCGAGACAGATGATGAGTTGAAGAAGCAGATATTATGTCGAATTGCGATAAAGGACGAAGAAATAGGGGGAATTTTAAAGTCTGTTGGGTTGATTCAAGGTGTAGCATCATTTTCCAGTGCGTTTCTGTCTGATAGCATGTCTACTATGAAATCAGATCGCCATACTATCGTTGTTCATGAAGCGGAGCCAGGGTTCTTTATTGCGGTGTTCTTGCGCTTCGAGAGCCAGGGCCAGGGGGCTATGGAGACCCAGCTCAGAAAGCTTCTTTTGCAGGCTCACGAGAAGTTTGTACTATTAAATGGCTCGTTACAAGGTTTACTCAATTATCCACTGGATGTGGTGGCCGACATACTCAGGAAGTTCTGGCTGATGTTTTCCAAGTGCTTTAATGAGGGTCCCTTAGCTTCTCCGGCAGCACAGTGGCCAAACAGCTTGAATTACCGGGGATTTATGGGAATGCTCCCGGGGGATGGCCTCTACAGGAGATCTTACAAATATTTATCGCAAAGGAAAAGACTCGAGTTTGACCTGCTGGTGGAAAATATCGATCTAGATTTACCCAAGGGAATCATAGTAACAAATTTTGATAAATCAAAGCCCAAAAATTACGGAGCATTATACATGAATGGTGGTTTTGATAAGTCGAAAAATGTCATCAAAGACTCGTCTCTTCGAGATCTTTACAACTTGTTGGAGTATTTCGACTACCATGACCAGCTAACCACCGAATGCTTGGTTGGAAATAGGGCTTATGTGGTGCCAATTACAAAGACCCAGGAACCAGCAGTGACAAATGAGCATGCTCCTGATCCTTCGTCACAAGCTCCGTCACCTTCGACCCCATCAGAGGAACAAACCTCAGAACCAACCTCTTACACTAGAACTGCGGTAGATATGTTGAATCCTGTGAATTTAACCAATAATCTCGTGATTCTGCCGTTAAATTATTCGATGAATAGCGTTATGTCACTCGGAAGGGCTACGACTGCCATGGTTCCTGAAGAGGGTTGGCTTTCTAGCTTCTACAGAAGTACTCCACTGCAGGTACAGGAAGAAGAAGACTCTGAATCGGAGGCTGAAGATTTCGGCGAGTTTATCTTGGGCCCCAGGGATACAACGATAGAGAGAAAATTCGTCTATCTAAAACAGGAGTGTACTGAGACCTCCGAGACATCTACTCCCACCGGGCCCTTGGAGCACCTGATAGTGTTATTCAAGATTAAACAGTATGTCATCTGCTTGATCTACGATTCGGCACAGACAAAACTCGATGACTTCAATTTCCATTTCTCACTAAGGGACTCCTTAATGATCCCCATAGTGGAACAACTAGAGTCCGATATGGGGGCGAGTTTCCTCGGTGGCAGCATCAGTTCACTTCGATCTTTAAATAATATACTACGAGAAAATGAAAAGATGGAATTGGATAGTAACTTCTTTTATATTATCCATGACAGGAAGGACAACTGGATTAAATCGTCGCTTCCGTACCTACCATTTCCTTCTAATGACCATATCCAGTATAGAAATGCCGTGTTTACTCTCCACGACTATCTAACTCAAATCCTCATTGTCAAGGGTCAAAATTTCTTTCAAGAGACCTCCCTAGACGAGTTCTTTCACAAATTCAACTTTAACCGTATGAACGATTGGATGATTTACTACTTGGTGCGCAATGGCAAGTCTATTGTGATTCTAAAGAACCAGAACCATAAAAAGAAGATACGAGTAAAGATCCCAGAACCTCCTCCTGAACCCGAAGGTCCAGAAAATACTCTGGGCTTTCTTAATCTGATTACCGGAGTGCTCCCATTGGGATTCTTGGATAACCTCGGTGATGATGTCAAATCGTGGATAGAAAACGTTGAAAAGGAGTAAAGCAAGTCTTAACCGAATGGATCGTCACTGCTTTGACTCTTCGGTCGTGGGACCGTAGAAATGTGGAATCTTGCTTCCTCCATCGTGAGGCACGTGAGGGTAGGCACGTTACTGCATTTTATTCGTGTCGCTACCACTATCACCAATATATTTTACTAATCGGAGAATCTTTACGTTTATAGTTTTCTTTAGCTCTCATCAACCAGAGGTTTGCCAGTGAGTAGTTCATAACAAGCATATTCTTAGCATATTCTTGTCAGCATAAGGCGCAGATAGTTATCTGTTTAAACTAGCCGATTTTCATTAATTTTTCATATCAAGTTCTATCACAAGTATTACAAATAATTCAATTAATAATTACAAACTGTTATGACTACAACTGCAACATTGGAAGAAAAGCCGTTCCAGGGACCTAATTTAAACATCACTTTGGTGTGCCCTGACTGCAAGAAATATCCTCCAGACTTGATTGAAAGATTCAGCGAGGGGGATATAGTGTGTGGTACTTGCGGGTTGGTGCTCAGTGATAGGGTTGTGGATACGAGATCAGAATGGAGAACTTTCAGTAACGACGATCAGAATGGTGATGATCCTAGCCGTGTCGGGGATGCTGGTAATCCGTTGATGGATTCTGAAGATTTAAGTACTATGATTTCGTATATCCCTGAGAATACTAGGGTAGGGAGAGAATTGAATAGAGCTCAGTCCATGTCTTTAGTGGATAAAAAGGATAATGCCCTTGCGGCGGCATACTCCAAGATCTCGCAGATGTGCGATGGGTACCAGTTACCAAAGATTGTACAAGATGCGGCAAAGGAAATCTACAAACTAGTGTATGATGAGAGACCTCTTAAGGGGAAATCACAAGAATCTATCATGGCAGCATCGATTTTTCTTGGGTGTAGAAAGGCCAATGTTGCTCGTACATTCAAGGAAATTTGGGCGTTAACCAATGTACCGAAGAAGGAGATTGGTAAAGTATTTAAACTTATCAAACAGGTGATGCAAACAAAGACAGCAGAGAATCCTAATGCCAACTTCCTTCAAGATAGCGAACTGACTACTCAGACTTCTGCAGAGGATTTGATCAGAAGATACTGTTCTCATTTGGGATTAAACTCTCAAATCACCAGTGCTGCCGAATATATTGCTAGAAGATGTAAAGATGTTGGCGTTTTGGATGGTCGGTCACCGATTACTGTTGCTGCAACTGTCATATACATGGCAGCATTGGTGTTTGGTGCTGAACTCTCTCCATCGAAAATTGCCGACAAGACAGGGGTCAGCGATGGTACGATAAAGACGTCTTATAAGGTGATGTATGAGTCAAAGGACAAGTTAATGGATCCGTATTGGTTAGAAAGTGGTAAAGTAAAGCTTGAGAACATTCCAAAAAGCTGATGGTACCCCGAAACTGTAAGGAGACTAAAACTGTCTAAAATTATAAAATTGGAGTTGCTTTACCGTATTTGGTTTTTGACTATCATCAAAACTAGTTGTGTTGATTACTGAATGTGATTTATTGGTCTTTCTTTGCTGCTACTGTAGGAAGTTAGTGATGGTACGATCAAGAGGTTTATGAACTGTATTTCTGAGAGAAAAGAGAGAAAAAAAAAGAGAAAATAGAAAAGCATTGATAGCCTGCCAACAGCTAAATGATATATACATATATGTATTCATTTATGTCAATTAACAGCTATCAAAAAAACGGGAGTAGACTTTGTAGATATATTCTCTAGAGATCTCCTATTTGGACTATAAGAGGAGGAAAACTGTCAAATACGTAGAAAAAGGACAGAGTTCAACACCTGAATTGCCAGTGGAGTACATGATGATTTTACGAGTTGAAGTCTGAAACTTAAAAAATGTTGTGGATGAGTTAGAAGCAGTCTGTGTTTCCAGAGCCGTTTGACGATTCAAAGTTTCTGCTTACTTATAAACCAAAGTGTCACTCCTTAAAGACACCTCGTTTGCTTCAAGTTCGACCCCTAGGATGCTGCTACCAGACAATTATTCACCGCTGCTAATATACATTTTCAAGATTCAAACTGAATTACATGGTATCGTTTTCCAAGACACCTTTAGCTGGGCTTTCAAAACGCCAATTGGAATCTCCAGCGTTGAACGAGCTACTGGTAGTACGATTCGGGCAATTCGTGGCTTCCGCAGGAGCCCCCCCTTGAAGTTGACCAATCTGAAGTTCCCGTGTTCAAGAAACCGGCACTCCACCTAATTTACAACACATGGTGTCGTCTTGAATAATTCCAAAGACCCGTCTCTTCAGTGGTTATTCGCAGCAATTCCCTATGTAGACATCGAAGTCAACCTTGACGGCCCAACTTCCACGCTAAAATGATAGGAGATATCCGCATTACAAGGTATTCCCAGTCCTTAATATGCGATTATAATATCTCCTAGCTTCATTTAAAATGTTAAAAGCAAAGTCTTCAGAATGAGCAGTCAACATCATATCGGAGATGCCGCGGTTGAAGAGTTATCGATTGTTCCAGGCAAAATTCAGGCACATATCCACACATTCAGACATATCCACATATTCAGATGCATATCCACACATGTCGAGACATATTCAGACACAGTTCGAGTTTCAGTTGCGAATCTTCGACAATGACTTGGAGGTGGCTTTTGCAGGGGCCACCGAGGCCCATGATCTATCGCCTTTCCTGCCAGAGCTCGAGCACTTGCAAAGAATCTCTAGCCCATTTTGCCTAGACGAACACAGTCAGTGATCAAGACACCCGTTAGTGACGTCAGCCGTGCGAAAGCCGTACAGGCCTGTCAAAACCTATCCTTTGAGCACTGAACTTTTGGACAAAGAGTAAAAAGAAGGTGTTTACCAGAGCATAATGAGAGGACCAAGGGCCCTAAGCTCATTTTCAATAGTTTGGCGGACCAAGCGATGTAAGCACCGAGTCGATCGACTGAGAGTGGATAAGTGAGCTAAAAGGCCTAGAATAGTAATCCGAGCTGGTATGTCAATTCGGAATCGCTGCACCATATCCGATTGGAGAGCATATCGCCGATCATCAACTGTTGCGCTATTGACAATAAACCCTGTGTCGGGCCCAATTCTATACGAAGAGAGGGAGCCACCTGTGCCTTTATTGTGGATTGTGGAGGCACGCCTACGATTTCTGTACAAAGGGTTGCGCTAGCGCAGATCGCTTATTACAGACATCGCAATATTTTTAGAGCGTTCAACGGCTCGAGTCGGATCACAGTGGCATCTGCGAGAACTGAACTATACAATAGAAGGTATTCAGCCGAAAAATCGGTAAAGTGAATCCATGATGACTTTGGTTCTAGTCAATCACGAAGAAAACGCAATCTAAAAGGGGATTCTTGCTCAAGAAGGGTAGATAGGAGCACCTTGGTAGCAGAGAGCCACATTATAGAATGTAGTATAAATTGACTCGTTTTTCCAGCAGATTCATAAGTTTTATTCACTAATCATCACGATGTTTAAGAGCTTCAAGCAACAATTTTTAATTTTCTTTGTCTTTTTGACTAGTTTTGTCAGTGCCGACTTGATCACCAAGATTGAAAGCGGTGGGCTCCAGATCGAGCAAGCTGCTGGTGCCCTCTTGAACCTCACCACCTTGCAAGTGAGCTTAGAGCCAGTGTTTGCCGACGTCAAGGACGTATTCACTGCTCTCAATGGTAACAATTCTGTGATTCAATCGGTGGAACAATTGCTTGATGAAGGTTTGAAATACAAGTACGATGACTTGCAACTTGCCGCAGACGCAGTTAAGATAGTCGCCAGCTTTACCAAGCAAGTTACCTCGGTTAGTGCCGCTGTGGAAACAGCCTTCAAGACCATCGAGGCCCTTGACCCCCTTGCTGACCTTCAGAGTATCATTGCCAGCTTGACCGGCCAGGGAGGTGTTTCCAAATCCATTGCGAGCTTGATTTCAAAAATCGCTGGTCTCATCCCCAGTCTTTAGGGAAATTGTTTAGTCACAACATCCAGTGACAACACCGCTAGCCATCGCAACTAGCCATGGCTATTAGTCAGTATTTGATAGTATTTGTTAGTATAGTTTAGTTAGGGCCTCTGAGGCCGCTTTTTTCGGGGACCATTTTCTTATGTGTCCTGAATATAAGCCGTTCGTTTTGTTAGTTTTTCGTATCTCCACTAAGCAAATGAACTCCATGCTAGGCCCTTTACGGAGAACGTTGGCTACGTTGGCTAACACTTCAGCAAAGAACTTACAGGATGTTGTGATCGTGGGGGGAGGTCCCGCGGGTCTTTCGTTGTTGGCGGCGTTGAAAAACTCTCGTCATACCAAGCACTTGAAATGCACATTGATCGAAGGTGGGAGTCTAGAGAAAGCACGGGAATTCGCTTTAGACCCCCCTGAAGAATACACTAATAGAGTAGTTTCATTGACACCAAAGTCGGTGATGTTTATGCAAGAAAAAATCGGCAACTGGGGGTACCTTAACCAGGAAAGGGTCAAATTCTATGATAATATCGTAGCCTACGGGTCGCAAGAATGGGACTCGCGTATAGCCTTCGACTCCAGTTCCTCGAAGCATGGAGTGCTTGCCTGTATGTGCGAGAATATCAACATTCAGAGCTCCTTGTTGCAAAATATCGACGAGAAGCTCGAGGAAGATGCTGATACTACGATCTTGGAGAATACAAAGGTATTGGGCATCACCAACCCGCTCCCCAACTTGGATCACGATCTCAATGAGTTAGATGCCACCCTAGGGGCGCCTTCTCAGGATTGGCCCGTAATTGAACTCTCGTCGGGGGAAAAAATCCTGACGAGGTTGGTGGTGGGTGCCGATGGATATAACTCCCCCGTGAGAAAGTACTCGGGAATTCAATCGAGAGGATGGGCTTATGACAGGTTTGGCGTCGTAGCCACCATTAAAATGCAATACGAGGATTTCCGGTCGATAGCATGGCAAAGGTTTCTTTCCACGGGGCCCTTGGCGATCCTCCCCTTGACCGAGGATAATGCCACTATTGTGTGGTCTTCGACACCTGAATTGGCTGATACCCTCATGAAAGTGGACCACGAGATCTTTCCACATCTCATTAATGCTGCTATGACATTAGAGGAAGTCGACTTAAACTATATCTACAAGATGCTCGAGGCAAACCCTTCAGATATGGCGGTATTGGATGAAATCTCCTGGAGACAATCGAAAATCAATCTCACAGAATTGGAGGAGCAGTACCCCGTGCCTGTCACCGAAGTTTTGCCTGGAAGTGTCGCTCGATTCCCATTGAAAATGTCCCATGCTGATACTTATGTGGGCTATAGATGTGCTCTCGTGGGGGACGCTGCTCACACAATCCATCCTCTCGCTGGCCAGGGGCTCAACATGGGCCAGTCCGATGTCGCCAACTTGGTGGAAGCATTAGAGGTGGCAGTGTCCCGGGGGTTGGATATTGGCACCCCGCTCGCCCTAGAGAGGTATGTCTCTAACTCATGGCCTGCAAATCATGTCCTCTTGGGAGCCTGCGATAAGCTCCACAAGATATTCTCTACCACCTGGTCCCCCGTTGTGTTTGCCAGGGGGTTTGGCATGGGGATGTTGAATTTTTTCACTCCCGTTAAAGACTTGATAGTGAAAACAATAAGCTAGAATAGTTGTATAAGTACCGTATAATTTCGTAATTCGCTTTAGCGATAAAGTTTGTACTGCTCCCCACTGCCTGTCGCTAATTTCGCGGGTTCGCGCCTATCGGTTTCGCCTATCTGCTTCCATTATCGCAACGCTGCTCGCTATCATCCTCCTCGCTATAACTCCGCGACCATAACTTTCGCACCTTCAAATTTCACTTCTCTGCTCTCTATGTTTAGACCATGTTTCAGACGACCCAGACCAACAGCCCTACTACAGCGTCGCTACAATGCCAATAAGGAGTTTCAGCAGAGTAAGGTGATTGTGGAAACTTTCAGCCATTTCCAAGAGAAATACAACCCCCCAAAATACCCAATTGTCCTCTGCCATGGGTTCTCTGGGTTCGACAAGTTGGTGTTCTTATCGAGGCCAATGCTGTCGTCTAGCAAAAACTTGGTAAACAAAGGGGTTTTACAGTTGGATTACTGGCGAGGAATTACCGAGTCCTTGGAGGATATAGGGTGCAGAGTCATGGTGGGAAGAGTGCCTCCGTTCGGGACCATAGAAGATAGGGCCCGTCATCTAGACTCATACATTGCTAACACTTGTAGCAAAGCCAGGGAACAAGAACAGAAGAAACAGAAGAATTCAGAAGAGTTCCCCATGAAGGTCAATCTTGTATCTCACTCAATGGGAGGCTTGGATTGTCGGTACTTGATTGCAAAGTTAGAACAGAAAAACTACAAAGTTGCATCTTTAACTACGGTTTCTACTCCGCATCATGGGTCAGAGTGTGCTGACTTTTTTATGGACTTATGGGGGCATAATAAGCTACTCAGAAGAAATCTCCCATCAATTGAAGAGCTCACCACTCGAGGGCTCATTAGATTTAATCAGAATATACGAAATGATCCGAACGTGGCATACTTCTCATACGGAGCTCGGTTTATCCCTCGGTGGTTCAGTGTGTTCAATATTACATGGAACATAGTTAGAAGAGGTATCGAAAAGAAGATCGCTCGGGGAGGAAAATTGTCCATCGACAATGATGGTATCGTTAGCGTCGATAGTGCCAAATGGGGGGAGTACATAGGTACCTTAGATGGCGTGGACCATCTCGATTTGATCAATTGGACTAATAAAATTAAAGTGGCTTTCGATAAATTCGCCTACCACCAAAATCCCAAATTCAATGCAGTTGCACTCTACCTAAGTATCGCCAACAGCTTGGCCAAAAAGGGGTTCTAACCGTCGTTCTAATTCAAAGTGACGGTCTTTAAATACGAAAATTCGTTGATGCCCCATTTACTATTGAATCTACCCATGCCACTTTGCTTAAGGCCTCCGTGGGGTATGCAAGGTTCGTCATTCACTGTTGACCCATTAATGACAACCCTCGCCACTTCCATTTGTTTAGAAAGGTCAAATGCATCGAGAACCTTATTTGACCAAATAGAAACATGTAAACTACTATACTCTTTATTCAATTGTTCCACCAATTTCTGTTTATCGGTGTACTTATGGACGGTTAATATGGGCCCAAATGTCTCAGTGCTATCGATTTTCATATTGGAATTGACATCTTGTAGAATAGTAGGGGACGCTGTAGAATCCTTTCCAAAAATCACCTTAGCTCCCTTGTCTAAAGCATCTTGCACAAGTCCACTTACTTTATCTGCCAAGGCTCCGTACCTCATTGAGATTTCGTGGTCCTTATCTTGAGATTCTGCCCTTGCAGCTTCCACCAACTCCTGGCAATATTCATCGTACACCGACTCGTGAACATACACCTTATCGCTACACATGCAAATTTGTCCCTGATGAGCCCATGACGACCAAACAACGCTTGCAGCAGATTTCTTGAAGTCGGCATCCATATCGATAATGGTGTAATTTTTCCCCCCGAGTTCTAAAAGAGTCGGCTTAAGATACTTTGCTGCAGTGACGGCGATGTGTCTTCCCACTTCAGAGGATCCAGTAAAGTTAACTTTGCGAATAGCCTGGTGGGACAACGCCAAATCAGTGAAGTTAGATGACTCTCCCGGTTTCACATGCACCACTTGGAGAGCATTACCGGGTACTCCGGCATCAATGAATGCTTGTGCCAATAGATTACTCGTGAGTGGTGATTTTTCAGATGTTTTCAATACCACTGAGCATCCAGCAGCTAAGGGCCCAGAAATGGCTCTTCCTGAGAGTATGATAGGCGCATTCCACGGAGTGATGGATAACACGGGTCCGATGGGCACTTGGAATGTCAATGCTAG
This sequence comes from Priceomyces melissophilus, assembly GCA_031081885.1. NCBI lineage: Eukaryota > Fungi > Ascomycota > Pichiomycetes > Serinales > Debaryomycetaceae > Priceomyces > Priceomyces melissophilus. Next base: position 302,437 of record JARYTE010000010.1, on the reverse strand, counting down.
AGCAGCACTACTAGCTTGATGCATATCGCCTTCCATGGTAGCCATACGGTCAGTGTAGAACTCTAATTGTCCAATGATATGGGCTATCCCCAAATTTGCAAACCACTGGGGCGCACCAATATCGAGATGAGACTGTTTGATCTCGTTACTTCTCTGTTTCAACACATTAATAACATTTCTAAGCACCGCTAATCTCTCCATCACTGGTACTCGAGACCACTCTTTGAATCCCTGGGCAGCGGTTTCACATACCTGCGGCACTGAAGTCTGCAAGTTGGGTATATAACTAACTTTTTGAACCACCTCATCATTATGAGAATACACCTCATACTCTTTGCCGTGGACCTGCTTCCCGTGGATCATTAGAGGAACATGTACAAAGCTTCGCTTCATGCATAATTTAGGTGATATGCTTCCTAATGCACGTCTAATTGACATATGCATAATTGTCGGCTTATCAGTTTGATGTACAATTTAACACGAGTTAATCTTTTTTTTTTTTGGGGCAAAAAGTGAGATCGTTCATTATATTTACAAAAGTTCCATTCTATTATAATCATGGAGACAAGTACTACAATAGTCAAGAAACGAATCGACCCCCTCCAAACTGTTGAGGGATTCGGGGTCCCTAGCATCAAGCATATCGATAATGTTGTGCTTCACATACTGACACTTCTGTGACTCGTTAATCAACCAGTTTCTCCATTCACCCTCTGCTATTTCATGTTCCATCTTATCGAGAATCTTGAGCTTAATCAAAAGATCATTGCGCTTGATCCCGATATCATGGTAGCTCTTCCTAAGGCTTCTGGCCACTTCTCTGGTACTATCATCAGCAAAATCCAGTCTTAGATCAAATGTCTTGTCGGGATTAATGATGAAAGAACTTTCCTGATATTTTTGGAAGCATTTAGACTGAGTGTTGTTGGAGTGGAGCGTGTTGTTTTGGATATTCTGTATGTAGTCTCTTGCCTCTTGACTGTACAATGCTCTCTGAATCATAAGTGGTTCAGCCTGGAAATACTCGTGGGCGATTTTATCTGCTCTTCTGACTGTCCAATAGGAAATTGTGGACCTGCCACTCAAAAAGACGTTACATACAACCGATGTCAAGAGTAATAATACTAAGACCAGGTTCATTCTCACACCCTTGGCAAGGATTAAAAGGGTGATAAAAAAGAACCGGAAAAGGGCCACAATAGAAAAGAACACCGATACAACAGACCACCAAATCGCGTGCAAGACAATACTGGTCAAACTGATTTTAATCACTGGGGGCCTCGGTAAATCAACAAACTTGTCAGTATAACTTAATTTCCCATACAAATATATCGCCTTAACAATCATCCCATGGGTTCCAATGGTCCGGACCATATTTTTAAGCAATGCTCCAAGGTAACGCATCAAGGTTCTGTCGTAGTAGAACGTACCCTTTTCGACCAAAAAGTTGAATAAATTTCTAGAATCAAACTCTTTCGAAGTATATATGTATACTTTACTCTTTCTGCCGGTGTATTTGACAATGACAATTCTGTTGGCCACCGAGAATGACGACCCCACAAAGAATTTGTAAGTGGAAGTTCTATGGATAAAGCTGTAGTATTCATTTTCGACGATATTATCGATTGTCTCCTCAAATTGCAATTGTCCCTTCTTACTGCTACCAAATGTTACATTCAGATTGACCTTTCTGTATAAATTGCCATTGGGCATCTTTGTCCACGCATGTCGTATATACGATTCTAAAGATATGAAGCCCGACTGGTTCTTTAGAATCAGTGAATTATCGCCTAGGAAGGCATGGAAAATAGCCTTAGGAGGTAAGTTATAAGTTCCTTCCAAGAGCTTTTCCCCATCATCACTGAAGTCCACTTTGAATTTTTGCTCTGGTGGTCTTTGAGAGAGTTTATCCAAAGACTGTTCCTCTGGAGCGATAAAGTCTCTTGTAGGGGACCTACCATTGGAAACCGAAGTAGCCCTAGCCCTTTCTTCACAGCTAACTTCGATTTCTTTCAACCCTTCAAGCAAGCCTATATTAGTATTGGGTTTATCACGAACGTTATTATTTATTAAATACAACAATTTTTCCTTGATCTGCTCTCCATCGTCCATAAAGATTTTGACCTTTGTCAGTCCTCCAATGAAATGGACCCTTAGCAAGTCATAATCAGTTTCACGAGTACATTCCACGGCAACTTGACCCTTAATGGGGATCTTACGAATAGTGACGAACCCGGACACTTGCATAAAGAAGTATATGTGTTTGCTGGTCACAAAACACCTTCCACTAAATTCTTGCCTAGAGTTAGGAGACCATATACAGCGGAAGGAGAAGAAACAGCATTCGTTGCTTTCGATGGCTGTTTCAAAGATGGCTCTCATTTGGATATCAAATGGTACAAGCTCTGCCAGATAATACTTGGGGTACCCATTGATGACAGCATTATCAAAAAAGTTATCTTCACCGTCATTATTGGTCAATTCTGCTTGAGGATACCGACCTTCGAATTCGACGTCTTCTTGTAGGTAGTACAACCCCCAGTTAATGGACCCCCAGATGTTGGCTGTTAATGCAGTGGGGAGGTTGTTTGTTGCAACAAAGCTGTAAGATATCATGGAGGATTTAGTGGACTCGGTCAATATCGGAGGACGGAGAGAGGGGATTTGATAGTAGATGTATTTCTGGAAGTAGTTCAAATTTTTTTCAATCTGTTGTGACAATCTAGTGGACGTTATCACATGTTTGAAGGCATTTTGGATCTTCAGACTCACCAATTGTTTATCTACGACAGTGTTTGCTGTGGATGCTAATTCCATAACAAGAGGTGGGTATCTTCCTGAGGCTATCTTAAAGAGAGCACTATCTTTACCCTCAGAAACCATTCTTCTCCGTTCGTTGTCAAACACCTTAAGCCAGCTACACATTTCTTCTTTAGTCTCTGCCTGAAAAATCAACGATAGGTTGACGGTTTTCAAGTCAAAGCAAAATTTCCGATCTTCCTCAGGAGCATACTTTACGTGACAAAGAAGCAACCCTATTTTATCCGTCTCCTGGACCGAGGTCTGTGAGGGGCTCAATACCAACAATCCAAAGAGTCCACCTTTAATGAAAACCCATCTCTTTACCCAGATTGGTTTACTAGATCCTTCAGCGTAGGTTTTCATGAACAAGTATCCATGTTTTTCGAATTTCGTGTCGTTGTACTTGTCGATAAACTCTTCGTCGATATCAAAGGTCCTGTAAGAATTTATTTCCTTGGAGGGCACGGAGTTATTGATGGAACTTTCCTCAATCTGTCTTCGAGCCTGAACCACTTCATTTTCCATGTCGGCCACGGTATTATTATGATGAGTACGCCATAATTCTAGTTTCCTAGTTCTTTCAGTGTATTCTGCCAAAAATGGCCAACCACTGAAATGAGATGCTTTTGAGCTCCAAATGTCACATATTAACCTCACCAACTCAGTATCTAAAACGTTGCCCAACTCTGTGAATGCCTTGACCAAGACAAGCGAAAGATGGGTATACTCCTTTCTTACATTATACAAGTGTAAGGCATCTTCATACACGGAGTCGGCCAATTTGGACTTGGGAGTACTCATATAAATCGCCAAATAGTTGTCGTACTTTGTTTGCACCTTATCAAAATTTCTCCTGACGCCCTTATACCTGCGGATGGCACGCGTCGCCAAGTGCACCATTGAAGTGGTTCGTGGCACTTTAACCGTCATGGCCAGGATAAGGATTTCATACAAGTGTTTCAATTGTGCAACCACTTCGGTGAGACCCAGGAAGGCATACTCTTGGTCAATCAATCCCTCTTGTAGAAATGGGGGCACAAGATGTTCCAAAAAAGATGACGAGAGACTATCCAATTCCAGTTGATTATGGGCAATTTTTTTCACTGACTTCATAAGCATGTTTAACCATCTCTCAATATTATGGACCTGAAGCCCCAAATGGTTTATCGATGCTCTGAAACTCGGAGAATCCAAAGCCGCTTCTTTCAAGCTCACTGAAGCCATGCGAAATTGGAGCGCAGGCTTTGTCTTAGCCTCCGACATGCTAACCTTGTTTACAGATCCCTACGGAAGAGGTTGGGTTTATTCCGTGCTATTTAAGCCCTGGACTGTGTGCAGGTCGCGATAGCAAAGCAGAGTAAAAATTACATCAAAATAGTTCAAACGTTTCATATGCATTACGGAACTACTTTTTGGGTTTGTACATAACTTGAGTGTTGACAGGAAAGCTGTGGAGCCCGTTCGAAGGCTTTTGCTGTTTGGGATTGGGGCGATTAGCATCTTTGGAAGGATCGTACTCGAGGATAGGACCGAATTTGATCTCCTTGGGTTTGGTATTCTCCTTATTAGTTTCTTTCTTGGGGAAGAATGCCGTTTGTGAAGCCGGGGCCGAGTATAGACCCTGAGTCTCCAACCGAGAGGTGTAGCGGGGCATGTAGTTTAGATTGGGTTCCATAGACACGTAGTGGGTCACTGGCCGTCTGGACGAAGATGTGGCCATGTTTGTGGGAGCAATGGGGACATTGACATCATGAGGACCTGGGGCAATATGAGGAATTTGCTGATGGACATGAGGAACTTGAGGAACTTGAGGAACTTGATGGGGAACCAGAGCCTGCTCTGCTGGCTGTATGGAGATACCTGGTACGGGGATGTTTGACATTACCGGACCAGATAATGGTGCTGACAATGGGCCAGAGTTGGCGACCGTCGCTGATTCTGGGTCGGAAGATGACCCTTGTGGAGACGGTCCCAGAGAAATCGATGGTCGTTTGAGACGACTAGCGATCTCATTCAAGGAATGCAGCGACAAGCGTTTGCGAGGTCTTTCCGATTGCTCTTCTTCGTGTTTCTTCAACATCTCGAGGTTTGACTGCAGCACGATGTTGGCCCTGTAGATGGGACGACTAAGTCTCGCGCCCGAGAGCCATTTTTCATCGTGAGGTGAGAAGCGATCCGGCGACGAAGATGCAATCACTGTAGCATTGTCGTCTTCTTGTTCGTCATTGTCGATTAGCGAGATAGTGGTGAACTTGGACGTCGCGGGGCCCGGGGCTTTATGTTCTTTGAAAGTGTGTACGATGTACCCATGGATGGAGGAATTGTGCTGATCATCACCGTGAAGTATTTGCAATACCGACAAGTTGGAGAGTCCCTGGAGATTAGATCCGTCATTCAAGAAAGTAAGGTAACCTGCCCAAAATTGCTTGAAAAACGGGATCTTGAAATTGTAGCTATCTCTTTCAGGGAACCCTGTCACCACCGAGGTGTTTTCTAGTTTAACATTATTGCAAAAGATTTGTGTAGTACATTTCCAGTTCAACATTGGCGGGGCATTATGGGTCAATTTCACTTGGAATTGTAAGTATGCTTCAAAATCTCCCTTGTTAACGTCAAAGGCTCCCGGTGACTCCAAGAATGGCTGCTGAGGAACGGAGAGGTTGATTAGATTATCCACCAATATCAACGGTACCTTATGGTTGGCAATGTTGGCCACGGTATCCCTGATCATGTTAGTGGAGATAATGCCGGTCAACTTTATTTTCAAACTGAGTGGATGCATAACCTCGTAGGAATGGCCCCCCATTGTAGTGAAATTATGGCGAGAAGCACTATCATTCTTGTTGACGTAGGCCAATACGTAGTCAGTAGGAACTAATTTACAGTCGTTGGAAGACGAGCAGTTCTTGAGCTCTTCCTTAAGGATAGGCGAGGAAAGAAGAATCTCCAATTCCTTATCGAGAAGAGAGTTTGTCTTGTCAGAAGAATCATCGTCAAAACTTAGTTGACTCTCTTCGTTAAAGCTTCTTGAGCGTTCTTCCTCTGCCTTCAGTTTCATCTTGATAAGTTTTTTCAACTTACTCAAACGGAAGAGCCTCGATGAGATCTGCTTAGCACTTCGGTTGACCCCAGTCCTGTTGTACACCATTCTTGACAAGACTTTGTTTTGTGAGGTGTTCTTGAGCGTGGACGGTGACTTGGTGTTGTTACCGAGGAATTGACTGTATTTGATGTAAGAGCGAATGAGCACTTCGTCGAGCTCTGTGTTCCATACTTTATCGCCTAGCGAGTCAGGGTGGGTGAACACTGGTGCTTGTTTCCTCTGAGCCGGTGATACTATAGCGGAATCGATCTTGGAGGCAGCAAATTTGTTTGGTGATTCTTCGGTGGACGAGCTCCGAGAGTGTCCCTGTGGACGCTTGGGGGTCAGGGTGTTTTCTAACGAATGGGGCGAGAGATTTGTCGCTGAGCCGGGCTTGTTCCCCAAAAAAAGCTTGCTGGGAGTCAAGAACGAGGTCATTTGTTCGTTTTCGTAGATGGTGCTGATGGTTTGGTTATTTTCCAACGACCACATCACGCTTGACTTGGAGAGATCGCTGTCGCCGCTGTCGCCATTGTCGCCATTGTCACCGTTGGTACCCTGGGACTGATGCTGGTCCGAATGGTTATTTAAATGCAACGACTCGAGTAGCTTTGGCTCCCTGTTATCGTGCTTGTTCTTGGGTCTCCCTGCTTCGATGACGTGGTTTAAGCTACTTGAGGTCTGGAGAAACCTATGGGGCGACATTCCACCTAGATGGCCCATGGCCCGGGGCGAATTGAACAGAAACGAAGGCAGAAACCCCAACCCAAAGCTGAAGGGCGTAGCGATGCTCGCCCCATGTTTGTTCCCCCCTGAGCCTTTGGGGGTCTCTGGTGGAGCAGGCGCGAGGAAGCTGTCAGGATCTAGAGTCATGTTGCTCAGATACTTCAGATACTCTCAGATACTCTCAGATACCTTGATTCCTCAGTCGTAGTAAAAGTTTTGATGTAAAAATCAACAAGCCTGAACACGAAAACGCGGTTGCAGATTTTTTAGATAAGTATCACCTGGACAGCAACGAAAGAGCGAAAAGGGTAAAGAAAAGAGAAGAGAAAGAAAGAAGAAGAAAGAAAGGAGAAAGAAAGGAGAAAGAAAGGAGAAAGAAAGAGAAGGACAATAACGAACGAGATGGCTACTTAATCCTTGACTCCTTGACTTCTTTTCTTATCTATACAGTCCTGGTCCAACACGGGAAGACTTACCGAAATTGTAGTATCTCTTCGATGATGGCCTCGCATAGCCCCGGTTGGTCCTGTTCGTATTCCAACACGTTGTTGATAAGCTGCTGAACAGTGAGCTTGGTTGAGTCGTTGCGACCCCGAAGATACACTTGCTCGAGGCAGTAGAAGAGAATTTCGCCGCGTGAAATGCGATTCGCGACAGCACCGCCGTGGTCGCGGGAATCGCCGGCATCAAGGGCGGCATTGGCGTTGTCTTCGCGGGGGCGCTCGCCGGAACCCCCCTGGTCACCCCCGGTTCTGTCGGAAAGCGCATCCTTGACACCTGGACCCTGAAGACCCTGAATTTCCTGCTCCTGTTCGCGTTCCAGGGGTTCAAGCTGGTGGATATCCCAGTCTAATGACTTCAACGCCATCTCCTCCTCGCGCGACATCAACGTCTGCTGCATTCGTGAGCTATGGTAGGTCTTGAACGTGTTGAGGTCCCAGTGAATCGTCGCTGAAACTACCGGTTTCAGAAACTTATCGTGCCGGGGCTTCTTCGCTGCCTTGTTGGTCAATTCGAGTCGGAGATTCTTCTGGTTGATGATCTTTACCAAGTTGACATTCGACTTTGCCGTGGAAATGAACCGATGGTGAAGTAACTTGGCAGAGCTTGGTCTCTTGCGAGGGTCCTTGAGCAAACAGTATTTCACAAAATCCTTGATGTTTTCGCTGTACTCTGCCCCCAGAAGTGCCGGGGGCTTATTCTTGGGGATCTCAAACAAAATCTTCATGGGATCAAACTGTGCTAGTGGCGGCGACCCCGTGATGAGCTCGATAGTGGTGATCCCCGTAGACCATATATCTGCCTTCTCATTGTATCCCCCACTCTTGCGTCTGGTTATCACCTCGGGGGCCATCCAAAACGGTGTGCCCACAAAGGTATTTCTCTTTACTTGCGTTAAGGTGATCTCTCCACTGACGCCAAAGTCAGCGAGTTTCACTTCTCCCTTCTCTGTTAGCAAGATATTGGCCGATTTGATGTCTCGGTGAACTTTTTTCTCTTGGTGTAAATAGCTGAGGCCCCTAAGCACGTCTCGTATGATGTACGCCACTAGATCTTCCGAAAGTGTCTTGTAGAACCTTAGCAAGTCGGCACAAGACCCTCCTCCGCAGTACTCCATCACAATAAACATCGACATCTCGTTGACAAATGTCTCAAAGTAACGAGTGATGTAGGGTGAATGAAGCCGCGAGAGGAACTGGATCTCTTGGATCAACACTCGGATATCTTCATTGGTTTCTTCAAGATTGATCACTTTTATAGCCACTAGCGATGATGACTTGAGTTCGGTGGCCTTGTAGACGTCCCCAAAATTCCCCTTCCCAATACAGTGATGGAACCGGTAGTTTTCCGACATTAATAGATAGAGAATAGATAGCTTTGTGCAATTGGTTAGCCTGATACTTAGCTTTATTAACTAAATAGCTTGTGTCGTTGGTACCTAGGTGGCTACGTTAGTGTGGTGCCATTAAGTCGGATATATATTTACGATGGTGTTAGTGACGGCTGCACACAAATTTCGCAGCCACAGAGATACAATAAAAATCTATCTAAACCGTCCAAATCGTGACACCCGTGTCTCAAAGTACTTGTGAGCCTCGGGAGTGATACCGATGTCCTCATTAAGGTGAATACTTTCGATTTGGCTCCCATTAAGAACAAGAAGCTCCGAAATGACAAAGAGTTTTTTCGTATGGCTCAAGCTCGAGTCCAGGGGCTCCTTGAGCTCAATAAATTTGCGCAACGAGTACTCAAAGAGAGAGACTACTTGAGACACCTGACTCGAGTGGAAACTCATTTGCACATTGATATTGACGCTGGCTCCACTGATAATAGCCCTTAAAACACTGGCTACATCGATTTTCTGGATTGCCCGGATCAAGGTCTCATCGGGACCCTCCAATGGCAGCAAATATCTCTTTTCCGAGTACTTCTTGCGGATATACTCGAGTCGGGGTGCCCCCAGGGACGTGGCCGTAGGCTTGGGGTCGCTGAGATTCCCTTCAAGGTACGAATTCACCGCTTTGTTGTTGATATAGGTCAAGAGCAACTCTGTCTCGTCGTCAAAGTTGTCCAACTTCAATGACTTGATCCGTGAGATATGGGACCCCAAATGACGATGTGATGATGAACACTGTATACAGAAACACACAAGCAAGTTCATCGAGATCCACTCGACGTGCTCGGTGCTCTCACAGTCGGCACACTTGTCGTTTCCCGTGGCCTGGGCGTTCCCCATCACCAACGCCACGTAGTCCTTCTCTTTGAATGTAGTTTTAGAAATTATAGACACGGGGGACGACTCACGGTCGTGGAATCCGGGGACTACGGGCCGGACATCGGCAAGAGAAGTGACTAGTGTGCTGAGCTGTTTTCTTACATCGTGATGCTGATTTGTTGCCCCCCTTTCATTCTTTTGCTTGGGGGAATGATTTTGATGATGATAATTCTCTCGCAAACGAGACGAATCCACCACCTGTCCCGCGGCATAGAGAGCTCTGATCCATTGCAGTCGTTCGTCTTCATTTATCGCCTGGAAAACGTGCTTTGTCCCATCCACCGTCATGATCTCGAAACAATGATGTCTTCTCTCGTAGGTAATGGCCTTGACACTCGATAAAGCTAACTCTATAGGCTTATTAATCTGCACTTTACCCTTTCTCCAATCGGAGTATTCCGATAACTGGCCATTTCTCAACACCACCCACTCTTTATGCCATCCTTGTTTTCCCTGTCCGCCGAGAGTATAAAGGATTCCCAGCATGTCTGCGTGGCTATCGAGGGGGGATGTGGGCGAGGCATCCTTGACTGCCCTTAACGGGTCGCTAAAGAGCATGTCGACGTTATCTGCGGTGACCATGGCATCATCCGAGGGATCTCCCGGTAGCATGTAGTTGGAGTTTAGGGCATTATACCTAATGATATTGGTGAGCTCCTCGTTGGACTGACTGGCCTCTATCATCTGTCTCAAATGGAATTTTTGGCTATTAAATCGCGAAATGGCATTGAGAAACACTTCATAGTTGTCGTCAAGAAGTGCGTGGGTGTTTTTGGCGTCATTAAACACTTGGAAGTCCAACAATTTGGGATTTTTGGCATCATACTTTAACCCGTTGAACTTAAAGAAATTCTCGAGTAATTGGTTAATATACTGGTTATTAATCACTTTACGTAGATGACTTATGTAGTCAAACTTTGACAATTCAAAGGCCTTGCGCTTGACCAAGAGTTTCAGCTGGGGTCTTTCCTTCTCGTTAGAGAGGTACTTGTTGAGCCAGCTGTAGTACTCCTTAGAGTCGTTTTCAAACTGCTTTTTCACCGTTAAAAGCTCGTTGCTACCGGTGCTATCGTTGCTCACCATGCTCGACAAGTTAGCGGAGATCTTCGACAACAATTTCTCGTCACAGACGTCTTTCATGAAGAAGTACATGTTCTTCTCGAACGGTTCAAAGATTCCCAAGAATTGGGACTCAAAGTCTTCGATAAAGCCAAGTTGCGAGAGAATGCTAGTGAAATTGAGCCGATTCAAGCTCCTAAGACGTTCAATAACTTTTTCCTTCCCTACTATGATTTTGCGGATGTAGAAGCTCACGCTTTTGACCTCGTCCAAGAGCCCGAGGGTATGTTTTTTAAAATTGGGGATCACGTCTTCATAGTGGGCCAAATCTTTTCGAAGCTGCGGCCCATCCTCGATGTCTAGCCGGAAATAGCGACGGTATTGGGAAAGCTTCACGCCCCGGACGGCGTGGCGCGACCTCTGTAGCGGCAACTCGCTGGGGGTGTCGGTGGGGGTGGTCATTAGAGAAGCGTCGGTAGTCGGGGGAGCAGCCGGTGTAGCGGGTGGTTTCTCGGGTGCATCCTTGACATCAGATGCCCCCTCTAACCAAAAGGCAAAGGCAAAGAGAAACCGGTTCTCTTGAGTGGTCGAGTCCTGTTCCCAGGTGGAGATGTAAACTTTCTGATGTCGTCCCTTGATGTTATCATTAATGACTATGCGCTGGAAATCGGGATGATGAGATTTAAGAGGGAGCGAAGCGTAAGAGAGTTTTGAGACATCCAAGTTCGGGGGGATATTAGCGTCCTCAGAGGAATAATGAGCCACTTCGCTCTCGTGTAAGGGGTTTTCTGACTTTATAATGAGCAAATTGTTGTCACGATGATCGACTTTTATCAGAACGCTCAACTTAATCTTGTTGTAATCCGAAGGGATCTTAATGAGTAAAGGCGAGATTTGATCAGGATTTTCAATAAACCCATTTAACTCGGAGATTTCTTGCTGGGAGTCAGTGAAGATTTTTTTCAATGAAGAACACTTTTTATCATCGTCGAGTCCGAATAAGTACCGTTTTGAGTCATCAAAGTTGGCCAAGGTCACTCGATTTAACGAAACGTTAGTGGATGGCAGTTCCCTATAGGGGAACGCCTGAGCTAAGACCTGCTCCATAATGAACGAATACTTTTGGTTGATTTCCAGAAACAAGCTAGGGAGTCCACAATAAGTACTGAAGCACTGCACTGAGCGTTGCCCTGAGCACTGCACTGCGCATTGCACTTCGCACTGTCGCGAAGAGCCCAAAAAGCGTTAGTGGTTAAGTAACGACCGCGATATTTGCGGGACACAGAGACAACACCACAGAGGGGAAAAAAATTGCGATTTCTGTGGATCGAACACAGGACCTCCAGATAAACTGAATTATCTTCAGTCTGACGCTCTCCCGACTGAGCTAAAACCGCTGAACCCACGGCGGGAGTCGAACCCGCAATCTTTTGATTAGAAGTCAAACGCGTTAACCATTACGCTACGCAGGCGATTTTCAAATTTCTAAATAGCCAAAACATATAACACAAGATATTCTCTCGCTAAAGGTTTAGCGTAACTTTATGGCTTCGCGGTAACTTTTGGACTGCGGCCCCGAGTCGAGGGGGTGGCTTTCCGGCGCCCTCGCCCTTGCTCCCGGAATTCTCCCGCTGGAGTGCCCACGTCGGCGCATCCATGCTTCTCGCTAGATTTTTTTCCCTGCCTTCATCACTTCATCACCATGCTCCGTCGTTTGTCGACAATGAAGCGCCCCATAAAGGACTCAATCTCCCTAAACGATACCGAGCAATGCATCAGTAACTTGTTGCTCGAGTACACCGCTCACTACAATAATTTACACCCAGAGCATCCTTTGGTACTAAGAATCACCGGTGGTTGGGTCAGAGATAAGCTCTTGGGCAAGGAAAGTAACGACCTCGATATCGCCATTAACGAGATCTCGGGCGAAGAGTTCGCTACCGGGCTCCAACAATGGGTAAGCTCCACTAAACCCCTGCTCACTATGAGGGCCACCCATTTAATTAAGAAGAACCCTGAAAAATCAAAGCATTTAGAGACTTGTACCACCCAGCTCTATGGCCTCGATATCGATTTTGTCAATTTACGCTCAGAGAGATACACTGATGATTCTAGAGTGCCTCAAGTGGAATTCGGTACCGAGGAGGAGGATGCCCTAAGGAGAGACGCTACGCTAAATGCCCTCTTCTATAATTTAAATCGGGGCGAAATTGAAGATTTCACCGGCACCGGACGACAAGATTTGGCCAACGGCGTGCTAAGAACTCCACTCCCACCGCTAAAGACCTTCCTAGATGATCCGTTAAGAGTACTTAGACTTATAAGGTTTGCCAGTAGATTCGACTTCTCCATAGAGAGTAATACCTTGGACGCCATGAAAAACCCCAGCATTAAAGACAGTCTTGATCACAAAATAAGTAGAGAGAGAGTTGGCGTCGAAATAGACAAAATCTTGGTGGGGAAAAACCCTCCCTACGGCCTAAATTTAGTGAGCTACGTCAATCTTTCCACTAGCGTGTTCAGCTATAGCACCGTGCCCGCGGTGGCCGCGGCGGTGGAAAAATTATCCTCCCTGGAGTCGCGACACTTGGCGGAGAAACTGCACTATTTAAACCGCCACATTCGCAATTGTACCGACGTCTTTGGCCACTTCGGCAGCGTGCTCGGGGGTACTGCCGCGGCCTACCCTCTTTTGTCCGCCGTGTACCGCAAGATACTCGCCGACACTAGGGTGCAAAAAATTTTTTGGCTAGCGGCAGTGTTAGAACCGTATCGGTCGCTCCTGGTGCCCATCTCCGCTAAAAAATCAGAGTCGCTAGTGCAAACCATCCTTAAAGAGGGTCTCCGCTTCGGTAAGCAAGATACCGAGCCTGTGGTCACTATTCTTAGAGAATATACCGACTCGCAGCCTCTCTTGGACGACTTCTTCGCTAACCGTCCCCTAGCAAGATCTACATTGGGACTATACCTCCGTAAGTTCCCTAATTACTACGACATCAATATCGTTACTGCATGCTTCCTTGACTTGCTCTCCCACGCTAGCGAGCCCTCTCAACAGTTACCGCTGCCCACAATTCCTCCGGCATCACTAGACACTGACTCCTTCGCAAAGACCTTGTCCCGCTACGAAAGTCTCCTCCACCACATTGACACTCTCGGCTTGCAAAGAGTCAACGAATTGAAGCCCTTGGTCGATGGGAAGACCGTCCTCAAGACCCTCAATTTAAAGCCAGGGCCCTGGATGGGCAAAATTACCGAACAAATCTTGGTTTGGCAAATGGACCATCCTGAGGGAACTCAGCAACAGTGTCTTGACTATGTCCGGCTGATCCTTAGCGAGAGCTAGCTGGCAATGGCTTGTGCTTAGGAGAGCTAACCCTTTGTGTACCTGTATATAATCCGAGAACAAGAATACATCCGTACTATGCATTTTGTCTTTTTATTTTTTTAGTCTGCATATTTTTTTTTTTTTTGTCTGCATTTACTTTTTCTGTCAAATATTTTTCTATCAATTAGTCACAATTTTCAGTCTAACCAAGACATGGCACACATTGAAAAGGTCTCAATTTTGGGCCGTGACCGTATCCATGTAGGATACGGGATACAAGACCACTTGGTTAATGAGATCATTGAAAATGAACCGTCATCTACCTATGTGTTTGTGACCGATGACAATTTGTCCCAGACATCACCGTTCAACACTCTCGTGGAGAAATTCACTACTCAACTTGACTCCAAAAGACCAGAGTCAAGACTTTTGTCATATTATGTACCTCCAGGTGAAAATCATAAGAGTAGACAGACAAAAGCTGCCGTCGAAGATTTTCTCTTACAAAAGGGATGCACCAGAGATACCGTGATAATAGCTGTCGGTGGTGGAGTCATTGGTGACATGATCGGATTTGTCGCTGCCACCTTTATGAGAGGTGTCAGAGTGATTCAAGTTCCTACAAGTTTGCTCGCAATGGTGGATTCTTCCATTGGGGGGAAAACCGCTATCGATACTCCGCTAGGCAAGAATTTTATTGGGGCCTTCCATCAACCTCAATATGTCTTTGTCGATGTGTCGTTCTTGGACACTTTACCACCAAGACAATTAATCAATGGAATGGCCGAAGTGATCAAGACAGCTGCCATTTGGAATGAACAGGAGTTTAGTCGTTTAGAAGACTTTGCCGACAAATTTATGTCGGTGGTGACATCGGGTAAGAAAGTGTTGGATTTACACATACTCAAGCATGAAATTATTCAGACAGTCACAGAATCGATAAAAGTTAAAGCTTCAGTAGTTTCATCCGACGAAAAGGAACTGGGATTAAGAAACTTGCTCAATTTCGGTCATACTATAGGACATGCCATTGAAGCGGTTTTGACTCCAGAAGCTTTACACGGTGAATGTGTCTCGATTGGGATGATAAAGGAGGCAGAATTGGCAAGGTATTTGGGCATTTTGTCGCCAGTGGCAGTGTCAAGATTGTCAAAATGTCTTTCAGATTATGGATTGCCAGTATCTTTACAAGATCCTCAAGTGGTGACAAATGTCGCGGGGAAATTGGCTAATGTCAGACTCCCAATTCTCTTGCAGAAAATGTCAATTGATAAGAAAAATGACGGTAGCAAGATAAAATGCGTTCTTTTGGACCGTATCGGACACTGCTATGAATTGAAGGCACATCAAGTCTCTAAGCAAGATTTAGGGTTTGTGCTCACTGATGAAGCCATGGTTCATCCATTTGACCCGGAATCCATTCCCAAGTCGACCGTAGTGGTACCTCCAGGATCGAAGTCCATCTCTAACAGAGCTTTAGTGTTGGCATCTTTGGCTAAAGGTACTGTCAAGATAAAAAATTTGTTGCATTCTGATGACACAAAACATATGCTTGATGCAATGGCAGCCCTCAAAGGGGCCTCCATTTCCTCCCTGGATAATGGTGACACTTTAATTGTGTCTGGTAATGGAGGGAAATTCGAAGCTACCGACAAAGAGCTTTATCTTGGGAACGCCGGTACCGCCTCGAGATTTTTGACTACAGTAGCTACTTTGGTGGGTAGTACGAAGGACCATTCTCATGTGGTGTTGACGGGAAATGCTAGGATGCAACAACGTCCAATTGGTCCCTTGGTCGACGCTTTAAGGGCCAATGGGGTTTCTATTAAATACGTGAAAACCGAAGGGTCTCTTCCATTAGAAATAGCTGCGGGTAAAGGGTTAAAAGGTGGCAGAATTGAATTAGCAGCCACCATTTCTTCGCAATATGTGTCGTCAATTTTAATGTGTGCTCCTTATGCAGACACTCCGGTGACATTATCTTTGGTGGGGGGCAAACCAATTTCGCAACTCTACATCGACATGACAATTGCCATGATGGAGACATTTGGTGTCAAAGTCACCAAATCAGACACTGAACCACATACTTATTATATCCCCAAGGCGACATATGTCAATCCTGCCGAATATGTGATTGAATCAGACGCTTCTTCTGCTACTTATCCATTAGCGTTTGCTGCCATCACCGGTACCAAATGTACTGTCCCCAGCATTGGATCTTCTTCGCTCCAAGGAGATGCCAGATTTGCGGTTGATGTGTTGCAGCCAATGGGATGTCGCGTGTCACAAACCGCTACCGCCACCACGGTAGAAGGTCCAGCTAGAGGTCATTTGAAACCTTTGAAACATGTAGATATGGAGCCTATGACTGATGCCTTTTTGACGGCGTCCATAGTGGCGGCATTGGCTACCGACAAGGAACATACCACGTCGATCACCGGTATTGCCAACCAAAGAGTCAAAGAATGTAACCGTATAGCAGCTATGGTGACTGAGCTTTCGAAATTCGGGGTGTCTGCGCACGAGTTGCCCGACGGGATCGAGATTCGAGGGGTTGAACTCAGCGATATTCACACCCCATCGTTGGCCGATAACGGAGTGAAGTCTTATGATGATCATAGAGTAGCGATGTCGCTTTCTCTCCTTGCCGGAATGGCTAAAGACCCTGTAGTGATTCAGGAGAGGTCCACCACGGGAAAGACATGGCCTGGATGGTGGGACGTATTACATTCTGACTTCAAAGTCACCATTGATGGGTATGAACCCCCAAGAGAAACCCACTACGACAAAAATAAGAGTATTGTCGTCGTGGGCATGAGAGCCTCGGGTAAGACCACGTTATCTAAATGGGCCGCTAGTTATTTTGGGTTCAAGTATCTAGACTTGGATGCTTATTTCGAGGAAAAATACAAAGTGGAGGTCAAGGAATTCGTTAATGAGAAGGGCTGGGAACAATTCCGTCGCTATGAAGCGGAATTGGCCGAAGAAGTGCTCACTAAATTTAGACGCGGGTACGTGCTAGCCACCGGGGGTGGTATCGTTGAGAGTAACGAATCGAGGGCACTTCTCGGTGAGTTCATGAAGGATGGTGGTATTGTGTTGCACCTCCACCGCGATATTGAAGATACGGTTAATTTCTTGAATACCGACCCTTCACGCCCTTCTTATGCGGAAAACATCAAGGATGTCTGGCAAAGAAGAGAGCAATGGTATCATGAAAGTTCTAACTACCACTTTTATTCGCATCATTGTAAAACCGCACAAGATTTTGACGAATTGAAGGTAAACTTTATCCGCTACTTGAGTTATATCTCTGGTGGTAGCGAGTTTGTCATTCCTGAAAGGAGTTCCTTTTTGAGCTTGACCTACCCGGATGTCACTGAGGCTCTAGAGATCTTACCGAAAGTGTCGGTGGGGGCAGACGCGCTCGAGTTGCGAGTCGATCTCTTAAAGGACTACTCCAACCAATTTGTCGCTGCACAAGTGGCCATGTTGAGAAAGACTGTCGATCTTCCCATCGTCTACACGGTGAGAACAACGTCTCAAGGAGGCAAAGTTCCCGATGAAAGTCTCGACTTGATTGAGCAATTGTGTATTTTGGGTACGAAACTCGGGGTGGAGATCTTAGACGTGCAGTTGACATTTCCCCACAAGCTCGTGCAAAAGATATTGGCGCAAAAAGGGTACACTAAAATTATTGGATCGCACCACGACGTTCGCGGCGAGCATCGCTGGAATAGCGACGAATGGAATACCCGTTACGAGCAAGCCCTCAGTATGGGGGCCGACGTGGTGAAATTGGTGGGGGTTGCTAAATCTTTCCAAGATAACTTGGATTTGGAATCTTTCAGAGCTAATCACCTCGCTAAGCCTTTAATTGCCATCAATATGGGTGAATTAGGGAAGCTTTCGCGTGCCTTGAATAAGGTGTTGACTCCTGTGACCCATGAACTGTTGCCCTTTAAAGCTGCTGCAGGCCAACTCACGATTAAGCAAATTAATGAGCTTCTTCATGAAATTGGTGCTCTTCCGGAAAAAAAGTACTGGGTGATTGGTACCCCCATTCTGCATTCGAGATCTCCAGCGTTGCACACCACCGGGTACAAGCACCTCCTGTTGCCCTACACATTTGAACGCTATGAAACATCTGATGCTGCAGATGTGTATGAAAAATTGATGAAACACCCGCAATTGGGAGGTCTCTGCGTGACTATCCCATTAAAGTTGGATATTTGTAAATATGTTGATGATCTCTCGCCATCGGCACGCGCTATAGGGGCAGTTAACACCGTAGTTCCCCGTGAAGGCAAGTTTTATGGGGACAATACCGACTGGATAGGTATAGTACACTCGCTTCAGAGGGCAGGTGTGCCAGATATATCAGGAAGTGATATAAATGGTCTTGTTATAGGCGGTGGAGGCACATCAAGAGCAGCAGTGTATGCCCTCCACCAACTTGGGTGCAAAAATGTTTATATGGTGAACCGAACCCCCGCCAAATTGACCGAAATTCGCGACTCATTCCCTCGCGAATATAATGTCAAGATCCTTGATACTGATGAAGAAGTGGCTCAAGCTGGGGAGATTTCAGTCATCGTATCATGCATCCCTGCCGACAAACCCGTAGATGACGTGGTCCTGAAGAAATTACCCCATTTGCTTAGTCGTTCGAGTGATTTGTTTAAGCCTACGTTGTTGGATGCTGCCTACAAGCCCCGGGTAACTCCGATAATGCAGTTGGCCAGAGACAAGTACCATTGGAACATTGTTCCTGGTGTTGAGATGCTTGTAAACCAGGGAGTAGCCCAATTCTACGTCCACACTTCTTTCCGTCCTCCTTTTGACGAGGTGCACCGTGCAGCGGTAGAGTGATAGAGTGATAGAGTAAATAGTATGACATAAGTTAAGATAAGTAAGTTCAATGATTTCATTGGTCATGAAAGTCTGTCATAGTTCAGTGATAGCCAGCCAATTCATCTGTTAACTCCTATCTCGGGGCTAGGTCCGAGCCCTCGTATGTCCGAGTCCGAGTCAATTTTGTTTTTCTTTTTGTCTTCTTTTTTTTTTTTTTTTTGTTTTTGAGGGGAATAAGTCGTCTGGTTCCTGGTTTTTCCGACAAATACGGCTCATCGAAAGAGGAGAAGTTCATCACGTCAAGCTGTTGGGTTTTTATCTGCTTTTTTTAGTGGTGATATCCCCTTGATAGAAAACTTCGCTAACATGAGCCAAATACGTGCGGTAGTTAGTGGGATACGAGAGATATTCAAGTCAGGGGCAACAAAGCATGCTCTTGGGAGTCTAACCGCCAAAAGAGAAAGTCAAAGAGGACTCTTTGGAGTTGGTGGAGGGTATTTTTCTCACAAGACTCAACATGATATTCCTGATGAAAATAGATATATTAAGTATCCTATCGTTACTAAGGAGGAAATGAAAAAGATCACTAATGATAAATATAAATTTGAAGTTGGGTACTCATCGTTTGCGTTCCACAGTGACCACACCCTGCCCATGGTGCATTCGTTATCCGACTTGACAGATCCTACTCAGTTAAACACTTTGTTACCTAGAAGAAGACCTATAGGATCACCTGCGGACACATTATCGATCAAAGCAGGTGATGACGCTATGTTGGTGTCCCCCACAGTGTTGGCGATAGCTGACGGTGTTTCAGGTTGGGAAGATAAGGAAGGTAATAGTTCCTCTGGATTATGGGCCAGATCTATGCTTGAAACCATGAGTAGATTAATGACAGAGTATAAACTCAGTCATGTACCACATCATTTGAATAAAAGAGACATCGACCAAGTCTTGGATGACTCTTACTTGCATACTTCACATTTAATGGATCTTGAAAGATTAAAGGGTTCTTCTACGTTAATCATGGGAATCATGAGTGGAGATTATCTTAAAATGATCAGTATAGGTGATTCTAAGTTGTATATCATTAGAGATGGCGAAGTGATCAAGACAAATGAAGAACAATTGATCTCGGAGCTATGTCCTCGTCAGATTGGTACTCAAACTTTGGATGAACTTCCAAGTGATATTGCATGGGTGGACTCGATTAAATTAGAGGAGGGTGATATCTTGGTGGTATGCTCTGATGGCATCTCGGATAATTTGTACCAATGGGAGATTGTTCACTATATTGATGAATTTTTAAGCTTCAATAAAGGGGGGTTAAAGGCAGCAGCCAATAAGTTGTTGACCAAGGCTAAGGAGATTGCATTTGATGACTATGCCTATACTCCGTATAACGAGTTGGTGAATTCGTTACCGGAGAGATTCGGGAAAAATAATAGTACAGGAGGGAAGTTGGACGACATGTCAGTTTGCATTGCACGTGTGACAAAAAACACGAGAGAGAAGATATAGAATAATAGACACCTAGAAGAGAAGTGAATTGTAACTGCTGTAGGTAAAATAGTCCTGTCTTTCATGTTGGAGATTAAAAAAAAGAATGATCTAGCCGAGGATCGAACTCGGGACCTTTTCGGTACTTATAATGTAAACGAAACGTGATAGCCGCTACACCACTAAACCATAATCTGCAGTTTTATGAGTCAGCTTGAATATGGGCACACAATTGGCTGGTTAACTGCGAAATGTAAACCTTGACACCATCCTTTATTGCCGATGTACAATATCTCGCTAACTATGGTAAATATACCATTTGATTCTCGGTGCTCGTGATCTACATTAAGATTACATGTTAATCATATATTCAATATATAGTCACATGTAGAGATATCAACACATCCCCTGAGAGACACCAATACTCAGAGGGATTTATACTTTCCCTGGTAGCGTTGCTTAAAAGTTTGTGTTGACAACTCGATTTCAAAATTAACCTAATAATTCCATGCCCAATGCGCGAGCTCAACCTGACACATAGGTTTTATGTTATATGTGTAATCTTATATGGTTACCCCTCTGGGGAACTTCTTGTACATATAAGGAGGACCCATCATTCCTTACTATACTGACAGCTTTCCGCGACAGCTTCCCGTGACAGTTTTTCGCTGAAAAAACTATTTAAACTATTCTCACCTTACTTTCACACTTGGTAGCGTATTAGCATAAAAGGATCACTTTATCTGCTAACTCTGAGACTGTATAACTCACACACACAAATCTTATGTCATATGGAAACCATTGCGCCCCTGACCCCCTCAAATCAGAAGCTTAACCGAATCAATCACTTTCGCCAATGAATATCCATTATCTGAAAATTGTCCTTTAAATACTTTTCAACGCCCAGGACGAGACGACTGCAGCATAGACCTTGTAGGTGGTAGCGTCGCTGCTGCAGGGAAAAGCTGACTTTTCAAATTCTTATGGTATCACCTCCTTTTATAGCCAGGATTAAGATGTGGTGAAATATTTTCAATGTAACACAATAGTTACCATTATGATGTCTGATACACTATCCGAAACATCACAGCCAAACATTTACACATCAGCCAAATGATCTTCTGGAACGTTATCTGGGGTTGTATGCATTCTAAACGTCTCGTCTCCTCAAATATCTCCTCGTTTGTCAATTCGCACTAGAGCACCGCAGGTGGTATTCGATCCATTTGCTATGTGTAAGAGGCAACAAGAGAATTCTCCAAGTGATGAATGCTAAAATTACACATTTGCTATCTACTCTCTTAAAATACTTCATGCTACATTTTTGTTCGCAACAATGTTAAAAATTACATCACTTTGCAGCCGTGTTAAAAATTACATCACATTATGTATAAACTATGCTACCATTTGGAAGTATTGTCGGAGGATTAATGAAAGCATCTCGGGGAGCTCATTAATGTTCTTGACAATAACGTAGTACTCAAAGGGGAAGGAATCTAAATATTTGTCCACACGGAGTTTCATTGCTCCTGTTTGAGGATCGGAGTCATATGAGACTTGACTCATGTCCATGATCGACTCATTCGAGTTAATTCCATCAATAACAACGAAAACCAACATCACCTTTTCTTCACGAGCTCTTCTAACAAGTCGTTGTACGGTGGCATGATCTTCTAAAACCCCATCAGAAAGAATGATCTGTAATTGCCATAAATCACTATTGGCAGTAGCACGAGCATCTTCAAAAATCTTGAGTGATTTTGAGCAAAGTGCCCTTACATCAGTACGTTGTTGATGGAAATCAAACCATTCAAACACTCGGGGTCCCGTCTCTTGACTGTTGAACAGCTTATCGAAGGGGTGGATCACCTTGACATCTTCACCAAATCTAACGATAGAAAGTCCTCCACTCTCTAATTGTGTCAACGCCTTAGACACTAATGCAATACTGTGGAAGGCTAGTTCAGTAGATTTGCTCTCGCTCATCGATTTCGAGTCATCGACTGCAATCATGATTTGATATTGTCTCTTTGATGGCTTTGTTCTTCGGAGCCAGATCTTGTCCTTACGGAAATCAGATGCAATAAACGGAATGATCCTCTTCATGTTCAACCGTTTTCCGGTCTTATAGTCACCACGTAACTTTGTCGCTAACGTTGGCTCCAAAATAAGACGAAGTTGTTCACTTAATCCAGCAGAAAGCTCCTGCGTAGCTCGATCACTTTCGTCCCATGTCTTACGAGCAGTCTCCGCATCCACAGGGGGCTGCGATTGGTCGGCTGGAACATATTCGCTCTTTACAACCTCGTTTGTATCTTCGTAATCCACAAGATCATCGTTCTCGTCATTAAAGATCGGCATCATATCGTCGTCTTGTTTGACTTTTATCTGGTCCTCAGTTATAGCCCTAGAATTCGACTCAAAATCTCCATTATCTCCTTCAGGATCAGCCTTCTCTGATTGTTCTGACTTTTCTGGCTCTTCCTTGACTTTGTCATCAATGTCCATGTCTGTGTTTTGATCCGCAACATCTTCGCCGGTCTCCATATCTTCGTCATCAATAGCCTTGTCTTCATCAATAGCCGTGGTCTGGTCACGGTCAGCTGCTCCCATTGCTTGAGTATCGAAATCAGCATTCTCTCCTTCAACGTGCTGGAACTCATCAGGCCTCTCATTGGCACCTTGATCAGCACCATCGTCTCGCTGCGGTTGTGCTTCTTGAATTTCTTGATGACGGCGGTGGAACTCTTTGAGTGAATCTCCTAATTGTTTCAATGACTCCTTGGCCATATCCCTAGACTCGCTACGATCCTCATTACTAGCGTCGTCAGGACGTTCGGCAGAAGCACCTCCAGAAGCCCCTACGTCATCCTTTTCGTCACTAACCTCGTTATCAGCACCCTCGCCACGCTCACCTGATTCGCTCTTTACTGCTGACTCCTTATCTTCAGCACCATCATCAGCATCATCATGGCCGCCTTCAGCACCCTCTAATGCTGCTTTATCAGCAGACTCCTCGGGTTCTTCCTTATCGTCGACACCCATGGACTCGTCCTCAGAAACATTTTCTGCTTCAACATCAGGTGCTTCACCTTCTTGTTCTTCACCCTCGGGGGCATCTTCTCCCTCTTGGACATTATCCTCATTATGGGTATCTTCTTCGTCTTCGTGAGCCTCTTCCTTTGCCTCTTCCTTTACCTCTTCGTCTATAGGCTCGGTTTCGGCCTCATCAACTTCTCCTTCGTCATCCTTTCCTTCTTCACCTTCATTATTATCGTCAAGTCCATCATCAGCCTCCTCGTCTTCTTCGTCTTCTTCCTCATCAGCACCATCGTCCAAATTCATATCATCAGGCAAATCAAGAGCTTCTCCTTGATCGACATTCTCGTCAAGCTGCTCATTCTCCTGTTGCGTCACCTCATCATTTTGCTCACCAACATCCTTATCTTCACCATCTTCACCATCTTCTTCATTTTCTCCCTCTTCTTCATCTTTACCATCATCACCTTCTTCACCGTCTTTGTCCTTATTGTCCTTATCCTCACCGTCCTTATCCTTCTCGTCCTCGTCGGCCTTCATATCATCTTCGCGATTTCCTGCTGCACCTTGGTCAGTATCCTTTTCCTTACTATTGTCTTGGGCCTCTTCATCCCACATCTTTTCGTCCAAGGCGTTGGGATCGGTATTGTCGACATCATCAACTTCCTCATCCATATCTTCATCTTCGTCGCCATTGTCTTCCCCTTCGCCCTCATCTTCTTGATCAGAAGCCTCTTCAAGATCGCCTGCCATGTCTCCGTCCACTTCAGCAGCATCAGAGTCATTTTCGTCATCTCCGTTGTCTTTTTCTTCCTTATCTTGATTACCTTCAAGGGCATCGTCGGAGAGATCCTCCTCATCAGCATCCTTAGAATTGCTAGCAGCTCCTTCGCCATCACCAAGCCCTTCACCCTCTTGAAGATTGTTATCCTCCTTATTGTCGTTAGGCTTCTCGGGCTCACAAAAGCCTCTCGTGGCCAAGGTGTGCAACGATGTCGCCAATATATAAGTTGCGTGCGCAGTGTTAGAGTAGTGCAACCTGGCTTTCTCGGCAACCTTACCGACAAGGTTCACGTACTGGCGTGCTATGGGAAGCGTGAATGCTGCGAGTGCCGACGTGGACTGCGAACTTTGTTGGCTAAAGTCCCCAGTAGAAATCATTTGCAGCCATTTGTTAAGCTGGTGGGCCACTTGCTTCGAGCTAGTGGCCTTGACCAAAGCATATAGTTGCTGACTAGAGTTCACTAGCCACTCTTCTTGGTCGCTATCTCCACCGATACTCTTGACCGACTTCTGCACTGCCATCAACATCGAAGTAGTGGCACTCCTAAGAGCATTTTCTACTTCCGCGACCAAGTCTCGTGAATCTGCTTTCAAATCAGAATCTGACCTTGGTACATCGGTAGTAGATTGAGTAAGCCACTCAGTAACCACATCAGCCACAAATGCTACGGTGATATTGGCATCCTTCCACTCATCTAGCGACTTTTGGAGCTCACCGATGTAGTGGACAAAGTCGGTCGCTAATTGCGATGCACTCTCGCGATAAACCAAAGAGTTCACCACACGGTAGCGGGCAGAGAGAGATTCAAGTTCAGCAAGGGCTTCCCGGAAACAGCGTGAGTCCACGGCGTCGGTAACCCCCGTGCTGCTCATCATTTCAACCACATTAATTGCATAATGAAGAATTTTGGGCATCCAAAACACAACCGCCTCTAGTCTTTGAAGCAGTTGCTTAGTGTCGGTCTTAACCAATGCAGATACTAGCTCTTCTTCACCATTACTCAATTCAGCGACATCACGAAGGGTACTGTAAAGATGTTGCAATTCTTGAGTGCCCAGAGATAACTCTGAGAGCTTAGCGCGCGTGGCCACTAAAGAGAACACTAAATTCTCCACTATCGCAAGGGCCTTCTCGGCATCGGCTACCGGGACGTCCTCCGAGGGGCTCGCTACAGCAGCACGCAATCTAGGGAGAACATCCATAATTCTGAAATAATAGGAATCGCAATCTTCGTAAATCGTGCCTTCAAATGGAGTACTGTTAGTCAAGATCAAGTTTACAGTAGCTTGGAACCCTTTCACCTTGGCCTTGACTGTCGTCTTGACACCGGCATGACGAAGCTCTTTCAAGGTTGTACTTAAAAGCTTTCTCTTTTGAGTCTTCAATGCTGCAACCTGCTTCTTGTTATCGTCTTTCAACACACTTGGGGTCTCTTTTCTGAGGCGATCCATCTCTGCCACCAAATCCTTGGTATATTCATAAAGATCTGCGAATTGCACTGCTTCAATGCGCTCCATGTACAGCTCCATGTTCCTTTCGAGTAGCGAAGCGTTCCGGAGAATAGCTGGTCTCTCGCTCCAAGTGACGACCTTGCTCACTACCGCAGCGACAGCCTCGTCGTTAAATATGGATGGGCGGGGCGTTGTGGTAGTCAACCCGCTACCATCACCAACAACAGTAACAGCCTTGTTTGGTTTTCGCTCAGGAGAGATTCCTGCCTCCACTATCGGCTTTACCGGAGTAGCCAATAACGCCCGATACTTTCTCACTATCTTATAAAGATTACTGTGAGAGCGATGGGCACTCTGTTTAAGAGCATCGATATTAACATCCTTCCAGCTGGCAAGCAAGATCACCTCGGACACTTTCTTCTCTAACTCCTTCTTTACGTTGGCAACATTTTCCTCCACCAAGGGTAAGAATTGCTTGTAGAACGTCAACAAGTTGGACAATAATTTCCACGATTCGTTACCAAAGCTCAATGTAGCCACATGGTTCTTGAAGGCTTCCACCAAGTTTAAGCGTGGCCTAAATTCTCCGTATTTGCATTCACTCAAGAAAACGTTTAGTGCCGCAGCCAATTTGACGAGAGCGCTATTATCATCGTCAGCTTCCCGAGAGCTTTCACTGCTCTCACGGGAGAGTTCAGGAATAATCACGGTCTCAAATAAATGGAACCACCATTTGCCCAAACTCTTTTGCACTGCTTCATCTTCATAGACAAATAGAGATTTCCAAGTCGAGAGCTCGAGCTTTCTCCATCTCACAATGAGCTGGGTCAAGTCGTCAAATCGTGCCTTGAGACTCACCTTACTAGAAGCATACTTTTCCCATTCGGCAATAAGGGTATAGAGCTGTTCAATCTTTTGCAAAAGACGAGCCACCGGAGTTTTTATGGGTAACATGAGATACTCGTCAGCAGCAGTGGCAATATTCTGAAGCGTAGCATGTTCGGGCCATTCTTCAAGTAACTTTTTGGTGAACTCATACACCTTTACCACAGTAGAGATGGCCACTCTCGACTCAGCAACCGAACTCCCAAAGTAAAAGTTCACTTTCGAGTTGGCGTTCGCGTTTGCGCGATCGTCACCAACATTCTCCCTAATGCTACCGAACAATGTCATGAGAGAAGAAAGGTGCGGTGCCCTAATTCGCGCCATCGACCCGCTAGCGGTCTCGCGGTAAAGTTTATCGCCCAATACCGCACCCTCACTAACAATCTCCTTCATGCTAATCTGGCGACCATACAAATATTCATCGATATACAACTTGGCAATGCTGTAGTAGGTGTCATCAAAATCAACCTTCTTGTCTCGCTGTGACATGTCCACCTCCATGACATCTTCAAAATCAGGGAATAGTGCCCTAAAGTCGTTTTCAATGTCCGAATCAGGGTCAGAGTACTTGTACAACAGGCTGCTTTGCATACTGGACTCCTCCTGCTTAAGACGACGCAAAGTCCATCTGTAGTAAAGTGACTGAAGTGCCTGTCCAAGTACACTGTTGAGGTCGTCAAAGCCATTTCTATGGTGAGCAAAGCATAACCTCACAAAGTACACCATCACTTGCTCAGGTAATGGTGAGTCCACTGGCAATGGTTTGGTGAACTCCTTGGCATCGGTAAACAATTGACGAACAACGGTTTCATTCGCTAGACCAACAGTATCCAATGGAGTTAATGCTAACGAAGTCTCGGATGTTCGCGTGGTTTCCGCATCATTTACCATAAGTTCCAACCCAAGCTTTAAGCCCAAAACATACCCTCGCAAGATATCATTGACATCAGAGTAAACAGCGTACTTAGTCTGTAATCTTTGAAGGAATTGTGATGAGTTTCTTTGGAAAAGTTCAATGATATTTGCATCAGTAGAGGCGAACCTCTCGGCAGACTCCAAGAGAGCCTTAATGTGGTTAACATTGATTGAGGAGTCCAAGAATGCCTTCCACTCGTCGAAAAGAGTCTCTGTTGACTCCAGAGGCCTGAACACTCTTGGTTTGGAAGGAGCATCTGAAGATGTGATGAGAGGCAAGTTTGATTCCACCAAGATGGCATCATCTCCTCTTTGCACCCTTCTTACATTTCTCCAACTTTTTACAAGTTCGCTAGAACTTTTCTGGTGCTCTAAATACACCTCGTACACAACGTGTTCCCTAATGGCAGGATCATAGGGAGAGCTAGGTGTGTAAAGTTGAAGCGCTCCACAGGCAAACATGATCCAAACTTTGCCTAGATCTCTTGGAGAAAATGCTTGCGTCGCTAGCGCCAAAGCTGGTAGCAACACTTCGCGATTAATGGCTGCGAAATTAACATTTTGCGACTTGTCCACCATCAGAGCCAACGATTCTACCGCACCGTCACTGAATTCGCCGCTAATAATAGCGTGAAGCGCCTCGCGACAGAGACCACTTAAAACGGTTTGTTCCCCAACAGAAAAGCTGTTCCGGTGTGCTTCCACAATAGAGCCATACCATTCCACTAAAACACGCTTATAGGTGGCGACGTTATCCGCTAACACAGCCTGCGACTCCCTTACAGTGCTTTGAGCAAGCAACAAAAGGTCCTTATTGTTCTGTTGTAAATCTCTACCAAAGCCCTGGGTGAAGGATACCAATTTTGCGTTGGTAGACGACACAAAATCAGCTGAAAAGAGTCCCGTCACAAGCTGCTTGGGGACACCATCCACAACATGCCATAAGCTGTCTAATATTAAAGGATATGGTATAAATTCATTGTTGTTTGGCAATCTAATCATCGACACAGTAGGCTTATGTGCCAAGGTTGCCAACTGAGATAATCTTGCAGTATTCTTCTCGTGGAAAAGCATGCTAGATTCCACAAAGTTGGCTAACAACATGAACTGATGCTGAAATACATTTCCACGAGCAAACGTGAAAGTTCCAACAATCTGTCTCAACTTGTCAATACCTTGTTTCAAGCTATTGTAGAGGGTATCAAAGTCTTGTACCGTCAAACCGCCACGCTGGACATCTCGGCAGTACAGCACTAGCACCTCACGGAGACCCTCTATTTCTACCGAGGATTCGTGGAACTGCTGCCAGGCTACGGCGTCGAACTCAGAAATTAGCGACAAAAGTTCCTTATATTGGTGCCATCCTTCGTGCGAACCCGGATACGACAGTCTGAAACGTTCCCACATCACATCCATCGAGAATCCTGAAGTCAACTCCAATTCTTGGCCAAATGAATCGAGAGCACCACAAAGTGTTTCTGCATCTATTTCCATTGTATCGCGGGTTTGGCTAACCCATTGTGAAACAAGCTCCTTGTACACTCTAAGCTTAGATTCGTCCCTCTCATGTCCCGAGACAAGACTCTTCCAAAGTAATTGTAAATTGTACAATGCCCTGAACCATCCTGGCGCTGTGTTAAGGGCGCTGCCACTAAAGGCTTTTTTCATGTTTTTCAACACAAACTCGTTCACTGATCTCACAAGCTTGTACACATTCAACTTGGGTGCACGCCTCACTACCCGGCCCAAGCTCACGGCTGCTGACTTCTCTGTGTAAGAAAGTTCACTTAGTTTACCACTAAGTGCCTTTTCATCTATGCTAGAGAGCATTTCTAAAGCAAATATCATTAGTTCAATATTTTCAATAGCTAGCAGTGGCTCCGATGATTCAATATTGCTATCCTTAGACATGGTAGAAAATAGTGGATTAACAAGTGGATGCACAGGCTGGTCATGCGCAAAGTCGTCTCCTATGGCTTGAGAACCATAGTAGTGTTCGTAAATCCCAGCAAAGCTTGCAGTGGCACCTAATTTGTCCATCAGAGAGATAAGTTGCCTCGTTGAAACCACAGCCTCTTTAGATGGGACACTAAACTCATTTGACGAGCACACAAGACGCTCCCATGAGCTTATAGTGTCAATGGTAGAAAACGCTATCGTACTAGCAATAGCATTAGCTACTTTAGTCTTATCCTCAAGAGACTCTTCTATCGAATCTCCTAACACTGCCAATTGTGCAGCCACTGAGTCGCCAATTCCGATAAACGCACTTGCGGGTCTCCTCGAAGTAAGGGCATTTTCTCTAGCAAGGCCAAGTATTTGACGATCAAAACTAGTGGCTCTAACTTCGATAGCGTCCATAAAGATCTCTACCGATCTATTCCTCATGGCTCTAGAAAGCTCTCCATACCGGGGATTGACAGTGAGAAATAATCTGAAATCAGGATGGGGCTTAACTACTCGAGGCAGTCCGTCAGCAGTGCTGCACTCGTTAACCACTAGCACTCCATTGGGTTCCATCAACGAGTTCAATCTATCCAAAACAGAAGGGTTACACAAGTTGGCATTATCAAGTACTAACCAATGGCCCTTTTCCACTGCCAGCAAAAGAAGACCATCAAACCATCCAAATCTTACGGATTTTTCCTCCTTTAAGCGTAACGCAAGTGCCGAGCCCTCGGCCACCAAGGGAGTGAGCTCGGGTATCCCACCTATGCGCGATGCTAATGAGCGTTCAAAATTACCAAACGCATTCTCATCATCACCAAATGGAGAGAACACAGCAAGAGCACTAGCGACAGTATCACTAGCATCATCACTATCGCCATCTTGTGTGAGCTTCTTTACCACCCAGTCATTCACTTCCTCACGAACTTTATGAACAAATGCTCCTGCTACCTTGTATAAATCTACCTGCTCATATCCACCAAGAATATCCATCGAGTCGACGTCGCTGTTCATGGCAAATTCATCGACATGGGCCCCCACAACATCGGCCAAAAACTTTATCATCATGGTCTTACCCGAACTCGAAGGCCCCGTCAAAATCAATGGGATGTTAGCATTGACACATCTAATGGCCGATTCCATGATTTGGTTGTTACACTGAAGTGCCAAGGGGTTAGTGCCCGAATTCTTTGAGATGAGCAAGTTTTTCGCAGCCAAAGCCTTTCCCGCCTGCACGTAAGTCGGCCCTTCGTTAAAGTAGTTTTCACTAGAGGGGTCCTTACCGAAAACTTCGCTGTAAAGCGCTTTGGCCCGGTCTCTATCGTCGTGGGTGCGGAACCGCTGGAGAGCAATGAGTGAGAGATAGTCGCTGGGCATCAATTCTACGTGACCAATCTTCGTTGCAAGTAAATCAAGCCATCTAAGCGTATCACGTAAATTGAACTCCCAGGGTCCTCCTGAAGACCCCCATTTCCTGTTGGTCACTACCTCATCTTCCAACTTGGACATAAACTCGATCATCTTGCTGCGGGTTTCCTCCTCGATCTCTGGATGCAAGTGCCTTGAGATTATTTGTAAGTCCACGGTCTTCAACACGTCGACATAAACCACGGTGAATCGATTGACAAAAGACTTTGGCAATCCTTTTCTACCACCACCTTGGTATTGAGGATTCTGAGCAGCAAAAACTTTGAACCCTGGATGTTTTGAGAATGACCTGTCCAACTCCGGGACGTAAGCTTCACCTCTGTGATCCAAACAAGCGTTGAGACCTTCCAACACAGATTGCGATGCCAAGTTCATCTCATCAAGTAAAACCCACTCACCTCGTTGCATAGCACGCAAGAAGGGAGCATCTCTCCATACAAACTCTCCTGGAGCACCTGCCTCCGCTGGTGCATCTGATCCAAACAAGTCTACCAAGTCCGTCTGCTCAGACAAGTTGATCCTAACCAAGGCATTGCCCGTTAGCCTGGCCACTGCCAGAACCAAACTAGTCTTACCGACACCAGGGCTACCTTCTAGCAATACTGGTTTATCTACTTGCATTGCCCTGGCAACTTTCATTGCATTCTTTGCCGTGGTAGGAGCATGCATACTGAAAGACTCGCCCTTCCCACCGTGGACGGTGTCAAGCGTGAAAGGTCCGAGGCAGAGGATGCCATTATCTAGCGCAACATCTACTGGGACTTCGCTAAATTGCGACAACTCTACTCCAGCAAATTTCGAAAGAGCACGGACACATTCAGCTTTACTCTCCGACAATCTTTCGTCGCTCTCGGCCAAGTGCGCGGTATTATTGGTGCCTAGGGCGTCGATAAATACCATTGATGCTCCCTGGATAAGGGCCTCTGCAGGTGACATGCCCTTAGTAGTTGCGGTATTGACAAAGGTTACCCACGAGAGAATATCACGAAGTGAAATCACTCCACTATCAGCCCTGCCTGCACCAAACTTTTGACCGAACCATTCGGAAAATCCCACTATGGCATCGCAGAGGAAAGCAGCATCATTGTTGTTGCTGTCGCTAAGCTTAGATTTGACTATTTGGAAGACATCATCAAAATTGTCCATTGACGGCACCCAAATCTCAGTAAATCTATTTCTCAACGCAGCTGAAAGTTCTTTCTTCCCGTAATCACCTCCAGGGTTCATGGTGGCAAGAAATTCAAAACTAATATCGGCATCCACAGAAGCATCTTCGGTACCCTTTTCCGCTAAAAGAAGAGTCTTTTCCGGCTCCAATACTGAATTGAATCTCTCCAATACCGAATCATCAGCTAACGAGATCTCATCAAGAAGGAAAAAGTTACCTTCCTTCATCGCCGAAACTAATGGTCCATCATGCCATTCAAAAAGGGCATTTGAGTGAGCCTTGTCCTTTTCAATCTCTTGAACAAGGTTAGGATCGAGAGCACTCAAGTCGGAAATACCATCATACTTCTCAACCAAATTTTCTAGGGAAACTCCTTCAAGGGGCATTTCGATGCCCAAAGTTTTCAAAGCAGTGGTGATATTGTTAAAGAGACGGCTTTGGATCGCAAACCTATTTCTGACCGGTCTTTGCGCACCCAATATATCACTTGTCTCAGTGTTCTGATGAGCATTCACCACCGAAAGTTGTCTCCCTAAACGATGGGCAAGGATCTGGCAGATAGTCGTCTTACCACACCCTGTCTCTCCCACTAGCAAAAGCGGCTCGCGGTACTTAATGGCAGTTGATACTAGCACCGCAAGACGACGCATCGCTCTCGTCCATACAATCGATGACTCCTCGACAAGAAGACTAGGGTCCTCAAGCTTCGTGTAGTAAGCGTCCATATCTAAGCGAACCTTCATGACTTTTTCGATCGTCAGTTTCACTACGGCTTTCTCGTCTTCTTTCCTCACTCTCTCAGCAAGGAGCATGTACCCATTTGCAGCCAATTCTTCGTACCCCACGGCCTCACGCATCGCCCACCGGAAAAGATCACGCAATGTAGCAAACGAATTTCTCTGTTCGAACAACCTCGTCGATTGTCTCTGTACCGATAATTCACGATACACCTCGACAATCTTTTTGGCGTAAGAAGGGGCTATACGACATCTTTCCTTAATGATAACTTCGAGTTCATCTTGTGGGATATCATCGAAATGTAACTCAAGGAACCGGTTTCGGAATGCTCTAGAAAGTACCTTTCTTCCCCCATATATTCCGGGGGGGTTCTGGGTAGCGAAGAGCATAAACCCAGGATGAGGTCTCACTACCTCTTGGGTCTCGGGAATTAAAAGCTCTCTATTGTCATCAAGAAGACGATTCAATGCCTCTAGAACATCCGTAGGGGCAAGATTAAGTTCGTCCAACACGATCCAATGGCCCTTCCTCAATGCTTCTACCAATAGTCCTTCTTTGAAAACTAACTTCCCCGTACTATCGGAAATGTATGTTCCGAGGTACTCTTGCAAGTCTGTATGCTCGTGATTATTGATTCTAACAAACTGGTGGCCCGTGATATTTGCAAGATACTGGATCATTGATGTCTTACCTGCTGAAGTAGGACCCTGAATGAGCACAGGGAATCTGGCCCCCGCTATAGCTCTCACTAGGTTTAACATATTTTTCTCCACAAAAGGAGTGATGATATAATGGGGTTGTTCCTCCGAGACTCTGGGCCCGTGAGGGAGCCAATAATGCTTAAACTGGACGTATTCAGTACCCGTATTCAGGGACGGTGCCGGTGGTAATTGTTTCATCACAGATTTGGCATTCTTTAACTTACCTATGGTGTACTTCTCTATTATGGGTTCCAAAAGCTTCTCTGACTTCAAGTCGAGTAAGGTTAAAAATGCCATACAAAACCCTTCATATAATGCTCTTCTCAAGCCGTAGATCAGGGCAATGTCCGATACGTAGATGAGTGTTCTAGTCAAGGTACGAACGCTGAAATGGGGTTTCTGATTGGCTCCATCTACTATCTTGTTTGCATCTGCTAACGACTTGGCTTCAAGATAGAGTTCAGCGATATCATTGGCTATCCACTCGTCACTGAGAGCATAGCGATGTACATAACGGTCAATGATTGATAAAAGGTCTTGTATGTCCCTATCTGGAGAGTGCACGTAGATTTCACTGAATTTGGAGCGGATACCTGAAGGTAAGTCCCGCTTACCAATATCGGTCGATGGGTTCATACATCCAAAAAATCTGAAATTAGGATGACATTTTATCGATTCAATATCTCCCTTTTCACTCAAAAGAATGCTTCTATCTTCACGAGATTCGGCAAGCAAGTCAGCAATACTCTCTAAAGTATCCGAAGAGGCAAGATTGATCTCATCAAGAAGAAGCCAATCACCATTCCTCACTGCTTGTACAAGAGACCCTTCCACAAAACTAAATACAAATGAATTCTCTACTGAAGATGCTTGGATCTCAAAATCGTTTACTTGCCTCTCGAATGCTTTCCATTTGTCTGTTAATATATGCCTTTCCTCACCGGACAACTTTCTTCTTTTTCGAGAGGTTTCTGTCTCCAGTGGCTGCGAATTTTCGGTTGGCGCTGATACAAGTTCCGAAGCCATCTTCATTGCCTCTCTCCAAAGTCTAATGACATTCTTCCAATTACTCTTATTGAAACATTTTGAGAGCACTTGCGAGAACCTTTCATTTTTTTTCCTTGAGAAAGTGGCGATAAATAATGTCTCAAATAACTCTTGGAGTGGAGCAGCAATTGTCCTGGCATTCACGGGTTTATAACCCCCTAAGAGATCATCGATCTCTGTTTGTTGTGACACGTTGATCACAGTAAGCTTTTTGTTCATGGTTTTAGCAAGTTGTTGCACAATTGTCGTCTTACCTGTACCAGTTTCCCCCACCAAAAGCAAGGGCTCTGCCAGAGAAATAGCGACACCAATTTGTTCCATGAGCCTTAAAGAATGATTAGTACGTGCAAAAAGAGTAGAATTGCCCCCTGTCTTTCTATTCAAAAGTTTTTCCGATTGTTGCTTCTCTAAAGTGGCCCGTCCAACTATGAGTTTGTCATCATTATCGACAAAATTGGGGACATGTTGATTCATGTAGTAGACGACTCTAGAATGAGGTATTTCCAATGAACGGCCAACGATTTGAATCACAGGTTCCAAGGCACGATGCTCTGTGATAAAGCTTCCAAAGCAATCCACTGCCTCAGCAAAAATATTCTCAAAGATCGAAGATTCTATCATTTGGTTCTCAGATGCTATGCCTTCACCCTTGAGCATATCACTGCAACGCGAGCACAACTTTACCAAATCACGGAACGAAATGTTTCTTGGATGAGCACCTCTGTTGAGAGAAATAAATGCTGATGATTCGAAGAGTTTAGATATTTCATGGTAGCAGGCAATCAAAGAATTCAAAAGACCTTTGAACAAAGGAAACTTTGTTCTTAAAACCCTCCGCAATTCGGCTTCATCAAGTTCTTCAACTTCCACTACGTCCCAGAGTCTGCTTCCAATGATATCTGATCCTTTAGATTCTCTTGGATTCTTGGTTATAGTGGATATGATTTGGAAACCATTTGCAGCCCGTATAACTTCACCTCTCGAGGCGATTGTGAGTTCTTTCTTCTCCAATAAAGTCAATAAAACAGATAATACTTCTGTGGGAGCCTTATCAATGTCTTCTACGAGAACCCACCTTCCTTCCTTTGCTGCAGTGGTCAATACACCTGATCTCCATTCGAAGGTTCCCGGCTTACTTCCCGACGTGTAAGTTCCCAATAAAAGTTTTGCGTCCGTTTGTTCACCAAGATGTATCTTAACAATTTTACCTTGACAACCCATAACACTTGCCAATTGGTTTATCATAAACGTCTTTCCCAGTCCCGAGGGACCCTGGAGCATCACGGGTCGACTTTGCTGGATCGAATGAGCAAGCTTCTTGAGAGTGGAAACCGCTTTTTCTATAGGCACAAAGTCGCCATCTGAACCATTTTTATGGCTTCCATCCATAGTGAGAACGTTAGGTATGAGAATTCCATATACTGAGACCACAAAGGAGCTAAGTTCATTCGACGCAATCTCAATATCAAATTGGGGAGGATATGACACTTGTCTTGGAACCATCGATTTGAAGTTGGAAATTCTCTGAGCTTCTAATAATGCCAAAAATCTGTAGTCAACTTCATTATCTGTCTCGAAAGAAGAATAAAGAGGTTGATTTCCAAGATATTTCTTAATCATCTTGTTCTTTGAGATCTCCGATGCATCAAAGTACATCGATAATAATTGAATGGCCATGAATTTTGCCACCTTTAATTCTTTACCATCTTCCTTCAATAATCCATAGAGCACCTCGGTATCGACGAATCCCGAGAATCTATGTTTGCTGTACTTTAAGAGTCTATAAAATGCCAATAGTATATGCTCGATCTCTATGGATGATAATTGTTGTAAATTATTCTTCAAATGCTCAAAAAAATTAACATTGGTGGTGAAGTATTCCACAAACGTCACAAACTCGTCGCTTATATTAATTAATCTTGATAATGCAAGTAAAACATGACTCCCCATCACATTAAAGTGGTTATTGCTGGGAAAGTTAGTAAGATAATTCTCCTCAAATTCCCGAGGAAAGGACACCCATCTTGAAGTCACTTCGATAAAGATGTTCCTATAAGCATATAGTGATGCCAACGTAGTACTTGGATGCAATGAATAAACCGCCAACCCATTAAGGTTATCTTGCACAGACTTTGAGCTATCGTACGTGAAGGTCACTATATTGTCCACATGAGGAAACCGATGTCTGAATTCTTTCAAAAGGTCTTCGGATGCCCTTGCATTGATCACAACGACGTTCTTCATCCTGTCTGATCTAAATTATTATGATGATAGTTTACGAGAAGAGGTGAAAAAATATCATCTATTGATGGTGTGCAGATAAAAGAGATGCCCTCAGATCGGTGGAAGGACTTTGAGAAAAAATTCTCGCAAAATTTGGGAGGCGACCGGAATTGCTTCCTTAGACAGTGAAAGTTCGCAAGTGTTCTTGCGAGATATTTGCGAGATCGTTCCCTAAAAGCTTGTAGTTCTAGGGGCAACATGCTCAGGTGTAATGATGATTTGTTTTAAGAATTTTAAATTACTGATAAACTTGCACGTCAGCTTTTTCGCTAAGCCTTATTAGATTCCTCATACTGGTTATGTCTCTATATGAAACTATTGATCCCTTCCGGGAATGACAATATACTATATTAATAAAGCCTTAAAATGTGGGTTCTTTCTTGACCCTGACAGGATTTAATTGATTTTTTTGTTCTTGTGATAATATTATTTGTAATTTTGCTCTGTTTGCATGGCATATATAAAAAACTTGAAAAATACCGATGATTTTGTTCTTTGGTCTGCCCTAGTGTTCTCTTGATATGTTGAAAAGATTGCAAAATTTGTAAATTACTGCGAAAAAAGTGCAGCCACGGAGTACAAACACACATTTACTAGTAGCTAACCATGAGAAAGCTCATGAACCACAAACAAAAACCAACCTTTGACTTTCTGTGTTCATGAACACAAGAGGTCAGAAATTTGAATATAAAAAGGGATGGTTTCAATCAATCAAATCACTACTCAAGAAAACTAGGAAGAGAACAAGGCTCTAACAAACAGAAACTCGAAGAAACTCACACAGAACTCATCCAAATATTATAAAGAAGATATACTGTCTGAACAGAAACACTAAGAACCACAAGATATTATCAGACTATTATCTGTCACGAAAACACCTATATCTACAAGCTATACTAAGACTTTGTCTAACAATTATTAAACTCAGCTAGATATACCCTCAGATATCCATTGAAGGAGACTGGTGCTACTTTTAAAGAAGGACTTGACCATATAGAATTTTGCATTCATATCTCAGACAAGGCATACTTTAGACGTTATTTTAACTTCTTGACCAAGCAACAGGCAAGGAAGTAATACAAGTAAACTTAGAAGGTCAAAATAACTGGAATGCGTGCTGCTGCTATTATTTCGGCGCTTTTTACTGGTGCCGTTCTTGTGGATGCTGCACTTCAGTATTCGAAAACCAACGCAAATGGTCCAAATTCCCATCCCAAGTTGAAGAAGAAAACTGCCAAGTCATTGACTCCAACAGTTAGGAAAAGAGCCCCCGACCGTAAAGACATGTTATCTCAAGACTACATGGAAGGGAGAGAGAAGAGGAAGAAGTTGAATAAGCCCACAAAGGCTTTGACTACCATTATCGAGGAGGACGAAGATGCTCCTGAGGAGCAGTTAAAGTCTCGAGTAGATATCTTGGAAAGCAAAGACAAGGGCAATGACAATTCCAAGAAGGAAGAGAAGGGTGAAAAGGAGGAGAAGAAGGAAAAGGAAAAGGAGAAGGTAAAGGAGAAGGAAAAGGAGAAGGAAAAGGAAAAAGAAAGGGAAAAAGAAGATGACAAAGAAGAGGAGGACGGTGTCAAGCTAAAACCTTCCATCTCATTAGAATCTATTCCACCCCATTGCAAAAAAGACCGGCACGAGATCCGTCAACAGGGCGATTTGAAGGCGCTTGAATCATGCGAAACAATCTATGGTGATATCGACATTACTGACTTCCAACAGGATTTTGTAACCTTTCCTAGCACCAAGTACATTCTAGGCAGCCTAGCAATCTCTAATTCTCCAGATATTATGCGAATTGAAGCTCCACAGCTAATTACCATTAGCAAATCTTTCAAACTAAAGGAGTTAACTTCAATAATATCGATTCAAACTCTGGAATTGAGATCAGTGGAAATTATCGACTGGGAAGTACTACCAGTGTTGAACTCGGTGCTGTTTCATTCGAAAATACAAGGCGTCAAGAGTATTAAAATTGCCGATACTTCTTTGACGAAATTCAAAGGATTCCAAGCTCGCACCCTTTCCAAGTTTGATGTCAATAACAATCGGTATCTAGATTCCATTGAGTCTGAAGTTGAAGCTATCACGGGACAATTACATTTATCTGGAAATGCTGCTGAAGTGAATGTATCGTTTCCCAACTTAAAGAAAGCAAACAACATGAGTATTCATGATGTTCAAGACATCTATTTGGACTCTTTAGAGTCGATTGATAACTCTGCCAGTTTTATTAATAACCATTTCAATTATTTAAAACTACCGGAGCTTAAAAAAGTCGGCGGGACTTTCGGTCTACTTAGGAATGAAAACTTGGAGGATGTCGAATTTCCTTCACTATCAGACATTGGAGGTGGGCTAATGATTGTCAATAATTCAAAGATTTCCACCATTGATTTCTTTCCCAAGTTAAAAGTTATTGGTGGGGCCATAAACTTGAAGGGAAACATTGAAGGAACAAAATTTGACAATTTGAAGTTAATCAAGGGTAGTGCTAGGATTAAGTCGACTTCCCCAGAATTTGAATGTTCCAAATGGACTGGAAGTGCCATGGGCCATGTCATAAGAGGAGGGAAAATCGAATGCGTTAATGCAAAGAATGAAAAGCTCATTCAGAAAACTCCCACAGATTCGAAATCTCACAAGGATTCCGACCACACCCGAGGTACTGTTCATAATTCTGGGGGATCTATGATCAGGGTTATTGAAAAGATTCTAATGCTAGTGTTGCTTTCGATCATGTCAATCATCTGATTATGCTATACGCTATTTGATTCCATTCAAAAAATGGATATAATTCCCATTGATGGTACTGGAATATTAAGGTTGCCATTTAGGTGACACTGATATCATATTTACCATACTTTCGGTTATAATGTCCGATATCACCATTTGTTTTACCGCCTTGTTTCGATTATATTTTTTATTTTTACTGTTTTTATCATTTATTGATTTTGCCTTTTTTTGATTTTGCCTTTATAGTTTCTCGATATATTGTTTTCGATGTTTTAATTAACTACTCTGATAAAGATGTCTCAGTAGGATTAAATCTTTGATCGCTGGGATAACCTGCTCTTCCCATTGCTTATCGCCAGACCTTACACTTTTGCGGATACCTGAAGAACTTATAGCTCCTATCTCTGGCCTTATAATATCGGGAACCACTATACTCTCTGACCAATGGGGTGGTATATGCTCATACTTCCCTTCATTGATATCTTTCACGTATTTTTGCTGCTCTTTGATCGATACCATATCTATTCCCCGGGCGAGGCAAAAGAGGTTTGCCGTCTTCATGAATTGTTCTAAAGATGTAGACAATTTGTCAGGAAGGTAAAACTTGGGATCAAATAGACGAACTAGAGTGTCAAATCCAAGTAGAAACGTCAATTTAATTGTATGGTCAGGTTGATATTCCTTATAGAGATACACCATGATTGCATTAGATTTTTCAACAAACCTAGCATGCTTTATCAACCCCACACTAGTCTTCACCCCCATATCCTCATGCAAATATTGCGCCATGAAGCACATCATTTCGAGTCTTGTGTCAAATGGTTCAGGCTGAGGAATAATTTTCTCAGCATTATTCACCGCAAGCAATAATAGGAAGGGTCTATTCTTACCATTCTTCGAATGGTTCATAACTTCTTTTGCTAGCGCATAATGCCCCAAGTGTGGAGGGTTGAACGATGAATCCAATATGTAAACCCCATCTGTTGCCGGATCGATCACTTTCGGACTGTTCCTGTAAACAATGTCAAATTCAGAAGAAGATGCTAAGAAATCCTTCAATATCTTTTTATAATTGAGTGCCATGACTAAACAAGGGAGAAATAAAAATGAAGAGATCTCAACGGTCATTAGGGCATGTTTTATCAAAACCTGCATACATTCTGTTGCAAGCAATCAAACCCCAGATACAGGAAAAGCAACCCTCTCACCCAACTACAACCGCTAACTTTTATCCCGTACACTCTTCCGATCCTTCCACCGTCATTACATTCTACATTATCAATGTTTCAAGATTATTTAATCAGACTATTGTACATGTATAATCAAAGCATATTTATAACTTAATCCGTAAAGTACATCAAACTTCATTCTCCTAAACTCCTGAAGAACTAAACCCTTAGATAACCCACATTAAATAGATTTTTCCCATAACCATCACCATAAACTGGTTTAAAGAGAAAACGATGTTTGAAGGGAAGAAGATTAACTCATAAACAATCTTCCCTCTTCCAATTCTTCGATTGTGGATTCAATAATTTCGTCATCATCATCATCTTCAACCAATTCAATAGTTGCATATTTAATCATATCCCAACGCCTCCAAAAGGAAGAAACATCGTCGAAATTATCAGAATCAACTAAATCCTGTAAAAAGTATTTTGCCTTAGTTAGGCGATCTTTCAATGCTTGCAATTTCTGAGAAGATTCTTCTTTAACCACTGATGGAGTCAAAGAGTTCCCATAAGCTAACGAAGACTTTTGAAGACTATCTCCACAAGTGACTGAACCACGCTTCTTAGTGAGTTTTTCACTATTTACTGGAACAACAGGTTCATCATAATCAGTAAGATCAGTTGAATTACCAAAATACTCGTCATCATCGGTAACAACAGACACTGGTGTTTCATAACCATATACTTGATCTTCAGCACAAGTGGTAGCATCACAATATCGAGCCCAAGCTTCATCGATAGATCCCACCAAATACTCGAAACAACGAGATCTGGATAGAGAGTCTGATTCTGGAATCACCTTTTTTGGTGAAGAACGAATAGATGAATCAGATATTTGCATGAAGTTTTTACAACTAGGCACTGATGATAATTGGCAATCAATATTTTCATGTTTCTGGTCAGCTTCCACTGATGAATCATCATCAGAGTATTTAGACACTGCCTTAGACAATTCTGAATTCAACAGAAATGACACTCTAGTGGATGCTCTTCTTTTGGCACGAACCTGGTCTGCCTTATAGCAAGACTGATCATCATCTGAGTCACCATCTTCTGAAGAGGAGTTCAAAGAGAAACATGATCTTTTAGCACAGCTAGGTTCAGGGAAATTGCAATTCCTCTTATTGCTGCCAGCGTTCAACGCGCTAGAACACAAAGCCATAATATTTCGTTAGAGTCACCTGACTAAAAAAAAAGTCAGTTATGTGCAGTTATGAAAAAATGAGGGAAAAAAATTGGAAAAGTCACACAAAACTCCTGCTGACCAATAATATCCAATTAAAATGCTTCGTTGTCCTTATCCTGAGCAAACCAACAAAGGTGTCAGAAACTACTATTTGGACTATCTGGAAATGAAAATAAGACTACCTCTGCTAAGTTAACTAACGTAACGTAGTGCTTATGCCTCTTAGAAAATTAAATTATCCCTTTAATTATAGCGCCACCGCTAACAAAAACCAGGAGACTAGTAACTAAATTTCTTGCGAGGCCAACTTAAAAAAAAAAATGCCTGACCGACTTTCTATAATCAGATTTGTAAAGCGGAAACTGAGAATCCGGATTGTGCATTATATTTATTGGCTTGTAAAAAAGGAGAGGCGGCACTTCATTGACTTTGTGGAACGAATATATTATGCATTATAATACGTAAACAGAGGTAGGGTAACCAAAAAACCTGGGTTACCCGGTTCAAAATAGGGGTGAAAAGTACGCCGGATTGTACCTTAAAGGGAAGTATGAGTGCACATAAGCCATATTTTTGCACGAACATTCATGCCAAAAACCTCAATAATAGGAAAAAAAAGAATTCTTGTATTTTCAGGAAAGGAAAAAGAGCACGTGTAAAATCAGGTGAGCAACTTTTAGGAGGTTTAATCCCATATCGGGTTAAATTGATGAGATAATATAACCTCCTTGATTGCTTGAGGTATATTGTTTACTATGTGCAGGATGAACATACTCCTAGCAAGATATGATGCAAATAAGGAACATGCTTGAAAGATAGGAACGTAGACCTGCTAAAATGGCTCCATATCTTTCACAAATCTCTTGGCTACCAGTTGAAAAGAAATATCCTGCGAACTATCCGAGCTCACTTCATTCCAGGAATCCTTGTGACTTGAGGATTCTGAGACAGGATCCGGAGTCAAATATTCTGACTGAGCAAAGTATTGGGAATACTTAGGATCGGTGTAATATTGAGGAGTGGTTACTGGAGCGTATTTATCAAGCATGTAGTTAAGAATGGGGTTTTTCCAATGGCTCCGAACAAAGTCATGCGTTTGCGAAGCTACATATCGGTAGGCTCCTGAAACGGTCGAATTAACCTCTTGTTCTTTTTTCCTCAAAGATTTCCCCAGTTTTTTCTCTGCCTTCTCTAAAGCCCTGATAGTGTAAGTGAGAAATTTATTAACATTACGTTCATTAATCAAAAACAACTCATTATTGGCAATTTTGAGGTACATTAATTGTAATATTGGCACTACCATACGAGTAGCAACAAAGAAGAGTCTCACAAGTAAAATCGCTGTCGCTTGAAGTTTCTCAGAAACCGACGCATCATCAGGAAGATAACTATCGATATGGTTAACGATATCTCCATGAATATGATCATCTTTCCTTAACACGGCAAATAAACAATATTTTGCATCTTCATCAAGAAGCTGTACCAATTCATTTAATGGGATCTTTCCTTCATTAATAAGTGTAGCCATTTCTTCGGGACCAACCTGTTTCTTGTCTCCAAATATGAATTGAAATCGTCCTTTGTTTAATTGCGAGAAACTTAGGCCACCACCAACATATTGTTCTGATTCGTCAAATCGCTGTTGCCGTATAAACACATCGAAGTTCTTATTGATAAGTTCATTAAATTTTTTATTCTGGTCATTCAAGTACTGTTTTACTCTTTGCTCTCTAAAATCATCTCTCGTATCCGAGAATTCAGCAGATGAAGAATTTTCTGTAAGTGTAGTATCATCTTCGGCCAAGCTTTTCCGTCTATTTTGGATTATTCTACTATGAATACGATCTTTAGTGGATCCATTCACATTCTCCTCAATAGTCTGGGGTTCAACCGTATCTTCTAGACGATGTGTTTCAACCAACCCAAGAACCCTTCTTGACCCTGGAATCTTGTTCCCAAGAGCCCAAATAATCGACTTAATTGCCATAGAGTCGATAAGTAAAAGGAATCTATGAAATAATTAGAGTTCTGAATTAGTTGAGGTAAGCACAAATATCACGTGTAAATTTTGACTCTGCATATGCCAGCAGTTTTTCTATTTATATT
This sequence comes from Priceomyces melissophilus, assembly GCA_031081885.1. NCBI lineage: Eukaryota > Fungi > Ascomycota > Pichiomycetes > Serinales > Debaryomycetaceae > Priceomyces > Priceomyces melissophilus. The sequence goes on along the minus strand of JARYTE010000010.1, from coordinate 258,661 downwards.
TGCACCCAGAGCAACTGTGAAATCGCAGTTTCCGATAGCAGAGCGCCAATCTTTGCCTTGCACAAGCCACTTCACCAACAATCTGTCATAAATAAAAGTCCATCAGCAAAAAAACTAAACCAGCATCCCTAACAAAATGTCTACCGTATTAAAGTTTGTAACGCAAAGACTCTTGAAAGATAACCAATGGAATAGATTTGGAGTCGAGGACCCTTATTATGAATATATTCCAGTGAATCCCAATAATCCCGAAATAACCAAAAAGGTAAAGAGACCCATACCTGAAGGGTTGAGTAAATATGATACAGATGTATTATCAAAGTTTAAAAGAAGAGCACATAGATATGATATGTGGTTTAGCATTTATGGGATTAGATTTGGATGGGCCAATATCTTTGGTCTTATCCCTGCTGTCGGACCGTTGATTTGTATCTATTGGTCATATAGTTTATTTCGATTAGCGTTAACATTGGACGATAAATTACCTCTCGATATTCAAATTTTGTTCATCATTAATGTTGTTCTTGATTTTGTCCTAGGACTCGTCCCCATAGTAGGGGATCTTATTGTCTTGGAATATAAGGCCAATCTGAGAAATTGTCTTGTGTTAGAGAAACATTTATATAGAGTCGGACAGAAGAACTTGGGACATATTGAGGCAAAGGACGTGCGCCCAGGATTCATCAATGACAAGATTCAACCAGCCCTCGAGAATAAGGTGTATCCTGCTGCCTCAAAAATGGGTGGAGAAATCAAGGAGTTTGTCGATTCTCACAGTGGCAATTCTTCTGGAGTAATTGATAACAAACCTTCCACCAGACACAGAACGCCTATCTCGCCCGAATCTGACGTATTTTCCAATGGCTCTTCTGCTGGCACTCCCCCTTCCAGCAACGGCTCAACGACCAAAGGTTAATACACACTGAATGCCATTAGAGAGGCTAATTGGACATTTGCAGGATGTAATATCTACTATGTATTTCTGTGTATCAATTCTACAACATCTTCTTACAGCATATTTTTACAACACCTTCTCAGGCATAGATTTGCAGTTTTTTTTTCCTGTAAGATTATATGCCGTACGAGTATGATCATACGTGCCTCAAAAATCAAATTATGGAGATCATTTGTAATTGATCGTTGTTTGTTGACTGTTGCCTGCTGATAGTTCGTCGTGGAATCGTATGATGAGCGATGAAGAGAGGAATAAACTAGGGGATGAGTTTGAGTTGACGGAAATGCTCGATGAGCAGGGGGAAATTGATGATAGAGTTTCCATCAAGTCGACGGATGCCGTTTTGGAGACTCATAAGGAGAGCTTGAATGATTTGAATGGAGCATCGAAACCAGAACTTACAGAACAGGAGTTAAATCCAGATTTGGCGAATTTCATGAGTGCTTGTCAAGAGGGAAGTCTTACCAGGGTGGAAGAATTGATTTCGTCAGGGAAGGTTCATGCGTCGGACACGTTTAGTGATGGCATCACAGGACTACATTGGGCTTCCATAAATAACAGAATCACCATTGTCAAGTATTTGAATGAAAATGAATTCTCTAAGGCCGACCTGAATGCTATGGGTGGAGATCTCAAGGCTACTCCTTTACATTGGGCTTGTAGAAATGGGTTGGTGTATATAGTGGATTATTTGATGAGTGAGGCCAACGCAGATCCGAGATTAAGAGACGCTCAGCAATACAATTGTTTACATTTGGCAATCCACAGTTCAAATATCACCTTAGTGATTTATATGCTCCTTGCCTGTTGCAGTCCTAACTCAAGGATAAAGATCTATATCGATGAACCTGATGGCCATAATAGAACAAGCTTACATTGGGCTGCTTATCAAGGGGATGTTTTTTCCGTGAATGTGCTCTTGAAATTTGGTGCTGACGTGTCCAAAGTCGACGATACATTGTTTCTTCCGATCCATTGGGCATTTATGAGAGGTTATAAGTCAGTGTTGAAGGCATTAGTGGAAGCAGGTTCTGATGTTAACGCGAAGAATGACCAGGGAAAAACAACTTTCGATGTAGCTCAAGATATGAATTGCTCTAAAGTTTGGCTCGAAGTACTACGTGATTGTCGTCGAGATCCTAAAAATAATTGGGCTTATAAAGCCCCCATGATCGATCCTAAGTTAGCAAAAGTTATCACCTTTTTCACTCCTTACATCATATTGCCCATAACTCTTTCAATAATCAAAGCAGGCTCTTACATGTTTATCCCTCGGTTATTTGCAGGGTTGGCGATATTTTGCTTGTCTGTTCTCTTATTGAGTAAATTCGTCATCCCAATCTATCTTGTTGACGTTAGAGCACTACCAAAATCTCCCATGTTGGCAGGAATCTTCTCTGGAACTGCCTTTTGGGCAATAATGTTATGGCTCTATGCCATTGTTCCGAAACTTTTTTTCAGAGAGCTTTTGGCCAATATAGTATTACTCGGCTTAATCGTAATTTTCTCGTGGACTTTTGTCAAGACGCTATTCATTAATCCGGGCTATGTACCCACACCATCGGATACTGGTGTGATATTGGAGAGAGTGAAAGATTCCATCAAATTGGGCCAGTATGATACTGATCACTTTTGCGTGAATACATTGAACCGTAAACCACTTAGATCAAAATTCTCTGGTGTCTCAAAAAAATTAGTCGCAAGGTGCGATCATTATTGTCCTTGGGTATATAATGATATCGGGGTGAGGAATCATAAGTTATTTGTCACTTTCGTTTATTCTTTGAATGCTGCAATTATATTATTCACCTATTTGTCGATAAAGCTTTTTGATATATTAGAGGACTCTACTGACAGTGACGGAGAAAATGAATCGTGCTTTCTTTTGGATGATGAACTTTGTTATGCCTCCCAAAACCATAATTTCCATTTTAACCTTATGTTTTGGTGTTTATTGCAATACACTTGGATCTTGCTTTTGACAATTGTGCAAACAAGTCAAATATTGAAAGGGGTCACTTCAAGAGAATTTGCCGCATTGGGGAGAATGAATACTTACCAGAACAATCACTCTACGGTGCCTGCAGACTTCTATGGCGCAACTCCGCCTCCCGTGAGACAGAATATGGTGATATCTGATTTCGGTAGCTGCTGTCGCTTACTAGGTATAGATCAATTCATATTGACGATCAAGCTCTCTATAGCATCTGCTTTTACTAGAGGAAGTGAAAGTGCCACACAATATGAATCATTGAATATTCCTACGGACTTTGGAATGAAGCAAAATTGGCTTGATTTTTGGATATTGGGAGATCAAAAGTTAAGAAATGTCCTTCTACTCCCCATAAAAGGTGAAAATAATCTTAATGGGAAAGTAGTGGATTACTACAGCCTTTATGAATATCCATCAAAGGCCCCAGAAAATGTTGTATAGATCTACAGAACAAATATCAAATTTTACATCAGACATAACGTCCACTCATATATTCAGGAAACTAAAAAAAATAAAAAAACCTGACGTCGACTTCCCACACAAGCTCAGTTTATAGTCACTCTACAATAACCAATCAATGTTAAGCAACGCTTTACATCAAATTGTTTATCGTAGGTAACTTGTCAGACAGCCACTCACACCCGCCCTGACTAACGCCTCCGGAAAGGCATGATAGAAAGGGTCAAGATCATCGCTCCTTTCAACGAGCCCCGTCGTTGCAAGCAACGCGTCCGCTCTAAACAAAAGGCAAACAAGTAGATGACCGGGCTACTGGAGCCACAGACAAGCTAAATTGTTCTCACTTTGAGGGTGTAAGGGTATCTCACTCATCAACCAAGTTGGATTCAGTGGCTCTTTTGAAGAGTCAAAGAGAGACGTGACCTATAGAAATGATCCTATGAAGTACGTCGACAGAGAAAAAAGAGAAAACGTAAAATCGATGAGATGGACGGCCTTTTATATCCAAGGTTTGCGTGCCTGCACCACATCGCAAAAATCTTTTTTGTTCTTGCTAGCTGCGTTACATACACACCCAAGAGTTTTTGCCATCCGTGACACCATAATAGTTTATTCAGATCATCTAGCCGTTATGACACAAGGTTTGAATATGAACATAATCTATGTGTAAAAATTACTATGCAAAATAGTGAATTATTATTTGTGATTGGGGACCTTAGAACTATGGATCGGAAACAATCCGTAGTTACCGATAATAGTTCTCAGGTTATATACAGGATAAGAGAAATTGAATGAATCTGGAGGCTGGTTTTTCACAACCGTTTGTATTGAGCTAACATTTCAGATTCATAGACCATTTTATCGTTAACATTGAAATAGAAGTCCGAATATCTTGCGTTAATACTTTAAAGGGTATTTGGCTTGTGGACAAACTTCATTGTAGCATCATTAAGCTATTAAAAAACAAAACATTATTTGAAAAGTTCAATCACCTTGTCCCATCTACGTATCTAGAAGTGATGTTATATCTTGCAAAGAGTTACGATTACAAAGACCTTCTGTTGTCCTTCAAGCATGCTATCTAGCATGCTGTTACTGTATTATCGAAAATTCAGCGTGTGGTTATTGCCAGTTCCTTTAAGTTAAACGCGACACCACTTTGAGGAATTGGGTTCCCGGGAAAAACAGTACGGCATATAACGATTAGGCGATTGAAATTACGAGACTTAAAAAGTTGCAACGCCCAAGTGACGGATAGAGTCAAAAGAGATACGATGCCTGATAGATTACTCTCGACTGTGGAAGTACACACCGCCGGTGGTCCATTCCGAATAGTCACGAGTGGAGTACCCAAATTGAAAGGTGACACGATTGTTGCAAAACGTCAATACTTGAAAGACAATTATGACGATATCCGTAAGGCCTTACTTTTAGAGCCTAGGGGTCATGCTGATATGTATGGAGGATATTTGACGGAGACAGTGTCAGAAAATGCAGACTTTGGAATCATATTCGCACATAACGAGGGATATAGTGATCATTGTGGACATGGTGTGATTGCCTTAGCGACAGCAGCAGTACAGTTAGGGTGGGTTGATAAGGTTGCTCCTGTGACAAAGGTTCGCATTGATGCTCCTTGTGGATTCATTGAAGCGTTTGTCGATTGGGATGGCGATCACGTCAACGGCGTTAGATTCACCAATGTTCCTTCATTCATTTGGTTGAAAGATGCAAGTGTCAATACTACTAGTTTCGGAGAAGTTAAAGGTGATATCGCTTATGGAGGGGCTTTTTACTTTTACGTTGATCTCGATGAAGAGTCAAAATTTAACGTGAATCCTTCAAACGTGGAAATTTTAAAGAAGCTAGGCTTTGAAGTCAAGACTGCTGCCAACAAAAAATATAAGCTTTCCCACCCATTAATCCCGGAAATTGATCATATTTATGGAACTATCATAAATGGACCACCTAATACAAAGGGTGGATCTCAAGCAAACGTATGTGTCTTTGCTGATAGACAAATTGACCGTTCACCTTGTGGATCTGGTACAGCTGGTAGAGTAGCACAGCTCTTCTTGAAGAATAAAGTCAAACAAGGAGAGATAATAAGCAATGAGTCGATCATAGGGTCAATTTTCAGAGCCAAAGTAGTTGAAAAAACCAAACTTGGGGATCTTGATGCTGCGATACCACAGGTGGAAGGAACTGCAGGTATCTTGGGATATGCAAATTGGATCATCGATGAGAAGGATGATATAGGCAAGGGGTTCTTGGTGAGAGATTAGGCCAATGTAGCTTTTCTCAAAAGGAATTGAACTTACGGAATATTTTATGGGTGAGCATCCATTGTATAGTCATGCAATCAAGGTAATATAAATTGAATGTTCCATCGAAAATGTGTCATTTTTTTGATGAGTTGTATCTTGTCTCGCCTATATTCTAAGATTTTACCAAAATAGCATAATATCTGGAAACACGTAGATGTTTAGCAAGTTAGAAAATTTTGATGGTAGTCGTTTTGTACACTCCTGCAAAACCGTTAGAGGCTATCATTTATAACAATTTGCACTATTATACGAGAAAGGGTGCCACTTTATAAATAGTACAGTATGCTCATAAAATTCACTCATTCATTCTTTCTAAGGTCCAGGTTATTGTTCTACTTTACTGTTTTACGTCAATATGGATGCTGATGGTTTTTGCATTAATATGATTGAGCGAATAATATCATTATCAGATATCCTGCATATACCTTATCTCTTTATTGCTTATCACTTTTGCGGCGTTATAGTTTTTTCGGTAAAATTAATGTACGATGAAAAACAATGATATATTGCTAGGCGTAGGCCCTCTTTCTCCATATTAGCAGTAAAGGATCAACGATTGTCACCATGTCAGAAGATAAGAACCTTTTGTCAAATATAACGTCTAGAGCTAGCGCTCATATCAGCAATATCGCATCACATCGCTCAGACGTTCGAGATGTGAATCCTCAGTTGGCACACAATGAAGTTGAACTTTTAGCAGAAATAGGTTACAAACAAGAACTTCGGAGACATTACTCTACAATTCAGGCATTTGGTAAGTAATTGACTTTTGGTTTTCATTTAGTGTTGAAATACTAACAAGAATAGGTATTGCCTTTAGTATTATGGGACTTTTACCAAGTATAGCCACCACTCTTTCAAGTGGTCTCGAGTCTGGACCAGCAGGATTGGTTTGGGGTTGGTTTCTTGCAGGAATATTCATTACATGCATAGGGCTTCTGATGTCGTTCTTGGGAACTTCATTACCAACCTCTGGAGGAATGTACTATTGGACAAATTACTTTTGCCCAGACAGAGTCAGAGTTCCCTTAAGTTTTTTGGTTGGATGTTCTAATACTTTAGCATTGTGCAGTGGGTTATGCCTGATTTCTTCTGGCTTTGCAAGTGAAGTTCTTTCCGCTGTATACCTTTCCAAGGACGGTTCCTTCGAAGTTACCCAGGCGAGGAACTACGGTGTTTTTGCTGCTTGTATAGTAAGTGCAATGGTTGTCTGTTCAGCCACTACTAAGCATTCTGCATACCTCCAGTCTATCTCAATTTTCTGGAATCTGGCTATCATTGTTGTGTTTTTCATTGCAGTTCCGATAGGTACAGCAAGATCTTATGGCTTCAATGGAGGTCACTATATTTTTGCAGAAATTGAAAATTTTAGAACTTGGACCAAAGGATGGTCATTCATGCTTTCCTGGATGCCAGCTGTTTGGACAATTGGTGCCTTTGACTCTGTCATTCATATGACCGAAGAGTTAAAGAAACCAGGAACCGGTATCCCATTTGGAATTGTCGGTAGTATTGTTGTTTGCTGGATTGTGGGCTGGTGTATATGCATTGTTGTATGTGCTTGTATTAAAGATGGTGATGTTTCTAGGATCTTAGAAACGCCTAGTGGACTGGCGATGGCTCAGTTAGTTTACGACTGTTTGGGGAAACAGTGGGCAATTGGGATCATGCTGATAATTGCCGTGGGACAATATTTAATGACATGCTCCATTTTGACTGCCCTTTCAAGACAGGTTTGGGCATTCGCAAGAGATGATGGACTTCCAGTTATTTACAACATAATCAAATATGTAAATCCCAAGTTTAAAGTCCCCATTAGAGCTACCATGTTTGCTGCTTGCTTTTCATTGATATTAGGTTTGCTCATATTAATTGATGAAGTTGCTGCCAGTGCCCTTTTCTCTTTAGCGGTTTCCGGTAACCTCTTGGCTTGGTCTATACCAGTATTTTTGATTCTTCTTCCTTATGGCAGTGAGAGATTTATCCCTGGTTCTTTTTACTTTGGTAAGTATGGGACAAAGCTTGTTAACATTACTACAGTCCTCTGGGCTATTTATGTCATCACAATGAGTATGTTCCCAGATTCCAAAGAAGTCGAAAAGGATACAATGAACTACGCTGTGGTCATCAATGTTGGTGTTTGGATACTATCGATTGTCTACTATTTCATCCACGGATACAAAGTATATTCTGGTCCCAAGAGTAACTTGGATGTCTCTGAGAGCGAAGAGACACAATTAATAGAACAGGTTTTGGAAAACAAAGTTTAGGATTAGGGTCAGTTTTATAGGTAAATCAATGTTGTAAGAGATTATAAGTAAGTCACGTATAACTGAGATGTAACAGTGCAAGCTTTCAAAAGGCAATTGAAGCACTGAATCTGTGCTTGCGGCACTTCATGTCATTGATCTTTATCTTTACAAAATAGGAAGTTAAATCGCTAAGTCTTACCACTTTGATACGAATGCAACAATACCATAATAGGAATCCGTGTCCGAGAACCTACATATAGTCGATCAATATTTCTAAAAGGTTAAATGCTAAAGCAGTGATAACAGTGTTCTCTTCTAGGAGTTATTGTTATTTGTAAAACGACTCTTTTTGCTTTGGGTTGATGGTGTGGTAGAATTTGAACTGTCCTAAGACCCTAAAGGTTTAGTATTTAGAGCCAGCAGACATATCAACATGTTGCATCACATCATTATGGTTTCTAAGAGGTAAACCTTTGACTACAAATGATAAAATTGAACTGTTAGAATAGATAAGCTAAAACCAGCTCAAAAGATATTAGATTCTCCTAATGTTGATGTTCGGTAAGTTACTTGAACTAAAGAATATATGGTTGCAAATTCTACAAATTAGGATTGCCTTTAGTATCTAAGTATTCTGTATACGTACATTCTACGTCAATTTTCTTTACTAGGGCCATAATCATTCTATTTTTCATTACGCTACTGAAAGGTAAGGTAAGATCTTATGGTTTCGTAGGGGCCACTAGGTTTTTTGCAGAAAGTGAAACCTTAAAATCATGGACAAAAGGGTGGTCATTCAAGCTTTTTATGGATTTCAGTCGCTTGAACTATTGAGGCTTGCAACTCTGTAAGAAATATTATCAAAGATATTCTGGAGAAGATTGATTCTTTTTAAAGTATCCGACGGAACGGAAAAGCCGCACTAAAAAATGTAGTCATAGTTGATCAGCTTCCGTTACTTGTGGGGTTGACTGCACAATGCGTGAAATGACCGCCGGTGCTTGGCTTTCGCCACTCTTCTCAGAGGGTCATAACTATACTCGCTCAACGGTATAGTCTACCGTAGTTAATAAGAGCCCTGAAAAGATTTTGGTGAGATTTTGGTGGGAAATTGCATGTGCTTGCCACCGAGCATCAATATTTAGATAATCGGAACTATAAATGTAGCTCATACGCGTGATATTTTTTTTTGCCTTCCAATTGCCATGATTGCTAACGAAGGAGTAGTCATATCGGGTTCAAGAAACTTGAATAACCTTGTCCATGTTACAAATGTTCCATATCCAAAGCTTGAGGATGATTTATTGATTATCAAGACCAAGGCATTTGCCGTTAATCCAACTGATTGGAAGCACATTTTGCCTGAAAGTTTTACTTCCCAAGTGGCATCAGAAAAATTCAAAGCACTAGGTTTTGGATTCGGTGCTCTTGAACTGCCATTGGGTTATATTGGTTCGAATATTGGTTGTGCCGTAGGAAAAACTGCCACATGGATAAGTCAAAAGGGTAAAGTGGTTGGCTCTGATGTTAGTGGAGTAGTTGTTGAAGTTGGTAAAGATGTAAAGGGGTTGAAAAAGGGAGACATTGTCTCGTCTTCTCTTCACGGTGGTATCAGCAAAAATGGCGGGTTTGCGGATTACGTCATGACTAGTCCTAATTCAACCATCAAATTTCCTTCATCCCACATTCTGGACAAGCCCCTCAGCCCAGGGGAACATCCTGGCACTATAATTGATAGCTTTGAATCGGCAGCTTCTGTTGGTATTGGTTTGAAAACGGTTGCTTTAAGCTTTTATTGTAATCTCGAAATACCCTTGGATAAGACCGAAAATAAAAAGGACTATGTCTTAATCTGGGGCGGTGCTACTGCGACTGGTATTTTAGCAATTCAAATTGCTAAGTTAGTTTACGGAATCAATGTGATAACTACAGCTTCAAAGAAAAACCACAGTGCTTTGCTCGACTTGGGAGCAGATAAAGTGTTCGACTATAATGACAAGGATGTGATTCAACAATTGAGAAAGGCAGGAGAGAATAGAATTAAGTATGCATTGGACTGTGTCTCGTCCCTTGACACCCTTCAATCAACATACGATGCCACTGAAGGAACTGAGAATGTAGTAATTGACAACCTTCTTTTCTTGAATGAAAGCCTGATCAAAACCAAACCAAGAAAGGTGAAATTCGTCGAAACAGATGCCTACTTGGTAGATGGTAGAGTACATTTTGGAAAGAAGGCTTCTCCTGAATTGATGAAGAAGTACCTTGAATTTTGGCACAATATCGTTCCGCTGGTTCTAACTAAAGTCGAGACAGCACCTTTGAAAGTGTTACCCCCAGGATTCGAATCGGCAAATGAAGGCTTGAGATTGCTAATCGAAAATAAGGTCAGCGGTCAAAAAGTTGTTTTCCGGAACAGAGACAAAAGGACCACTGAATTACCGCCGACACCATCAAACTCAGTAGTGACCCAATAATTGTCATGGATAGTTGATGGATTGAAGATTGCTTCTGAAATATTATTTAATGATAATACTTGTAGCGTAACCTCGAAAGTCGTAGACAGTGTGTGTAGTTTGGGTGCAAAAAGTCCAGATTATATGACCCGACACTACCTACTTTCGGGCTTTTGTTCGCGTCGGTCTTTTAGAAACTTCAAGATGAATATCATATTAAAACGTGACATAGTTAAGGATTAAAGGTGTATAGACAAGCACTTAATTGCTTAATTTGATTTTTTCAGCTGAGAATGTCCTCCAAGGATATCTATTGCTCAAACTTCAAATCATTTGTTGAGGGCCTGCAGGTGGTCTCAGAGACAAAAGAAAGCTACCCAGAAAGGTCCTATGTCCTATATTTTGAAGCAGTTGTTCATGGTTTACCATTTTGTATTAGAAACCCTTATTCAAATCTTATTCGTTTAAAACTACAGTGGTCAGAGCGCAACGTAACACCGCGCATGCTTGCTCCTAGGCTCAAAATGACAAGTCTACTTTTGACAGGACCAACTCCCATTTATAGTCTCGAAACTATATCGTAATAACACCCAATGATATCCATTTCCGTTATCACTTGTATCATATGTCTATGTTGCAAGTCGCAAGTCGGACATATTTTCATTTTACCGAGATTTTAGTTTATTGTTCCATTTCATATGAGGGGAAACCTTTGCGCTTTATACATTCCCCTCTATTGTGATCTAAAAAAAAAGATGTTGGATGAATCAGCGATGAGTAGAGGATCGACATGCTTGAGTGACACATATACATAAAAAGCTACTGTTTTCAAAGTTCAAGCAAGGACCAAAGCATATTGATATTATCACTAAATTCAGGCTGCAATAATCACAAAAATGGCAAGCGTACTTGAAAACCATCAAGCGGTGAGGAGAATGATCTTGAATGATCTTCCCCATGATATCCCCGAAGTAAGACAGTCGGTGCCAATTCCTGGTACGAAAGAACCGGGGCACTCTCCTGTCTATCGCAATGCTTATTATAAGGACACCTTATTGGCCAGTCTTCATCCCTCCATGAATACTGTGTATGGGTTGTTTAAACATGCCGTATCCAATTCCCCTGAGATGCCAGCATTCGGAACAAGGTTGAAGTATCCCGATGGCTCATTTGGACCTTATCACTTTGAAAGTTATGAAACAATTAACCAAAGGAAGACGAATCTAGGTTCAGGTATCTTTTTTGTCTTGAGAAACAACCCTTATAAAAGGGATTCTGCTTCGCATTTAAGGGTTGACAACCATCATGGTAGCAATGAATCGTTCGTAGTCTCGATTTTTTCATCGAATAGGGCTGAATGGTGTATAACTGATTTGGCTACTTCAAGTTATTCCATCACCAACACTGCTCTATACGATTCGTTAGGTGCTGGCACTTCTACATATATCTTAAAGCTAACAAAAAGTCCTATCGTTATAAGCGCAAAGGAGCAACTTAAATTCTTGATTGGATTGAAGAAGTCACATCCGGAAGATTTGGTTGATTTAATCACCCTTGTATCAATGGACAAGTTAGATTTAGATAACCCCTTATCTCCGGATTGTGAGTTGAGACACCGTGCTCAAGAAGCTAACTTGACCATCTTTGACTTTCAAACCGTCGAAAAACTAGGAGAGTTAAATCCAATTACTGAAATCCCACCAACCCCTCACACTACTTATACGATCTCTTTCACATCAGGAACCACGGGTGCTAACCCGAAAGGGGTTGTTTTAAGTCATGAAACCGCCGCAGCTTCGGTGTTTTTCAGTATGGTGGGACAAAAGGTTGTGCTAAACCCTGTGGTATTGTCGTTTCTACCATTGGCCCACATTTATGAGAGAATGAATATATTGGTGCAATACGCTTGTGTTGGCTCAATAGGTTTTCCTCAAGCGGCGGGAAGTGCCACGCTAATTGACGACATCAAGCATCTAAGACCCAATTATTTGTCTCTAGTACCAAGAGTTTACACTCGAATAGAATCAGGTATAAAAGCACAAACAGTATACAATCATGATAGACCATGGTTACAAGCATTGTTCAGAAGGGCAATTGATAAGAAAATGCAACTTCAAGCTGAAAGAGAAGGGGCCGAGGGACATCAATTGGTTTATGATAGACTTATATCAATTATACGTAGAAGATTTGGCATGGATAGATTGAGCTTATTAACTTCAGCTTCAGCACCAATATCAAAGGAAACTATAGGGTTCCTCAAGGCCTCTCTTGACACAGGTTTTAGACAGGGTTATGGATTAACGGAATCTTTTGCTGCAATCTGTTCATCGCTGCCGTACGAAGCTATTCCGGGATCTTGCGGTGGTATTGGTCCAACAGTCGAAATGCGTTTGAGAGACATTCCCGAAATGGGGTATACATCCGGGGATGAAGGTGGTCCAAGAGGTGAATTACTTATTAGAGGACCTCAAATCTTTAAGGAATATTACAAGAACCCTGAAGAAACTTTGAAAGCATTTGATGAAAAAGGTTGGTTCAAAACTGGCGATGTTGCTCGTATTGATCAAAATGGGTTATTATACATTGTTGATAGGGTCAAGAACTTTTTCAAGTTAGCTCAGGGTGAATTTATCACTCCTGAAAAGATTGAAAATTCATATTTATCATCTTTCCCTGATATTTCCCAGATATATGCCCATGGTGATTCTTTGAAGACATTCTTGGTGGCCATCGTTGGTATCAATCCTGATACCATTTCCCAATTTATACAGAGAAATTATGGAATCGAGATTCCTAAGAAGAATGCTGTTAAATTTTTAAATGAGCCCAAAAACAAGATTAAGTTTTTGAAGCTTTTAAATGAAAGCAATAAAAAGTTGCAAAAGTTTGAATATATCCAGAATATTGAAATCGATGTAGAACCATTGACTGTTGAGAGAGATGTAATAACCCCCACAATCAAGATCAAGAGGCCCATAGCTGCTAAATTCTTTGCTGATATCTTTGAAAAATTGTACGCTGAGGGGCCCTTGATCAGAAAGGAAAATGCGAAGTTGTAATTTACATAGAATATTCAATAGTATATGTAAGGGCAAAATTCAGCTTGAGTTTGTGTCTTCAATTATACAGCAAACTGTGATTTATTTCTCGGTATTTTAATAGAGTAACATCTAATACATGACAAACGCAAAACAGACTGAAATTAAGCAGACAAATGGGTCTTAAATCTGGTATAGATACTCTAGATTTTGAGAGGATAACAAGGACCTAACTTTTTAGCGCCAGGTCTGAGAAGGATTTTTTCATTTAGAGTTGACATTACACAGATATATATTATGACACATTTTTATTTCTCTGTAGATGAATTAGAGCACCACTGCTCCAATGGCATACCTATTAAAGCCGCTCAGTTACATATTTTTCGCAGCCTGCAACACATCACATGATTTTTTTTTTATTTTTCAGCTGCCGTGGATGGGGTGAGCCAAATAAATCCGTCTCGAGATTTTCGTGCATGAACTCACCCGACGACGGCTTTCAGGAGTTTTATTTCTTTCTTCGCTTTTGGGGCCCTAAGTGCAACAGCCCCCATGACACCCACTTTCGCTCTGTTGACTAGTCTGTCTCATAATCTTATAATGGTGCTCCACGCCTATAGTTATTGTTTTTTGAGGACGGGGTGTTCGGGGGTTTGCGCCGCTTGGGTCACGGCTGAAAAATCGGATTTGTCGATTTTTCTTGTCGTTCAAAGGTTAACAAACTCCTTGTGAAATATATTTAACGATGCTGTACCCTTGAGTCAATTTTAGAGATCAAGAACTTATCTTTCCTCAGAATCAATTTAAACGTTTCAAAAAATTAAATATATGGAATGAATGAGGAACAAATCGGGGACGATATTGATAAACCCAAACTCCAGAATCGGCTTTTAACACCATTGTTATCTAAAAGGGTGCCACCATACACTCATAATGATGAAAGAAAACCATATAACGAAGGATCCAATTTCATTTCCAAAATATTCGTTTGGTGGATCACCAGAGTATTGAGAATTGGCTATAAAAGAACATTGGAACCAAATGATCTATTCTTTTTGACTAAGGATCTAGAAGTAGAGAGTCTCACTGAAAGATTTGAATTTTACTTCAATCGGGAATATCAGAAGCATACCCAAAAAGCTTCTGCTGCGGATTCGAATTCCGATGATACAGTCCTGCTGAAAAAGGTTATATTTTGGGCAGTAACTTATACTTTTGGATGGAGGTATTTCTGGGCATGCTTGTACATGATGTTCGGTCAATTGAGTCTGACGTTGGGACCTTTGGTTAGCAGGAAATTGATTCAATTCGTTGAGTTGCATGCCCTAGGTCTCGATTCAGATGTTGGCAAAGGTGTTGGCTATGCATTGGGTACTACTCTTTTAATGTTTCTTGCAGGTATCCTTTTGAATCATGGTTTTTACCAGGCGACTTTAGTAGGAATTCAGGTTAAAGCAGTGTTAACCCGAGTTATGTTGCGAAAAGCATACAAATTGAGTGAACGGTCACGGATACGATTCCCAGTATCAAAATTAACTTCAATTATGGGAATTGATTTATCGAGAGTGGAATTCGGCTTCATGTACCAACCATTCTTGATCGTAGCACCGGTTCCAATTGGCGTTTCTGTTGCTATTTTGGTGGTATACATCGGGCCCAGTTCACTAGTTGGAATTGGAATATTGATCACACTCTTCTTAGCCATGGCCATTGTTGCTTCTTCTCTTTACGGTCTTAGAAAAAAAGCAAATGTCTTTACAGATGCTAGAATCCAAGGCATAAAGGAAGTGTTGAGTAACTTGAAGATCGTCAAGTTTTACTCATGGGAGTCACCTTACTATAAAAATATTTCGGACTGTAGAAGATCTGAGATGCGAGAGGTATTTAAAATGCAAGCTGTTATTCATACGCTCTTTTCAGTTGCGATGTCCTTGGTATTGTTCTCTTCTATGGGCACCTTTTTAGTTTTATACGCTGTCGGTGGAACTAGAGATCCTTCCAAAATATTTGCATCACTCTCACTATTTGGTCTTTTGAGTGGTCAGCTCAATGTTCTCCCCACTTCAATTGCTACTGGCTCTGATACAATTTTGGGTATCTACAGGGTAGGTGAACTTTTGGTATCAGAAGAGGAAACAACCAATATAAATGATACTTCAATTGATTTGGAACTCTTGGAAAAGCAAGGATTATCTATTATGATGAGAGATGCTACTTTCGAATGGGCCTCAAAGAATTCCAACTCTGGAAGTGAAGTGAAGAAAGGTCGGGAAACTGAACTTCAAGCTGATACGACTAAAGCTACCATGGATAGCGAGAATCCTGATGCTTCCTCTTTCCAGGGCTATTCTTTTCTGGGCTTAAAGAATATAGACTTAGAGATAAAGAAGGGCGAGTTTGTTGTGATTACCGGGCTGATTGGCTCGGGTAAAACATCGCTTCTAAATTCAATTTCTGGATATATGAAACGTACAAGTGGAAGCCTTTTAATCAATGGAGACCTTTTGTTTAGTGGATCTCCTTGGATCCAGAATTCAACAGTAAAAGATAATATATTGTTCGGCTCAGAATACAATGCAGAATTTTACAGGAAAGTTGTGTGGGCTTGTTCATTAGAGAGTGACTTGGAAGTTTTTCCTGCTGGTGATAACACTGAGATTGGTGAGAGAGGAATTACTCTATCGGGTGGACAAAAGGCAAGGATCGATTTGGCCAGAGCAACGTATGCTAATAAGGACATAATATTATTAGATGATGTCTTGAGTGCTGTGGATGCGAAAGTCGGTAAACACATAATGAACAATCTTCTTCTCTTGCTCTTGAAGGACAAGACTAGAATCTTGGCTACTCACCAGCTATCTTTAATTGGTGCTGCTGATAGAGTTATCTTTGTAAAAGGAGATGGAAAGATTGATGTCGGAACACTCGAGGCTCTCAAAGAAAATAATCCTGACTTTGAAAAACTAATGGATTATAACAAGGAGTCAAAAGTGGATACTAATGAAGTGAATGAAAACGAGGAAGAGGCATATTATTATGGCAAAAAAAATGTACTAAATTTCGATGAAAAGCTCGCTGATCGTCAAATATCACGATCAAAAGACTCATCCTTTGAGACAGACGAAGAATCATTACATATTGATTACAACAAGAACAAAAGTGAAACTCATAATTTGATATTGATTGAGGAAAAAGCGGTGAATAGTATCAAGCTTGATGTCTATAAATCATATTTCAAAGAGGGGTCCGGTATATTTCCCAAGTACTCAACTTTGATAGCCGTTATCATATTCATCTCTATAGAGACATTTTGCATGATATTTACTCAAACATGGTTGTCGTTCTGGATATCCCAGAAATTCAAAACTTTGTCTAATGGTGCATATATTGGACTCTATGTGATGTTCTCAGTTTTGGCCCTTGTTTTTTTGCTTCTTGAGTCATTAGCTTTAGTTTATCTAACAAATAGGGCATCAGTGGAATTGAATATAGCGTCCGTCAAAAGGATATTACATTCACCAATGTCCTTCATAGACACAACACCTATGGGAAGAGTTCTTAATAGGTTTACCAAAGATATAAATACGATAGACAGTCAGATTGGAGTGGAATTTAGAATGTGCAGCATGGCATTTGCACAAGTTGTTGGAACTGTGATATTATGTGTGGTCTATATTCCTTACTTTATCATTTCCGTACCGATATTACTCTTTTTAGTTATTATTGTTGGTAACCTTTTCCAAGCTTCAGCAAGAGAAATCGTTAGGATTGAGGCAGTACAGAGATCTCGTATATATGATACTTTTAACGAGTCACTTGATGGTCAATCCACAATCAAGGCGTTTAAAAGTGAAGATAGATTTTTCAAAAAACTTGATCTATCCATAAACAAGACAAATGAAGCAAGTTACTTGTTTGCAGCCAACCAATGTTGGATGGGGTTGAGCTTGGATATAGTAGGCTCTATTTTTGTGCTTTTAATTGGTCTACTTTGTGTGAATAGAGTTTTCAATATCTCTGGTGCTTCAACAGGGCTACTTTTAACTTATGCATTAGAGATGGTTCAGTTGACATTTCTTCTTATACGGCATTACACTGAGATTGAAAATATCATGAACTCAGTTGAAAGATTAAACCACTATGCTACCAGCTTACCTCAAGAGGCAGCTTATGTATCTGGATCTTCTTCACCAGAAGAGGGTTGGCCACAACGGGGTGCTATAAATTTCAATAAAGCTTCTATGGCTTACAGACCAGGCTCGCCACTTGTATTGAAAGATATTACCATGGATATTAATGGGGGTGAAAAGATTGGAGTTTGTGGACGTACTGGCGCCGGTAAATCCTCGATAATGAATGTAATCTTCCGACTCCAGGAATTAAATTCTGGTTCAATTCTGATTGATGGTATAGACATCTCAAAACTCGGTCTTCATGTACTTCGGTCAAAACTTTCGATTATCCCTCAAGAATCTGTACTTTTTGAAGGGACTATAAGAAAGAATTTGGATCCATTTGGGGAATATTCTGATGATCATTTATGGGATTCATTATTGAAGTCGGGAATCATCGAAGCTTCAAAGATTGAAAACGTAAAAGATCAAAGCAAAGACGATGTAAATCTACATAAATTCCATCTTGAGCATGTGGTTGACGAAAAAGGTGATAATTTTTCTTTAGGAGAGAGGCAATTAATCTCTTTTGCTAGGGCTGTTGTGAGAGATTCAAAAATTTTGATATTGGATGAGGCTACATCGTCAGTCGACTATGAAACTGATGAAAAAATCCAGGCTAACATCGCTAAAGTATTTTCGCAAAGTACTATACTCTGTGTGGCCCACAGATTGAGAACTATTTTAAGTTATGATAGAATAATCGTCATGGATAGAGGAGAGATCAAAGAGCTGGGCACTCCATTGGACCTTTTCACCACTGAGGATAGCTTATTTAGACAAATGTGCTTTAAATCTGGTATAAGTACCCCAGACTTCGAAAGGCTAGCCACGAAGTAACTTTTTAGCATCAAGTTTTAAAGAAGCTTTTGTAACTAATGACCCACTTCATATTGATATTAATATGACATATTTGTTATAAAATGTATATTGGCATAATTTAGTATCTCATGGCCCCACTGCGGAGCCGTTATAAAAGCCGTTCCGTTGCAGCTTTTTTTGCAACCCCCTATATCACATTATTTCCTTAATCAGCCCGCTAATTTGGACACTTGAGATAGATATACAGAAAGACATGACAGGATCGCTAGAACTTAACAAATGTTAATGTCAATTTAAGTTAGATAATGATAGAGAAATCTCATCCTTTCTCCATCTTATTTAAGTAATAACAAAGTGTGCGCATGAGACTCGTATAAGTGACTTATAAAATGACAATCCTCTAACATAAATACTACTGGAATACATTTTGATTTGATAAGTTACTTCATTCTCTACAAATGCTGCATCAACGTCTTACATCGTGCATGCTAAATGCAGAATATTCTTTGAGCTGGTCGCACGGCGGAAAGAATTACCCTCCAACTGCATAAAGAGGTTAGTACACATTGACCACAAAGGCTACCAATAATTATAACAGCCCAAATCTATGGCTTCCAAGTCACATAATCAGAAGAGTGGATAGAATCCCACATGCTAACTAAAATTCTTCTGTCACCATTCTTCCATGGTATGCGTCCATGGCTAACCTGGTAGTTATCAACAATTGCAACGTCGCCTTCCTCCCATTTATGGTTATATTGAAGTTTTATAGATGATTCCAAGATCTCATCCAAAAAATCAATTGGAATTTTGACACCATCATTGTACTTTAAATTGGCAGTCTTTTCATGACCAGGAAGCTTGTTTTTTATATAAGAATAGTAAGTTGGAATGCTGTTGAAAAAGACTGGATAACTGTCATCTCCGGTATTATATATACGAATCGGGTCAGTATGTTGATGTACAATCAAATTATTTTCATTGTCCCACTCAAAATCCGGGCTGACGGTTTCTTTCACCAAGGCAGCAACATGGGTCTTCTGTACCTCAATTGGATCCTTTGGGTTTAGGTTTCTCCCAAAGCAAAATTCATCTGCCCAGCTAGTCTTATCATTCGTCACTCGTGGCCACACCTGTTCAAAGTATAAGCCTCTATCAGCTAACTCTTTCACGGATTTGGGGTGTTTCCGAAAGAGATCATCGAAAAGTTCTCCTCCGTGTACTATTGGAGTTTCGCCATTTTGGGCAGTAAATTTTTCACAAGTGAAAAATAACCACTTGGGATATTTGATAAACCTTGAAAATTCATTATGTTGATGAATACGTGTGGTAGAAGGACCTTCATTGGCAGTAGTTAAAAACTCAGTGATCTCTGTCCTTTTCGCGGTCGTACCATTCTGAACAAAACTATGAAGGCCACTATAGATACCAATGGTTTCAATATATTTAGATAAAATTATAGGATCGGTACTACCTAATCCTTTCAAGACAATTGCACCATGATGGCTTAGAAGTTCCTTAAAGAACCCTTGAGATGATAGTTTTTTCAAGTACTTGGACACTTCCTCAAAATTAGCCTTCTCCTTGAGTTTAAATGCTACAGGGAAATCATGGCCACGAAATTTATGGCTATCTTGTAGCTCAACTTTCTCAAATTCTGGCATTGTTTTTCAATTTTGGAATGTAAAGGTTAATCGATATCCATTACTTAGAAAATTCATATCTTTAAATTAAATCAACTCTAATCAAAGCCACAACTTTGATACTTTTCGGTGTGAGGCAGGAACAGACACATTAGGAAATTTTGCTCCGATCCACAGCACGTTATCTCTGGATTCCTGATAACCTTCGTAAAACCTTTTATTTATAGATCGATGAAAATTTTGGGAATGCTTTCGAAAGAAAATCGTATGGAAATTGATTAACATGAGCTTAGAGGAGATTAAAGAACCAGAGTACCGCACTGATGCTGTTGAGACTTCTAGTGAAATCAAGGTGTCAGATAAAGATGCGGATGCCACTTTGTCATTTATGGAGGAGAATGAAGAGAAGTTCAGGGATTCTATATTTACTGAAGAAGAGGGTCTTTCTCTCAATAGGAAACTTTATTATATTTTGTTCCCCTTGATATTCTTAATCAATACAATGTTGTTTATTGATAAGGCTACGTTATCTTACGCATCGATTTTGGGGTTATTTGAATCGACTCGTATTCTGGCCGGCCAGTATGATGATTTAAATTCAATATTTTATGCCGGCTACACTGTGGGTCAGTTATTAAATTTCGTTCTCCTTAAAGTACGAATAAATGTATTCGTGGTTACAACTCTATTCGTATGGACAATTCTAATTTTTGCTCATTGCGGTGCCTATAACTTTGCCGGTTTGGTCATATTAAGACTCTTCCTTGGTATCACAGAAAGTGTTATCACCCCAGCATTGGAAATTACCATGTTACAATTTTACACCCCAAATCAAAGAGCTACTTTGCAACCAGTCTTCTGGTGCAGTTGTGTGGGATTATCTATAATTGTTGCAGGCTTCATTGCTTATGGTGTCTTACACACAAACGTTATTCCACCTTGGAAAATATTCATGATCATCACTGCAGGTATGACATTAGTTACTGCCTCTATTTCATTATTCTTGTATCCGGCTGATCCTTCCAAGGCTCTGTTCTTGACTAAGCGAGAAAGATACTTTTTAATAAAAAGGTTACAGGATTCCTCGAGGGCATCAATTACACAGCATAAAATAAAGCCTCATCAAATTCGAGAATGCCTTAAAGATCCTGTTTCTTGGCTCTTTGCTCTTTTCAGCTTTCTCTTGATGATTTCGAATAACCTAAGCTACCAGCAAAATTTATTATATGTTTCTTTGGGAGTTACCAATTTAGGCTCCACATTGGTTAGTGTCGCGGGAGGAGGGTTTTCCTCTGTTTTCCACCTAGTTGGAGCGGTGTTCATTTATTTTTTTCCTGGCTATTCAGCTTGGGTAATATTGGCAGGATGTGTTCCTTCGATAGCTGCAGGAATAGGTATGGTGACAATCTCTTGGGATAACAAAATTGCTTTACTTGCAATGTTAGTGCTAGGAGCTAATACTTTTGGTTTATCCTATATTGTAGGTCTCGGATGGTCTACTTCTTCCGCTAGTGGTACAACTAAACGATTCTTTAGGCACTTCATGTTTATGGTTGCGTATGGAGTCGCAAATATTGTTTCTCCTCAATTGTGGAAAGGAAATCAAGGGAATTCCTCTGAACCACGCTACTATGCTGCATGGATTGTGCAAATAGTGTTATCATGGACAGGATCTTCCATAACGGGATTTGTGATCTCTTATATTCTCCATAAAAGAAACAAGGAGCGGCTACATTCTTCAGCTGCAGATAAAACATTAGGGACGGTAATTAAGCATGACGAGGAGAAGAATGCAGAAGTATATGATCAAGTTAATATTGCAAATTTAGACTTGACTGATTTGGAGAACAAGGCTTTTATATATCCACTTTAAATATAATGATTATTCCCATTCGCTACTATGGCATAGAGTACCTCACTTGCATAGGCAGTTTGATGTTTTAGGAAATTTTTCTCCGATCCACAGTACGCAACGTCTCGCGGATTAACAGGTGACATTCGTTCAATTTCTGACTTAGTTAAATAACTCCATGATGGTTCCTTAGATGCTTTCTGTAGAATACTCCATCGATAACAATAGACATGAGCTTAAACGACACAAAAAGTCAAGAATTCAATACTGTTGTTGTCGAAACCACCTCAAGTGAAATAAAGGTATTGGACAGAGATGCCGACGCTACGTTAGCTTTCATGGAGGAGAATGAAGAAGAATTTAAGGATTCCATATTCAACAAAGAAGAATTTACTAAACTAGACAAGAAACTCCATTATATTTTGTTGCCTTTGGTTTTTTTAATCAATTTAATTTTGTTTATTGATAAGGCAACCTTATCTTACGCATCAATATTGGGTCTATTTGAATCAACACATATCCTGACATCTCAGTACGATGATTTGAATTCAATTTTTTATGTTGGATACATTGTGGGACAATTATTGAATTTCGTCCTACAAAAGGTAAAGTTGAATGTGTTTATGGTGGTGTCGTTATTTGTATGGTCTGTTCTCGTTTTTGCCCATTGTGGAGCTACTAATTTCGCTGGGTTGATCGCATTAAGACTCTTTCTTGGAATAGCAGAAAGTGTTATTACGCCAGCATTGGAAATTACCATGCTACAATTTTACACCCCAAATCAAAGAGCTACTTTGCAGCCAGTTTTTTGGTGCAGTACCAAGCTATCAGTAATCATTACTGGCTTTATTGCGTACGGAGTTTTACATACAGATACAATTCCACCTTGGAAAAGTTTCATGATCATCACCGGAGGTATGACACTAGTGACTACCGCCATCTCCGTTTTCTTATATCCCGCTGATCCTTCTCGGGCCCCATTCTTGACCAAGAGAGAGAGATATTATTTGATACGAAGGATCCAAGAGTCCTCAAGAGCGGCAATAACACAACATGTAATAAAGAGAGACCAATTAAGAGAATGTCTCAGGGACCCTATTTCATGGCTATTCACTCTTTTCAGCTTCCTCTTAATGCTCGCCAATAATTTGGGATACCAACAAAATTTACTTTATGTATCACTTGGAGTCGATAATTTAGGCTCTACTTTGGTTAGCGTTGCTGGTGGAGGTTTTTCTATTATTTTCCATTTAGTTGGGGCAGTTTTCATTCACTTTTTTCCCAATCATTCAGCTTGGGTGATTTTAGCATCTTGTATTCCTGCGATAGCTTCTGGTATAGCTATGGTGACAATTCCTTGGAATAACAAATTAGCCTTGCTTGGTACCCTAGTGTTAGCAACTAATACTTTTGGCTTGGGGTACATTGTAGGGCTTGGATGGGCGACTTCATCTACTAGTGGGACAACTAAGAGATTTTTCAGGCACTTCATGTTTATGATTGCATATTCAGTAGCAAATATAGTCTCCCCTCAATTATGGAAGGGGAATCAGGGAAATGAGTCTGAACCTCGATACTATGCTGCATGGATTGTTCAGGTGTTGTTGGCTTGGACAGGATCCTCAGTAACTGCTTTTATTATTTATTTCGTGCTTCATAGGAGGAATAAGAAGCGATTGCAGTCGATATCTAATGACCAGACCTTCGGAACGGTTGTAAAGCATGACATAGAAAAGGACGAAGATGTATATGACAACGTTAATATTGCAAACTTAGATTTAACTGACTTACAAAACAAAACTTTTATATATCCTCTTTAGAGGTGTCTATCCTTTAAAAGGATGCATACATATTAAGAACTTTCCTCAAGTCGAATCCCACTGTTTAGAGTAAATATTATCATTAGTTATTTGTTCAACACATTAATTCCAGCAAAATACCATTCCATTCTTTGTCAGTAAAGATTTCCGAATCCTCACTCAAAGTGACTCCATCTTGCAAGATCTGTTCTGGGTCCAATGTTTACAAATCACTTGCTCCATGGAGAATGTTGCTCTAAGTAGTATTTTTCAATTCTCTTAATAGCTTCCGGTGCTCTTTACAGAGAACTGTTGCGTGCTCAGATAAATAACCTAGCCTATCGGTCAAATCGTCACTGTCTTTTGGATCTCTCCAAGCAATTCCCTTGCTGAACTACGAAGGAACATTCTTTTTAACTTCTAATACAAGTCCCGGTAAAAGAAGTAGAAGGGTTTGGATGGGCTGGAACTTTCTTATTTCCCATAAAAGCATTACGTTGCCCGGCATAGCACCCTAGTGTCTGAAATCTTGTATAGATACGCCAGACTTCTAGAGGCTAGCAGCGAGGTGAATAACACATGTCTTGAGGGATTTTGTATTTTAGAGTGAACCGTCTCCACATATATTTTAATATGACGTAGTTACAATGTATCGGATCTCTTGAATGCATTGCCTCGCGATTTAAAGCCGTTCGGTAGCAACTTTTTGCAGCCCTTCACTTATCACATGATTTCTTTAGTTGTGGTAGATAGTTGTACTGTAGCGGTATGTAAGTTTCCTTAGAGCAAACTGGTCGGTTTAAGACAGATACCTATAGAGACTTCTCCACGTTTTTTACCTTCTTCAGTAATTAGTTCAGCTGGATTTCTTTTTGTGGCCTCATTGTGTAGTAATTGACACCATATGAACTAAGTCGATGGAAAAGAATGTAAGAGCCATTATCGTCATACAAACGAAACTAGAAAATGAAGAAGGTCTCAAAGACACTTCTTCTGAAACTTGAAGAATTCTTTCGATCTTACGCGGAAAGAACATGTTAGAAAAATTGCCACCCATTATTCTCCACGGAACCGGAACTATATAAAGGTCGCATGTTCCACAATTCAAAATTATTTTTTTCTCATTTAAAAAATGGTTGCTAATGAAGGAGTAGTCATATCGGGTTCAAGAAACTTGAATAACCTTGTCCATGTTACAAAGATCCCCTATCCCAAGCTTGAGGATGATTTGTTGATTATAAAATCTAAGGCTTTTGCTGTCAATCCAACTGATTGGAAGCACATTTTGCCTGAAAGTTTTATTTCACATGTGACATCTGAGAAGTTTAAAGCTCTTGGTTTTGGAATTGGTGCTCTTGAGCTGCCATTGGGTTATATTGGTTCGAATGTTGGTTGTGCCGTAGGGAAAACTGCCACATGGATAAGTCAAAAGGGAAAAGTTGTTGGCTCTGATGTTAGTGGGGTTGTCGTAGAAGTAGGGAAAAACGTAAAAGGGTTTGAAAAGGGTGATATTGTCTCGTCTTCTCTTCACGGTGGTACCAGCAAGAATGGAGGATTTGCGGATTACGTTTTGGTAAGTCCTAATGTAACCATCAAATATCCTCCATCGCAAATTCTGGACAAGAACCTCAGTCCGGGAAACCATCCTAGTTCTACAATTAACAACTTCGAGTCAGCAGCATCTCTCAATGTTGGTCTCAAGACCGTGGCCTTAAGCTATAGTCACAATTTTAAGATTCCTTTGGATAAGGCACAAAATAGTGAAGATTACATCTTGATTTGGGGCGGTGCTACGGCAACTGGTATTTTGGCAATTCAAATTGCTAAGTTAGTGTACGGACTCAATGTAATAACTACAGCTTCAAAGAGAAACCACAGTGCCTTGCTTGAATATGGTGCAGATAAGGTGTTCGACTATAATGACAAAGATGTAATTCAACAATTGAGAAAGGCAGGAGAGAATAGAATTAAGTATGCATTGGATTGTATTTCAATCCCTGAAACCCTTCAATCAACATACGACGCCACCGAGGGAACTGAGAACGTTGTGCTTGACAACCTTCTTTTCTTGAATGAAAAGGTGATAAAGACCAAGCCAGATAGAAAAGTGAAAATCACTCATACTGATGGCTATATTGCTGATGGAAGGGTTCATTTCGGAAACAAAGCTACGCCTGAAATGTTGAAAGCATATCTTGATTTCTGGAACAATACGCTCCCACTGTACATTGATAAGATCAAATCAGCACCCTTAAATGTTTTGCCCCCAGGACTTAACTCGGCAGGAGTGGGATTGAAATTGTTGGTCGAGAATAAAGTGAGGGGTGAGAAAGTGGTATTCGGCCATGAGACCAGTTAATGGCGTCACGTCAAACGTCTCGTTGTTATTCGTTGCTTTTTATAAAGTAGATATGGAGTCAAAACAAGTCCTGATATTCGTATTCTTTTATTGTAATCTTTGAAAAGAGTAACTCATAAGTTTGTCTTTGTCAGATTATGTGATCCTCATGATTCAAATGATATTCCTCCAGTGGGGCAGCAATTTAAGAGTAATTTGAGTGCTAGACAAGATAATTTATCAATGAATCACAAATAATACTGTTTAACAAATGCTACTTACTAATATATGCTAGCTCGTCAAAGTAACAACCTGCTGCACTCTCTGCACCAACGTCTTGCGTACTTGTGCGTGCTAAATGCAGTATTATATCTAGTGCTGCTTCCTCGATAAGGTGTGATATCGCACGGCGGAAAAAATAACCCTCAGTGCATCTGCATCGCGAGGTTTTGTACACACTCAATACAGAATGATAGAGCGCTCAAGTCTATGGCTTCCAAGTAGAATATCCAGAAGGGTTGATGGCATCCCACATGCTAACTAAGATTCGTCTGTCACCGTTCTTCCATGGTATACGCCCATGGCTAACCTGGTAGTTATCAACAATTGCAACGTCGCCTTCCTCCCATTTATGGTTATATTGAAGTTTTATAGATGATTCCAAGATCTCATCCAAAAATCGTACCGGGATCTCAGCTCCATCATTGTACTTTAAATCAGCTGTCTTTTCGTGACCGGGGAGTTTATTCTTTAGATGAGAATAGTAAGTTGGAATGCTGTTGAAAAAGACTGGGTAACTGTCATCTCTAGTAATATATATACGAATCGGGTCAGTATGTCGATGTACAATTAAATTATCTTCTTTATCCCACTCAAATTCTGGACCTACAGTTTCCTTCACCAAGGCAGCAGCATGGGTCTTCTGTACCTCAATTGGATCCTTTGGGTTTAGGTTTCTCCCAAAGCAAAATTCATCTGCCCAACTAGTTCCATCATTCGTCACCCGTGGCCATACCTCTTCAAAATATAAGCCCCTATCAGCCAACTCTTTCACGGATTTGGAGTGTTTCCGAAAGAGATCATCAAAAAGTTCTCCTCCGTGCACTATCGGAGTCTCGCCATCTTGAGCCGTATACTTTTCACAAGTGAAAAATAGCCATTGGGGGTACTTAACAAACCTTGAAAATTCATTGTGCTGATGAATGCGCTCGCTAGATGGGCCTTCATATGCTGTACTCAATATTTCAGTAATCTCTGTTCTTTTCGCGGTGGCACCATTCTGAACGAAATTTTGAAGACCACTATAAGTACCAATAGTTTCAATATATTTAGACAAAATTTTCGGATTAGTGCCACCTAAACCTCTCAATACAACAGCGCCATGTTCGCTAAGAATATTCTTGAAGAAACCTTGAGAAGATAGTTGTTTCAAATACTCAGATACTTCTTCAAAATTAGCCTTCTCCTTGAGTTTAAATGCAACAGGGAATTCGTTGCCGCGAAATATATGTCTATCGTCCAATTCAAATTTTTCAAGTTCAGGCATTGTTATCTTGGAGGCACACTCTGTAATTTAAGATTACCTGATGACTACTAACTACGCAGTTACTTTCTTCTACTATATAAGTCTTTTAGTTATTTAAAGCCACATCTTAATCTTCTCCGCGCGATGCAGAGAGGACGAATTGGGAAATTTTTCTCCGATCCACAGCAGGTTATCTCTGTGGGTTCCTGATTCACTTTGAACAACCTTTTACTATATAGATTGATGCAAATCAGAATGTTTTCAAAAGCGAATTAAATATTTATCGATAGATATGAGCTTGGAGGAGATTAAAGAACCAGAATATCTCGCTGATGCTGTCGAGACTTCTAGTGAAATCAAGGTGTCAGATAAAGATGCGGATTCCACTTTACCGTTTATGGAGGAGAATGAAGAGAAGTTCAGGGATTCTATATTTACTGAAGAAGAGGGTCTTTCTATCAATAGGAAGCTTTATTATATTTTGTTCCCTTTAATTTTTTTGATTAATACAATGTTGTTTATTGATAAAGTTACTTTATCTTACTCTACCATTTTGGGCTTATTTGAATCCGCTCATATACTGACGAGCCAATATGACGATTTGAATTCAATTTTTTACGCAGGATATACAGTGGGGCAATTATTAAATTTCGTTCTCCTTAAAGTACGAATAAATGTATTCGTGGTTACAACTCTATTCGTATGGACAATTCTAATTTTTGCTCATTGCGGTGCCTATAACTTTGCCGGTTTGGTCATATTAAGACTCCTTCTCGGTTTCACAGAGAGTGTCATCACACCCGCGTTGGAAATTACTACTTTACAATTTTACACCCCGAATCAAAGAGCTACTTTGCAACCAGTCTTCTGGTGCAGTTGTGTGGGATTATCTATAATTGTTGCAGGTTTCATTGCCTATGGTGTCTTGTATACGGACGTAATCCCCCCTTGGAAAATATTGATGATCATTACTGCAGGAATGACTTTAATAACAGCTGTCATTTCATTGTTCTTGTATCCAGCTGATCCTTCTCAGGCTCGGTTCTTGACTAAGCGAGAAAGATACTTTTTAATAAAAAGGTTACAGGAGTCCTCCAGGGCTTCGATCACACAGCATCTGATAAAGAAAAATCAGCTTAGAGAATGTCTCAGGGATCCTATTTCATGGCTCTTTGCTCTTTTCAGTTTTCTCCTAATGCTTTCGAATAATCTTTTCTACCAGCAAAATTTATTATATGTTTCATTAGGGGTTAGTAACTTAGGATCCACATTGGTTAGTGTCGCTGGGGGAGGGTTTGCTTCCGCTTTTCACGTAGTGGGAGCAATTTTCATTCATTTCTTTCCTGGCTATTCAGCTTGGGTGATATTCGCAGGATGCCTTCCTTCGATAGCTGCAGGTATAGCTATGGTGACAATCTCTTGGGATAACAAATTAGCCTTACTTGCAGTGTTAGTGCTAGGTGCTAACACTTATGGTTTATCCTATATTGTAGGTCTCGGATGGTCTACTTCTTCGGCAAGCGGAACAACGAAAAGATTCTTTAGGCACTTCATGTTTATGGTTGCGTATGGAGTCGCAAATATTGTTTCTCCTCAATTGTGGAAAGGAAATCAAGGGAATTCCTCTGAACCACGCTACTATGCTGCATGGATTGTGCAAATAGTGTTATCATGGACAGGATCTTCCATAACGGGATTTGTGATCTCTTATATTCTCCATAAAAGAAACAAGGAGCGGCTACATTCTTCAGCTGCAGATAAAACATTAGGGACGGTAATTAAGCATGACGAAGAGAAGAATGCAGAAGTATATGATCAAGTTAATATTGCAAATTTAGACTTGACAGACTTAGAAAACAAGTCCTTTATATATCCTCTTTAATTTTATGAGATTTATGTAAATGGTTTTCAAGATCGATTAACATTTAGATCCTTTGACCGTAATTTTTCAGATTGAAAAGTTTTATCGGATCCACAATAAGCTATTCTTGTGAACAAATTGAGGTGTCCATCAAGAAAGTAATGAAGATCTACTATTAAATCAAGAATTCAATTCTAGGCTTAACGGATTTGGAAAAACAGGTTTATGAATTGGATACAAATGACGACCCATCTCAATCTCGCATGCACTTGCATAAGGCAGTTGGCATTTTAGGAAACTTTTCTCCGACCCACAGTTATCTACCTTTGCAGACTAGCAGGTGACATTAATTCAATCAACTGCTTACATTTATAAAATTGTTTCAGCACAGTATCTCTTATATGTCACTAGACATGTTCTGAACTATACTAAAGGCCAACCCTGGTCTTCTTGACACCATCTCTAGTGACGTAAAATTATCGAGCAGAGATGCCGATGCTATGTTATTCATGGGGTAGAAAGAAGATCATTCAAGGATTCTGTATTCACAGTATAGTCTCACTTCAATCATGGAAGGATACCAAGGATACTCTTCTCCTCGATACTATGCTGCATGTATTGTTAAGGTGCTCTTGGCTTGGATAGGATTATTAGTAACTGCTTTCGAGATTTCTTTGTGCTACGTAGAAGAAGTAGAAGTTATCGCTGTTGATAACTATAGGTGAAACTTTTGGAATGGTAGTCAAGCTTGACAAAGAAAGGGAAGAGGATATTTATGACGATGATAACACTGCGAATTTAGATTTACTGAGTTGCAAAATAAAACT
Organism: Priceomyces melissophilus; assembly: GCA_031081885.1. Lineage (NCBI taxonomy): Eukaryota > Fungi > Ascomycota > Pichiomycetes > Serinales > Debaryomycetaceae > Priceomyces > Priceomyces melissophilus. The sequence continues at coordinate 228,342 of JARYTE010000010.1, read as the reverse complement.
TTTATATATTCGTTATGGAGTTCTGCATCTACAGATAAATTTCATATTAAGAACTTTCCTGAAGCCGAATCCCACTGTTTCGAGTACATATTATCATTAATTATCTGTTCAACAGACATTAATTCCAGTAATACACCATTCCAATCTTCCTCAGTCAATACCTCAGAGTTTTCACTCGAAGCAAAGTCATCTTGCAAAATTTGCTCTGGATTCAATGGTGAAAAATCACTTGTTCCAGGAAAAAGGTTACTCCACGTAGCATTTTTTAGTTCCCTCAATAGCTTCCAGCGCTCTTTACAGAGAACAGTTGCATGGTCAGATAAGTAACCTAGCTTTTCGATCGAAGTTGTGATGGTCACAATCTTTGGGTCCCTCCAGGCTATTCGCTTGCTGAACCATGAAGGGTCTCCATTCTTTTTAATTTCTAAAACAAGCCCCCTTAGTAGAAGTAGAAGAGTTTGGATAGGCTGGAATTTTCTTATTGCCCATAAAAACATTATATTCTTCGGCATAGCACCGTAGTTGCAAAACTCTTTGAGCAAATGAATCTCCTTTTCTACTAAAATCTTATCAAGAGAATCCATTTGGGAATCGGATACAGAAGAAGTATCAGGTAGCTTGTACGCATTATTTCTATTCCCTTCCAGTTCTCCTTTATAATTTTCATTGAATGCTAAAATCAGATGAAGCAAAATATAACACCGATCAGCAAACGTAGATATCATAGAGGTACAAAAGTAAACAAAGTACTCCAGGGAAGGAGTGATATTTGATGGATCTAGTAGGTTTTGGATCAATGAAGAGCAGTGTATGGATAAGTTGTTTATCTCTTCTGTGAGCATCTTTATGGTCTGAGTAGAAGAATACTTCAATGTGAAGCCATTTCTTAATATTTTGTTGCAACATTCCACCCATTTGAATGTACCATTAGCATAGGCAACAGCTTGATCAAGCTTGTATACGCCATTGAAATCCCGTATGAACTTACTAGGAAGAGACGTATCATACTCACCGTCTACTATAATAGGAGGTAAGCGAGAGGATAGAGAGGTAGTGCAATCTAAATGAAATATCTGCCACCAAAGTAGTCGTCTGCTTTGGATCTCCTTTGGATCTGTAATTCCATGATAAGACAGAGGATCTCTATTGAGCTCTATTAGCTGTGCAGAGCGTACCAAAAATCCCACAGACCCACAATCATCACTTCTGCAATCATTTCTGATGACTGAATGAAGAATAACAGATGCCTGCAAGCCGAATATTGTTACTTTCCAAGGAAATCCACTCATAGACAAAGCTATCTCTGTTGCTCCCACAAAATATTTCATTCTTGTCACATAATCCTTATGATTCACCTTAGGATCATTTGTAAGACTAACCTCTTCATATTCGGAAACGGAAGCTGCGTATAAAATTGAAAAAAGGATAGTATAGAAAGGTAATGATGATGTAGCTTTATCATCCCAGTACATTTCATATTGTGGGCTAATATTCTTAGAATCTAAGATGGGAATAATTGGGTGAATCGAATACCAGTATCTATCATATAAAACATCACAAGCTTTTTTATCCGGTAGGTAAGAGCCAAGTAGCTTTAAATCACTTTCAAGTGATATGCCGGTGTTGTATAGAGAAGAGCTGAATAAGTTCGTTAACACGGGACCCTGCCTCAGTAACGGATGTATATCTCCATGCTGACCGTTAGCACTGAGAGGCCAAAAAGCTCTCATAACAGGTTCACTAGTGAATTTTGGTCCTTCTTCTGCAGTGCAAGTTGCTTGAGACTGTAATTTGGAAGCCATTGCAATGGCATCTGTTAGATGACTTCCTGAGAGTCTGGAAGATAACCTCTTTTCCTTAGGAGACACATCGTCGTGCCTTATAGCCTCCGGAATCGATGGAACTGGTTCAGTTTTGGACTCTATTGGAATCAGAAGACGTTGGGTAAAGCTATTCAGCAGGATAGAAGGGGGCGTCTTTACTGAAAAATGTGACAACTTAGCAGCGTCTTGCGGAAACTGCTGTGATTCAGATATAACTCTAGGTGTACTGGGATCCAAGGAAGATGAGCTCGAAAGCTCTACTAGAATCTTTGCTTGCTCCTCTAGGTTCAAGGAAGGGGATGATCTAGCAGGATTAATTTCGTAAGAACATTCAAGGCCAAAAGCACGACAGGAAGAGCAAGAAGGGGATTCTCGGGAACATCTTCGTTTCTTCGCTCGACAAGGAGTACAGGACCTTGCCTTTGAAGTATGTGCTACTGAGAATTTCTTCAACCCTGGGATTTGTTCTTTGGACATATCTTGAGTAAAAGCATGTTGACTGTCAAACAAGAGTTTAATGAGAATCCACAGCTTTTTGCTGCACGTTCGGTGAATACACAACTCGGGGGTCGAATACTAAATTGAAACAATTTGAAAGAGTAATTAAAGGTAATAGGCCCTGGCAATCTGAATATATGATTATCCAATAAGAGTATTGAGGGACAAAGGGTTGCAAAGAAGAATTCAAGGTTGTCATAGAAGATAGCAAAATTGACATTTTTAAAATGCAGAGAAAAAGCATTGACATCTTTACAATATTTACAACGGATACTTGCTGATCTTCCCAATGAAGCACTCCTTTTCCTTGAACAACACAGATAGGCGGCTTTTGTCACTTGTACTTGGCTCTTGTAAATTGTGCAAATTGTTGGACACTGTCATGGTTGATTTGTCATTGGCAGGCGGTCTTGCAACCAAGAAACCACATATTCCGAATGAGGTAATTTTAGTCCGGCAATAAGAGGATCTCAATTGAAACTTCACCGATGATTTCATATAGCCCACATTCTTGAAACCACTTAGAGAGCATTTAATTCGCATTTAGCAACCTAAAACAAACCAAGGTCAGTTATAAGCAACTGAAACAGGAGTCAAGAATATTCTCTACAAATCTTGACAAATTTTTTTCACTACACATTTTTTACCACTAGCCACACATATATTCAGGAAACTAAAAAAATAAAAAAACCTGACGTCGACTTCCCACACAAGCTCAGTTTATAGTCACTCTACAATAACCAATCAATGTTAAGCAACGCTTTACATCAAATTGTTTATCGTAGGTAACTTGTCAGACAGCCACTCACACCCGCCCTGACTAACGCCTCCGGAAAGGCATGATAGAAAGGGTCAAGATCATCGCTCCTTTCAACGAGCCCCGTCGTTGCAAGCAACGCGTCCGCTCTAAACAAAAGGCAAACAAGTAGATGACCGGGCTACTGGAGCCACAGACAAGCTAAATTGTTCTCACTTTGAGGGTGTAAGGGTATCTCACTCATCAACCAAGTTGGATTCAGTGGCTCTTTTGAAGAGTCAAAGAGAGACGTGACCTATAGAAATGATCCTATGAAGTACGTCGACAGAGAAAAAAGAGAAAACGTAAAATCGATGAGAACGAGGTTCTTAAATAGTTTTTTTTTTTTTTCGGTTATGTGCCCGGGGATCTCTTCTCGAGCATCGCATTTTAATTTTTTTTTTGAATAAAACGCATAAAACGCCTATCGACGATTCAGAAACTCTCTTTATCTGAATCGCCCTACCAGGACCGCGAACCAAAGAAGTCAATGGGATGTTTAAGATAAATGATGACTATTTTAGTGGAATAGAGTGTCCTGATATACGTCGATATGGTGTTTGCACCATCATAAATTGTATATTTAACCATCCAATGAAAAGGGAGAACGAAGAGTTGACTGGTGGTGACTTAAAGAGATTACGATTAGCAGAGAAGAAAATACGTGATATCGAGAGAGGTAATGATACCGAAAGAGGGCATAATACCGAAAAAGATGACAGATCGAAAATAAAGGATGATGAAAAGAATACAAATGGTGATGAGGAGGAGTTTGGCAATCGAGAACAGAAGGATGTTAGTATCGTAGTTCCAAAGGCTTTAGATAGTCTGTTGATCTCAAGAACAGAGCGCACTATTAGAAGTAAGCGACTTGCGGAGAAATGGAGGAAGACTGATATCGTTAATCCCAATCGAACTGCCATTGATCGAGAATTCGAGATTGCAAGTACGAGTAAAAGTGCCCAAGAATACAGAGATCAAATAAGCAGTCTTTTGTCTGAAGGTGAGACTCCGCCTGATACTGATCCCAAGCTCATATTACCACGTGAAGTATTGCCCTCTGCGCCAGCTCTGATTAAAGATCGAAAGAAGTTTGTGCAAGTCATTGCCGAGTCATTAAAGAGAGCTGACGCCGGCCTTAAAACACCTATTCTCAAGGCTTTGGATATTGAGCACGAAATTGCATCTAGCACGAGTAATAGTACTTATCAACAGGTTCTCAAGAGAAAAGTGTACGAGATCAACCATCCGGAAAAGGTCAAGGTTCCCCCGAAGAAACTAACGGAGAATGATTTTAAAGAAGCTCTTGAAAAGTTTGTCATCAGTCCCGAGGTGCTCTCCAAATATGGATATATTATGGATATTCCTGATCCTCAAGAGTTGGAGCCTGTTCAAACTTGTCGTCGTTGTAAAACAGAGTATCCGCTAGCGACTCAGCTTGAACCCACAAAATGCTTATATCATCCCGGAAAGATAAGCAGGAATGCTCAGAACGTCAGGGCATATGAATGTTGTGGAGCGGCTGTTAATGAAGCGGCAGATCCTTGCACTTTGGGGGATCATCATGTATTTTATGTTAAGGAACCTAAGGTGATGCAGCATATTCAACCTTTCAAATGGACTGAGGATATTTTCCAAGATAATCCTCAGAGTTTCAAAGCGGTTGGTATTGATTGTGAGATGGGATTCACCACAATGGGGTTTGAATTATTACGAATCAGTGCTATTGATTTCTTCACTAATGAAGAAGTGGTTGATATTTTAGTGAGACCGCAGGGAGAGGTTATAGATTTGAATACTCGTTGGTCTGGTATCAGCGAGATTAAAGAGGAAGCTTTGAGCTTCGATCAACTGATTGATTTATTAGGGCTGGTGATAGACTCTAATACGATTTTAATAGGACATGGGTTAGAGAATGATTTGAATGCCATGAGGTTATTACATAAAAGAGTAGTGGACACTGCCATTCTCTTTCCTCGGCACAAAACATCGCCAACGTTTAGGTATTCATTGAAAAACTTAGCATTTCAGTATTTAGGAAGAACCATACAAGAGGGACAGCATGATAGTGGCGAGGATTCTATTGCCGCAATCGACCTAGTGAAACATTTTATCAAGCTCGAGCGAAAGCATGATGAGAAAACCTGATGGAGAGCAGTTTTCAAAGATTAATATAAACAATGATCAGGATCGTGGCGTTGATAGGGGAACGTTTTAAATAGTTTTTTTGTTTTAATATCACCTGCCAAAGAAAATATTGATTCGCAGCCATTGTGCGAATTTTGTAAAGATTTGCATTCGTCAAGAAATATTTTAAGATGAGATAAAACAGAGTAAGTAGAGCAAGGACTAACTATAGTTAGTTCGATTGTAGATTCACTAAATACCGCATCTACGATTCCTATCATTAGAAAACCATATTGCTTGTCTTCCAATATTGTTTGACTTGAATATTATCACCAACTTTCGACATCGCAAAATAGCGCTATCCTTATTCCTTCTAGCTGCACAATCAATTCTTACACCAAGTCCCAAAGACCTCCACATACTCCCACGACCTCCCACTAACTGCTACTTACTCTTACAGTCTAGCATTGTTCAGTCACTACGTATTCTCTGCTGCTGCTGCTCCCATGTCTCACTGTACAGGCAAAACGCGAAAATCAATTAAAACGCGATTTGAATTCACAATATAAGCATTAAGCTATATAGAATAGACACTTTCGTTTTTTCATTTAGATATCGAAGACAGTCAGCATGAAGAAATCACCAAACGCTGTTCGAAATTCTAAAGCTGGAGGTACTCCTAAAATGAAGCAAGCATCATTGATGTCTTTCTTTAAACCGGCAAAGTCTTCTCCAGTCAAAGAAGAGCCTGATGTATTAAAGACTCCTGTGAACAGGCTACTGAAGTCGATTGGCGTCAACGACATGAATAAATCGTCGCCGAAGGAAGGATACGAAAGCGATAAGGAAAACGATAGAAGCATGGTGGAAAAAAGCACCGATACCCCATTGACATCAGAACTTGATAATGCTACAACGAAACCTAGTTTTCCTCAGCTGTCTCCGTTGATAGAGAATAAGAATGACGAGGCAAAGGAAAATGCTCCGGAAAACGCTCAGGAGAATGCTCAGGATTCTAGTCCTTTGCATAGGAGAGCAGCAAGAAAACCTGTGAGTTACGTAGAGAGTGATGAAGAAGAAGAAGTTCGCCCCAAGAGTAAAAGAAGACGGAGAATGGTGGAAAGCGATGACGATGAAGACTTCGCGTTCAACGCCGAAGCTGATGGAGGTGACGATGATGATGACGATATGAGCGACTTTGTAGTGGCCGATGGCGACCTGGTGGCGTCAGAGCCGGACGTGGAGGAGGATGACGATGAGATCATCCCAAAGAAACCAAAGAAATCGAAACCAACAAAGCCAGCGCTGACATATCAGGAATCCAAATCCTCCAGCTCCCTTGGGAATAAGTTTAGAGCGGGCTCTTCGTATTCTGGTTCCAGTAGTGGCACTGAGCTCAAGGAAAGCAAACCAAGATCTCCACTCCTGGCAAAGCCAAAGAGTAATTTCGCTAAGGAAAACGAAGAAAGATATCAATGGTTGGTGGATATCAAAGATGCAGATAAAAGAGCACCTTCTGATCCTGAATATGACCCTAGAACGTTGTATATTCCTCAATCTGCGTGGTCCAAATTCACTCCTTTTGAAAAGCAATACTGGGAGGTCAAATCTACGATGTGGGATACGGTAGTATTTTTCAAAAAAGGAAAGTTTTATGAGCTTTATGAGAATGATGCCACCATTGCTAACACTGAATTTGACCTTAAGATCGCCGGTGGGGGGAGAGCTAACATGAAATTAGCAGGAATTCCAGAAATGTCGTTTGAGTATTGGGCAAAGGAGTTTATCAGTCATGGGTATAAAGTCGCAAAAGTCGATCAAAAGGAAACCCTTTTGGCCAAGGAAATGAGAGGAGGATCGACCAAAGAGGAGAAAATTATTAAAAGAGAATTAGCTGGAATCCTCACCGGAGGTACTTTGACCGATTTGAGTATGATTAATGATGATATGGCAATTTACTGTATGAGTATTAAGGAAGAAACTCTTGATGAACAAAGAAAATCATTCGGAGTAGCGTTTGTTGATACTGCTACTTCAGAATTGAATATGATCCAGTTTGAAGATGATAATGAGTGTACGAAACTAGAGACTCTTGTTGCGCAAATTAAGCCCAGAGAAATCTTGTGTGAAAAGGGCAATTTATCGACCATACCTGTTAGAGTTATAAGACAAAGGGCTCAAGGAACTAATCAGATCTGGAACAATTTAAATCCTGGCTCAGAATTCTGGGATTACGAAACTACCATCGAGAATACCGTCAAGGGTAATTACTATGAAGCTGAGAATTTGGATGATTATTCCAAATACCCAAAGTTATTGCTTGATTTTAAAGATAACCATAAACTTGCTTTTAATGCCTTTGGTGGTCTTTTATGGTACTTAAAGACGTTGATGCTTGATCAACAAATCATGACTTTAGCCAATTTCAATCACTATGAGATCTCCAAGAAATCATCTAACCACTTACTTCTAGATGGTATCACATTAAACAATTTAGAGATCTTGAGCAACAACTTAGATGGTGGCCAAAAGGGTACCTTACTCAAGCTCTTAAATAGAGCAATCACATCCTTTGGTAAACGGGCTTTGAAGAACTGGGTTCTTCATCCGTTAATGAATGTTCACGAAATAAATGAAAGATATGATGCGGTTGAATTCTTTATCAATGGTGGATTAGATTTCAGGAATGTGTTGGAGGATGCTCTCTCAGGTTTACCTGATTTGGAGAGGCTATTAGCTAGAATACATAGTGGTGCCTTAAAATTCAAAGACTTCCTCAAGGTGATAGAAAGTTTTGAGAAAATTTCCAATACCGTGAGGCGAATCCAAGGGTATTCGACCGAAGGATCAGGAGCACTTCATAGGTACTTACAAAGCTTTCCTAGTGATTTCCAGCAAATAATTGCTGATTGGGAAGATGCATTTGATAGAAATGATGCCCTTCATGGAATAGTATCACCTTCGAAGGGGGTTGACTTGGAATTTGATGAGTCGAAGGAGAAGATAGATTCATTAGAAGCTGAACTCAATGAACATTTACGTCAATACAAAAAGGAGTTTAAATCGAATGAGATTTGTTACAAGGATTCCGGTAAGGAAATATACTTGATCGAGATCCCCAACAGATTGGTGAAAAATATTCCTCAAGAATGGCAACAAATGGGATCTACTTCTAAGGTTAAACGGTACTGGTCAGAGGAAGTCAGATTGCTCGTTAGAAAATTGCTTGAACAAAAGGAAACGCATAAATTGGTCAGCGACACGTTAAAATCTAGAATGTATGCCAGATTTGACCAACACTATAGCTTGTGGAGACAAATCATCAAGATCATCGGAAATATCGATTGCTTAATTGCCCTCACAAGAACATCTGAAGTCATTGGCGAACCCTCTTGCAGACCAGAGTTTGTTGAGAGTGACAAAGGCGTATTAGACTTCAAAGAGTTGAGACATCCATGTTATACAGGCGCCAATGATTTTATCCCCAATGATGTTCAATTAGGAGGTGAAAAGGCTGCCTTTGGTTTACTCACAGGGGCCAATGCGGCCGGTAAATCGACTTTAATGAGGACCACAGCTCTTGCCGTTATCTTGTGTCAAATAGGATGTTTTGTGCCTGCTTCCCAGGCTAGATTAACACCAGTGGACAAGATAATGACACGTCTTGGTGCCAATGATAATATTTTGCAAGGGAAATCGACATTCTTCGTTGAACTCTCGGAAACAAAGAAGATCTTACGGAATGCTACCCCGAATTCGTTGGTTATACTAGATGAACTTGGACGTGGTGGTTCTTCAAGTGATGGTTATGCCATTGCGGAATCTGTGCTTTATCAATTGGCTACTCATGTGCAATCGATGGGGTTCTTTGCCACGCATTATGGTACTTTAGGGTTATCGTTCCAGAACCACCCCCAGATCCGTCCCTTAAGAATGGGAATAATTGTGGATAACCATTCTAGAAACATCACCTTCCTTTACTTACTTGAGGAAGGATCGGCATCCGGATCGTTTGGGATGAATGTAGCGTCAATGTGTGGTATCTCGAATGATATTGTGGATAAAGCAGAATTTGCGGCCAAGAAATACGAGCTGACTTCCAAATTAAAGGAAGCTAGTGAACGCAGCCACGGAGAGAAGCTTAGTTTAGGATTGCAAAGTGATTTTGCTTGGATAGCCAATGACAAGCTAAATGACCTTGCTAATGAGATCTTGATCTATAATGAACAATCAAAGCAATCGGCATTAAAGAATATCTTCCAAATGATTGAGGGCCTTTAATTCGCGGAAACGCGAACTGGGAGATTACATAGATTTAATATTTAACTTAATACAATCACCACTCAATTCTTGTTTTCAATTAATCAATTAACGATGATATCAAGATTATCTAACATTTCAACTTCATTCCATTTATTGCTTTATTCTATTGCGTTTGGGGGATCTTTTTTCCATTCGTTTATTGTATCCCCCATTGCCTTCAAGACGCTTCCAAAGTCTGACTTTGGAAACATGCAAAATAAGATTTTTCCTCGCTACTTCATTGGTCAGACCATCACTCCTGTTATCTTGGGACTCACAGCACCTGTGGTCTTGACTCCATGGACCATTGGTGTCTTGGCTACCTCGTCAGTTGGTGGCGCAATCAACTACTTTGTGTTGCTTCCAGTGACTCACAAAGTGAAAGCTGAACAAGAAAGACTTGTTGCCGAAAACAGAGCTTATGATGATGAAGGCAACCCTACTCCAGAGTATGCTGCTGCTACCAAGAAGTTTGGAAAGTACCACGGGATGTCGATGTTGGCCAACCTCGTTTCCATTGTGTCCCTTGGTGGTTACGGGATTCTCTTGTCAAGAAAACTCTTGTGAGAAAGTTTGAGTTTTAGTAGGAATGTTCATGTAAATAGAATAAGATGTTTTGGTAGCAGTGACATAGGAAATAAAAAGAAACAAGAAATATAGGCATGTCAGTGTATCGAAGGATTACTATTATTAATTTAAACATTTAACAATCGATAGAAGTGATTTGTAAACCCAAACACTACTATTGGCACAATGTAGATACTAAATACTATTACACGTCTCTTGGATAGTGAAAAGATATTGTCCTCTCCTTCCATCTCTTCAAGCCGAGCATCATCACTGACTTCATCAGTCGATTGAATTTTTTGCAAACTGAATGCTTTCTTTTCAGGTATCTTCACTCTTACCTCAAGTGATATCTACAGCTCATAAATTAAAATTTTGCTTCATCTTACATTTCAACATGTCTTATAAACATGCTCAACTTCCTTTTCCATAATCCAACATTTGCAACTAGATAAAGTACGTCAGGTATATACGGTAGGAAAAAGATAAGCAAAATTAACGTAAGAGCATTACAAAATTTCTCTAATAGCCTATATGAACTTCAAAATAAGAACATTTTAAAGTATAGCAGTTACCAGATTAAGTAAAGAAAGGAAACTATCAAAAATGAAAATTGGAGTTGATCTCAGTTTCAAAACGTTGTGTGATTGTCTAGACATTCAATCAAATAAACACACAGTAAACCATCGACAAAAAGAAGGTATAAACAAAATATCAAAAAGAGTGGAGAAAATAAAAGATGGAGCAATTTGGATTAAAGAGACTTAATGAATGTTTCTTATTTAAATTAAGAGCTCTTTATTAACGGCATTTGGCTTTCCAGTACCATAAAAATATTCGATTAAGTTATCAACACACTTTTTTTCAAAATTTTTCCATGAATCTTTGCTAACAGCACCAAAGTGAGGCAATAAAGTGATCTTCCAATTATTAAGCAACTTTTCATGTATCTTCGGTTCAAATTCATGAACATCGAATCCAGCGCCGACCAATTGACCCCTTTCCAACGCATCTATCACTGCAGCTTCATGTACAATCGGACCTCGAGCTATGTTTACTAACCTTACTTTAGATTTCATTTTCTTAAAGGCATCAAAACTAATTAAATGTCTTGTCTCATCCGTGTATGGGCATAGCACTAGGATACAATCCGATTGGGCTAAAAAATCATCAAAATCTTTGTAATAAGTCAAAGATCCCTTTGAGAATTCGTTTTCAATTTGTACCTTTCTTGAACGATTATAATAAATGATTTTCATTCCAATGGCTTGACATGCTTGAGCAACTAACTTACCTATATCTCCTAACCCAATAATTCCTAAGGTATTGCCATTAGGGTCGTCAGCGATTTGTGCCAATTCCTGCGAATCATAATAATGACCGCTTCTCACGCAATGCTCGGCAAAGGTGGTATACCTGAAAGAACTAAAGATTAGATACATTCCGATATCTGCTGTAGCCCTTGAACATGAATCCGGGGAATTGCAGAAGACAATTCCTCTAGACGATAAATACTCAAGATCCACAATATCGTATCCGTGCCCTGATTGTACGACAATTTTTACAGATCGTGGTAATAGTCTAACAGCCTCCCCTCTAAGGATATAGTGATGTACATAAGGGCTCGACTTGAGCCAAGTTGAGCGTAATACAGCTTCAATGTTACCTATTTTGCCGTGGTTTGGTTTTTCTAGCTCTTCCATATACTCTTGTATTGAGTTGAAGTCGTAGGTCACAATTTCAAATTTCTCATTGACGAGCTTCCATGATTCCTCGTGATGTATTGGATTATCCCAAGGAATATAAAGTATCCTCGGTCTCTTTAAATGGCCATTTTGGAAAGTCATACCTCAAGACTATATTTTCATTATGAATTCTGTTTGCAAGAATTTTTTATTTGTAGCATCGGTAAAACGGCTCCGATATAGTAATGAGATACATCTATCGTCCTACATATTAGTTTTGAGTTGAATCGATTTAATAGCTTAGCTCAAAACTGTTAACTTTATTCAGTCTTATCTTTTGTCCATTTCAATCACAATTTCCGTTATTTGATTCCGTTAACCAAATCGAGAAGAAAATGGACCCATAATTAATATAGACAAGCAAAAAAAAAAACTCTTCAACTTATTTCAGAGTTATTGAAACTCAATCGCTCCTTTGATGAAGTGAGGCCATTCAAAAGGACACGTTCCCATTAACACCATATTTTTTCCAGCATGTGTTAAATTGCTCGCTCAACATGTTATTATCTTACCTAGAAATTTCGAGTCTTTGATTAGCATTAATGACAAGAACGTACAAATTAACAAATTGATAAAGCATTACATACTATCCTTTCAGGTAAATATATTATGCTTTCTACAAGAACATACTTAAAACGAATAAATTCTGGTCCAAGGATTGAAACTAAGTCTGAACTGAGGCAGTTGGTTCTTTGTAGAGGGTTGCAAAATGCAGTCTAATTTAGTTCTCGCAGCCTTATCTAAAAGTTGCTTATCGGAAATTACCAGCCGATCATTCAAATATTAGATACCGTAACTCTTGACAGCTGATTTCCTCTTTCAATAAATAGCTGAGATATGAGTGTCATAACCCGACGCGAAGATCTTAAGAAGGTCAAAAATATCGAAGTATCGCTGTCATCAGTATCAGGTTCTGGCGAGCATTTAAAATATTTTCCATCCAGAATTAAATATTTGGAATCGGAGATTCTTTTTGAGTTATAATACAAAGCTCTTTCTCCCCTAGAGGCACATTACACACATTACAAATAGTTCTAATACTTAAGTGCAAAGTAATAACTTCGGTGGTAATAGAGTGCTCTATGTGCACGTTAGTAACTGCATAAGAGAGCTTACTTGGCGATCAACGCTACGACAGATTTGATGGGCTCCTCCTATATTCAAGAGAATGATTTACGCATACCAGGGATAGCAATACCTAGTTATTATATACAGAATGTGGAGTTCTCTCGGACATGTTTCAACTTCCCCGTTTTTTTTTTTTTATAATTCAACTTTCATTTTTCATATCCGATGATGCAGAATATTAAGAAGTCACTTGGATCTTTAAAGATCATTGAAATCACTGATAATTAATGTAGTGGAACGTCATCTCTATTTGAAGTGCAATAGAAACTTATTAGACACTAACCAAACGTTCGAAACCCTTTAAATACGATTAACGGTAATTAACTGCAGTACACGACTAAAGAATAGATAAGAAATGTACGGCTCTGTTCTCTTTCTGTTTGCGAATGCCAAGCAGTCTCTTGTCGGTGAGCCCTTATCTATGTTGCAAATAGAATAGTCCGATGCACTTCTTCCTTGTCGATCTGAGATAAAAATTAAAAACCAAAGACCCGGGCACAGATTCAAAGAGAAGTCGAATAAGTCTGTATTTAATACAAATAACTGATGAATTCGAGATGTTCTCCCGTTGTAGGAGACGCTTTTATCGACATGTCAAACAAATCTGAAGACTCTAAAGAGAAAGAACAAATAAGAGTTGATGTCCGAACGGTACCGAATGCTAAAGGAGATCGCGATGAAACTTCAATCAAGATCTATGATGAAAAGAAATTAAGACTGAAGATTGACCGCTTAATTCTCCCTTTTCTAATGACTATTTATGGGCTACAATTTCTTGATAAAACATTACTTAACTACGCAGGAGTTATGGGCATCAAGGATGACCTCCAAGGGAACGAATTTAGTAATCTAGGGACTATCTTTTATGCAAGCTATTTTTTAGGAGAATTCTTCGTCGGTATTATGGTTCAAAAGCTTCCTATTGGGAGACTTTTGGGATCTTGTGTTGCTCTCTGGGGAGCTATCACTTGTTTCCATGCTGCAACTAAACAATATGCTGGCTTGATGGTTTTGAGAACACTTTTGGGTTTTTTTGAGGCCCCTGTTGCACCCTGTTTGATCGCAATTACAGCAATGTGGTGGAACAAAGCAGAACAAGCAAGACGAACTTCCTTGTGGTATATGATGATAGGAGTAGCTCAAATAATTGGAAGCTTGATATCATTTGGTTTCCAACACATAAAATCTACAAATATTGCAAGTTGGCAAATACTCTTTGTCTTTATGGGTATTTTAACTTTTTTGGTAGGCCTATTTACTATTTATTTTTTACCGAACGAACTTGAATCTTGTTCTTATTTCACGGAGGATGAAAAGTTAGTAACCTATGAGCATGTCAAGGAAAATAATACGGGATTGAAGAATAAGAATTTCAAACTATATCAAATAAAGGAGTTGCTATTTCAAGATAGACAAACTTGGATTTTAATATTGATCATGATTTTAGCACTGATTCAAAATGGTGCAATTACGAATTTCACTGGTACTATAATAGCCTCATTTGGATATTCTAATAAATTGGCTACGCTTATACAAATCCCAACAGGCGTAGTCACAATTTTTTGTACAGTTCTTGCAGGTTACTGTACTGGAAAATTTGGTAATAGAACTCTCGTGATTATCGCCTTGTGTGTACCATCTTTGTTAGGAACTATATTAATTGTGGCACTAAAAGAGAAACAAAAAGTTGGAAGATTATTTGGTGTCTATCTACTAAATGCAATTGAACCGGTCATTACCATAATTTACAACTGGAATTCAGTGAACACATCAGGATACACGAAAATCACCACCAGAAATGCTATTACTTTATGCGCTTTCTGCCTTGGAAATATGATTGGGCCACAAACATTTAGGCAGAGAGATGCACCTAACTATATTCCTGCTAAAATAACTTTGATAGTTTTAAATGGCGTAATCGTGCTACTTTCTTTGATCCTTCGTTTCATTATCAAGTCTGAAAATAAGAAAAAAGTCTTAGAAATAGGAGTTAAAAATGAGCTTGATCTGGATTTGACTGACATCGAAAAAAAGAGCTTTTTTTACATAGATTGACAGACTTGATATTGAAATTGTATTAGAACCTACTAGGTTTTTTATTTGAATAGTCATTAGTTCCTCAGATTTGAATGCAATTTCCTGCTTAGAATTTCACAGCTTACAGGACGACGTAATCCAAATTCTCTTTCAGGTTATTATACCAAAAGAGAAAAAATTAAATATTCTCATTAACTCATATTATTATGTTTGACCTTAAATCACGGTAATTAAAGTTAATGGAAAAAAATTTTTCATTCAAATGTATTTGATCCGTCCACCAATTACGTACTAGATATTCTACAAATAAATTTAATAGAGTTTATACATTTAAAAATTCAGAATTTTGGCTTCCTAGGTAGCAAAATAAACCTTGATAAAGGCTGCAAAAAACTGCCCTTTGTTGCACATTCATCTTTGAGTTAAAAATCTCATTATATGCAATACCGGGCAAAACTTCAGGAAAGGTCGAAACAAGGTGTTGACTGATTTTTCACACCCTGAACTGTATTTTTACAAACGGCTAAGATGGTTTCACTTAAATCAGAGCACGTATGATGATAATCTCGTTGGTGATTGAATAATTCCTCACCATATGTAATATTCTTGAAAAATATTCTCAAATTTAAAAATGTAATCCTCACCATAGATTCAGTATTATGAGTTCAAATTTTCATAGTGAACGAGTACAGACCTTCATGGAGTAGCTGGCTTAGATATTCTACTCTATTCCCTTTATATCTCCCAATGTAAGTGTATCTTATCAGATGCATGTTAATAGTAAATCATTAGAATTTGAATTACACTTATTAAAAATAGATTTCAATAAATTAATTTCAAGCCTATCAAAGTGATTATCAACAAATGAAAGAGAAGGGAACGTGACAATTAAATATATAATATTCACCAAACATAGCGAAAGTACTTCTCCTTTTCAATATCTGTTAAATCTAACCCGTCTTCCTCCACGAAATTTTCCGAAACAGCACCATATTTCTTATCTCGCCTTGCATTTTCTAAAAAGCAGCCCGTACCGTAGGCAATAATACTTAAAACTGCTGCTGCAGTGAATCCTAAGATAGCACGATAACCTGTTGGGTAAGTTGGAGCCTGAGTAGCAATGAAAAATTGTGGAGCAATTATGTTTGATACACAGTATGAAATAAAGTTCACGGCGTTAACCACAGTCTTCTTTGTGTGTCCAGAAGTATTTGCCATTGATAAAGTTGTCATGCTGACATAAGGACCCCAATAAAAGTAAAAGAAGTAGTACGCTGCTAGCAACTTGCTGTTATCTAAAGTCATCATTATAGAACAGCATATGAGGGGGCATAAACATACTATCGCAGTGCTTACACTTCTGAATTTCCTAGGATATTTCAAACTCGGTAATGCTATGAACCAGCTGCTTAAAGTCATGAAAATACCAGTTGGAATTCCCAAAAGTGTTGTGTTGAGGGGCGAATAACCAAGACCAGATACAATCTGAGCAGCAAATGTCACAAGCCCACCGTTACTGATGTTGATGGATAAAACAAAAACAGACATAACCCATGTCTTCCAGTCCGACAAAGCTTCTCGCAGTTGATACATTTTGAAGACGGTGTTTTTTGTTCCAGTCATATTCTCGATCGTTCTGTGAACAGCGATATAACTTTCTCTTTCATTGAGAAAGCGACTTGACATTGGTGAATCAGGTAACACAAAGAACATTATAATAGTAAAGAAAAATGTTATGGCACCAAAAACTAGAAAAAGCAAACGCCAGTTGTCAATTACAGAGTTGGCATGCCCTAGTCCATATGATAAAATTCCTGTTATTACAGAAGAAAATCCCGAAAACCAAATGGCTGTTCTAAATGGTTGTTCAGATTTCTTGTAAAACATCGAGGTGATCACAGTTAAAGATGGAAAAAGAAAGGCCTCTCCCATTCCAAGTAAAAATCTCATAGCCGCTAAAGATCCAAAATTATTTCCAGCAGCCATACACATCAACACAATGCACCAGGCAAAAAAAGACGTGCATAATGTTTTAGAAACTGGAAGCTTTTGAATAATGTAATTCGCCGGGAATTCCATTAACAAATATCCGAAATAAAATATTGAACCAAGCCATGAATACTGGTCGCCAACTAAATCAGCATCAACCTTCATTCCATAGATGGATGCATTAGATATAATTATCTTATCAGCAGCAGCAAGTGTGATTACAATTGTCATAATGGGCATAAGCATACAATCGATCTTTCGTAACACTTTCTTCGCTTCCTTTGGGGTATAATTTGCATGCTCGGAGTGATCTAGTAAGAATCTAGCTCCAGAATCGAGCTCTTTAGACGTTTCGTCTACCTTTTCTAAAACTTCAAGTTTATATTCTTCCAGGGGCTTCTTTTCCTCGCTGATTCCTCTTTCTTCGCTTTCTCGACTACACTGGTTAATCCTCACGTTTGTCATCTATGTAATATATTTCTTGTCGAAAATATTGAGCTGGGTCCCCCATTATAAATATTAACATTTGATTCTGTTTTACATGTCGATCATTATAGAAAATTCGTATCGGTCATTAGAGATTTAGATAAAGAATACACCTTCCTAATTTTTTCTTCACAGGTTTTCGGAGGAAATTGTACGCGCGCTGCATCGATGGTTCTCTTTTCCGTTTTTGCTCAAGCCTGATCTTATTATCAGAAGACACATTGGAGTCGTTACCATGTAATTTTAATTGTATTTGTAAATTCTTTAGTGATTGCTTAAAAATTCTTAAGGAAAGTCACTCTCAAATAGTTGATAAATCTTTCTTGAATAAAGATTTAAGAATCAAACAAAATCAAAAATGAGTAAAAAGGTTATAGTTGCTGGATGTGGGGTAATGGGATTATCTACAGTGGTTCACTTAGCTGAAAGAGGAGACTACGAAGTTATTGCCTTGGATGCTTATGAAGTTCCTTCTCCGTGGTCAGCAGCCAACGATATTAATAAAATTATTCGTTCTGAGTACAGAGAATTTGTATATACCAAGATGTCCGTCGAAGCAACAAGACAATGGAGAAAGGACCCAATTTTTAAGGGAATTTATAGTGAATGTGGCAGAATATTGATGACACCTTTGCACCATGAAGGACGCCAAAAATATGAGATAGAGAGTATCATGAATTTAAGAAAAATTGGCAATGAAGGACGTAAAATAGAAAACCTACAAGGAGGAGATGCTTTGAAAAACAAGTTTGAAATGCTCAAGAACAATCATGTTAGGGACAAAGATGTAGCTAAATGGAATCCAGAAGCTGGTCTAGCGCACTCAGCAAAGGCTCTTCGAGCAATGTATGAAAAGGCAAAAAGTCTAGGAGTAAAGTTCATATTTGGAGAGGCAGGCCGTGTCGTTAAATTAGAAGAAAAGGACCAACAACATTATATATTAGCAGCAGATGGTTCACTTTACACTGCTGACCAAATAGTGCTTTCATCTGGGGCTTCTTCGGGGTATATCGTGGATTTAAAACAGCAGCAAGCAGCAACTGCTTTATTTGTCACGCACATCCGACTTACTTACGATGAACTTCAAAAGTTCAAAGACATGCCTATTGTATTTGATGCTGAAATGGGTTACTTTTTTCCTCCAGATCCAGAAACTCGAATTGTGAAAATTGCTTTACCGGGATCAGGAGCATCAAACTTTATCAAGGATCCTTTTAATCCTTTGAAAGCTAAGAGCTTGCCTAGATATAAGCAGCAGAACCCCGGTGATACCATTCCCTCGAGTAGTGTTTCTCAGGTTCAAAGGCTCTTGGAGAAATATGTTCCAGAGTTAGCTTATCATACCATTTTTAACAGCAAATCATGTTGGATTGCAGATACCTATGATTCACACTTTATCATAGATCAAGTTCCAGGTTCTAGGAACCTTTTCGTGGCTACGGGTGATAGTGGTCATGCCTTCAAATTTTTGCCAAACATCGGCAAGTACATAGTATTAAGATTGGAGAATAGATTGGAAACAGAGCTCAAAGATCTTTGGAGATGGAAAGATGATACAAGGGCTTTTGATTCGACATCTTTGGATTGGCGAGTTGAAACTGAGAGCTTAGATTTCAGTGAGATCAAATGGGCAGAAGAAAATAAAACGCTCACATGCAGTTTATAAAAGATATAAACATACTTAGCCTATGAACAAAACAGTATAGTAGCATCAGGATTTAAGTATCATTATTCATGAATATAAGAAGACTGATATACCTCAATAATTTTTAAACCATTAATTATCTCTAATATTTACGACTATTATCTTAGATATCAATTCTGGCACTTTTCGAATTTATTAAAAATGTAAAACCTTTATCTTGATCAACTTATATCAGTCTTGGATATTTGACGCATGCAAATTACTTAATATAGTAATTTTTTTATGCGGGCGCGTGGAGTTTCCTCCTCTTCGTCTCCATCCAGATTCATGCGATATTAGATCCGCTCATTGGTGATAACTGATAAAGAAATGTGCGTACTCATGTTAAAGAACCGGGGAATAAATTAAATCGATAAATGAACGTACAGACTTCCTTGAAGGGTGGTTCATAAATAGTCCTCAATCCTATTTTTCTAGGCTCATCGAGGGAGAACTTTAAAATATGACATTAGAGGGAGGAATCAATATAGCCATAGATCGTGGTGGAACATTCACAGATGTTCTTGCTATAATTCCAGGGAAAGATGATTACGCTTTTAAGTTACTTTCAGAAGATCCTTCCAATTATGAGGATGCAAATATTGAAGGTATTAGAAAAGTTTTAGAGTGGGCCACTGGAAAGTCTTACCCGAGAGGAAGGCCTTTGGATACTTCAAGTATTTCGAGTATTCGATTGGGAACTACTGTTGCAACAAACGCTTTATTGGAAAGGAAAGGAGTGCCCACAGCACTAGTGACCACAGAAGGTTTTAAGGATCTCCTACATATTGGTAATCAATCTCGTCCAGATTTGTTCGATTTGAATATCAGAAAGCCAGAAGTTCTTTATAAATGCGTGGTCGAGGTAGAGGAAAGAGTAACATTGCCGGCTTATACAGAAGACGCATTAAGATACAATGCAGAGGATTTGCTCGATGGTAGCGGGTACGTCCGTGCAAAGACTAAGGAAGTTGTTCAAATTATAAAGCCATTAAATGTGGAGAAAACTCGAAGACAGTTGTTCGAACTCAAGGCGAAAGGAATCGATTCAATTGCTGTAGTACTTATTCATGGATACAATTATCAAGACCATGAGAAGGAAATTGGTAGAATTGCTAGAGAGGTCGGAATTAAGAACATATCTCTTTCTCATGAAATACTTCCAATGATTAAAGTTGTAAATAGAGGACATTCTACATGTATTGATGCTTACCTTACTCCGATAATTAAGGAATACATTTCAAGCTTATTAGCTGGCTTTGAAAAAAATTTTGAAGAAAACACTCGATTAGAGTTTATGATGTCCGATGGAGGCTTATGTCATTACCAAAAGTTTACTGGCTTGAAATCTTTATTATCAGGTCCAGCAGGTGGTGTTGTTGGCCAGGCCCTAACTTCGTACGATGCTAAGAATGGCATTCATACCGTTGGATTTGACATGGGTGGTACTTCAACAGATATTTCTAGATATGCAGGTGAATATCAGCACGTATTTGAGACAATAACAGCCGGTATCAAAATTGCTTCACCACAATTAGATATCAATACAGTTGCAGCAGGTGGTGGTTCCATCTTATCATATGAAAATGGAATATATACCGTTGGGCCTGAAAGTGCATCAGCACACCCAGGCCCTGTTTGCTATAGGAAAAACGGAAATAAATTAACAGTTACAGATGCTAATTTGATGTGTGGAAGAATTTTGCCTGAATTTTTTCCCAAGATATTCGGTCCCAAGGAAAACGAACCCTTAGATAAGGAAGGTGTGGTGAAGAAATTTGAGGAATTGGCATATCTTATCAATTCTAAGAATCCTAAAATCAAGCCTAAAACGGCTCATGGAGTTGCTTTCGAATTTCTTAAGGTTGCAAACGTTGCTATGGCCAAACCTATCAGACAGCTCACTGAAAATAAAGGATACGATGTTACAAAACATAATTTGGCTTCCTTTGGCGGTGCAGGAGGACAGCACGCTTGTTCAATTGCGAAAACACTTAACATTAAAAGAGTAATAATTCATAAGTATTCCTCAATTTTGTCAGCTTACGGTATTGCGTTGGCCGATGTAGTCCATGAAGCTCAAAGACCTACTTTGTGCTCATATTCTGAAGCTTCTAAGGCTCACTTACTTAAAGAATGTGAGTATTTAAAGAAAGAAGTAGCTCAAGAATTAGAGGATCAGGGTATCGATAGCGTGGATTATCAAATTTTCTTTAATATGGGATACAAGGGTTCTGATTCTAAACTAATGATATCAGAGAATCCAGAAGAAGATTTTTTGACTACCTTTTATTCAAAACATCAGAGAGAGTTTTCGTTCAACGATATGGATAGGGAAGTGATTGTTAGTGATGTGAGAGTGAGAGGGAGCGGAAATGTCAACAAAATCACAGAAATGTCTCCATTCGATGCTTTAGCTTCCACCAAAACTAAAATCATCTCTGATGGGATGGAAAGACTCAAGTCTCCTGTTTATTTTGAGGACGGCATAATTGATTCAAAAGTTTACTTCTTAAAAGATCTCAACCTTGGTGACGTGACACCTGGTCCAGCAATTGTTTTAGATGCTACTCAAACCATAGTGGTGGAGCCAAATTGTAATTTGACTGTATTGCCAAGACATGTCATAATTGATTTGCAAGAAGACAAACTGGAGGTCAATTCTGCAGTCGCAACTGACACCATTGATCCACTCCAACTCTCAATTTTCTCGCATAGATTTATTTCGATTGCAGAGTCTATGTGTACTACGTTACAAAAAATTGCTGTTAGTGCTAATATCAAAGAAAGATTGGATTTCAGCTGTGCTTTATTTGATCAAGATGGTAGTCTAGTTGCAAATGCTCCTGCTGTTCCTGTTCATTTGAGTTCTATGTCTTTTGCAGTGAAATATCAAATTGAATACTGGGGAAGCTCTATCAAAGAAGGAGATATTTTGGCAACCAATCATCCCAAAGCCATGGGAACTCATCTACCTGATATCACTATAATATCACCTATATTTGTGGAAGGAAAGATTCGCTTTTTCGTGCTGTCGAGAGCTCATCATGCCGAGATAGGCGGAACAGTGGCGGGATCTATGGACTCGTCTGCGACACATCTTGATATGGAAGGTGCAAAATTCATAGCATGGAAATTGGTTCTGGGTGGTCAGTTTGATTATGATGGTGTTCAAAAATACTTTGTTGATGAACTTAAGACGATACCTGGGTCTTCTCCTACCAGAAAGATTGAAGATAATATTGCTGACCTAAAAGCCGAGATAGCTGCAAATCAAAAAGGAATTAATTTACTCTTGGATCTTTGTGATGAGTACAATACGGAACTAGTATTATTTTACATGAAAGCTATTAAGCAAACATCAGAATTGGCAGTCCGCAAATTTCTTAAAACCATCGCAAAAGAAAATGTGCATAGACTACCACTTACTGCAATTGATTACATGGATGACTGTGCAAAAATTCAATTGCAAATTGACATAGATGAGAGTGATGGATCAGCTGTTTTTGATTTCACTGGTACATCTGAGGAGACTTTCAACTGTTTTAATGCACCTCAAGCAATCACCTTTGCTTGTATAACATACTGCTTAAGAACGCATATCACCAATGGAGATCTCCCTTTGAACGAAGGTGTATTGGCTCCAATTAAGGTTATTCTTCCGGAAGGCACTGTACTTAATCCAAGTGTGACTGCTGCAGTCTCAGGTGGAAACGGCATAACATCACAGAAAATCACAGATACTATATTGAAAGCTTTCGGTACTGTTGCAGCATCTTATGGATGTATGAATTGTCTATGCTTTGGTCAAGGTGGAATTGACAAAAACACAGGTAAAATGATCTCAGGTTTTGGATTCTGTGAAACTATAGGGGGCGGATCGGGTGCCGGAAAAGGGTTTAATGGATTCAGTGGAACTCAGTGTCATATGACAAACACATTGATGACAGACCCTGAAGTTTTGGAGCAAAGATATCCCGTCATCTTACGTCAATTTTCTGTCAGAAAAAATAGTGGTGGCCGTGGAAAATGGAACGGTGGTGATGGTTTGATTCGTGAATTAGAATTCACATCACCCTGTCATGCCTCTGTGTTAACTCAAAGAAGAGTCTTCGCTCCTTATGGTATGGCTGGCGGCGGCGACGGTGCTCGCGGTCAAAACAAACTAGGAAGATATGACAAGAATAGAGGGTCAATTTTTTGGAAACATCTTGGTTCTACAGCTGAAATTGAGCTCCTAATTGGTGATATTATAAAGATATTGACTCCAGGTGGCGGGGGCTACGGTATTATCGATGAGGAAAATAAAGAACCTTTTCGGACTGTCAGAAAAGAACATTATCCTGTTGCAGGAGGATATTGTGCTGTTCTTCAGGAGAATCTTAAATGCTCACAATAAATAGTTATCAATTGACATTCATAACATTATAGCCTATTCGTATTGTAGTAAAATCTCCATTAATATACATCTACAATTGGATGCAAAAAGATAAGCGAGTCGTGTACAAAACAAAAAACAAGGAAACCGTAACCGCCCAATATGCACCAATCTAAATAGTTTAAAGATCCTTCTAACCAACTTTCATCATAGAAATCATGAAAAGGAAATCTAGAAGCTTCACAAGATCACGATCAGGATGTGATACGTGCAAAAGCAGAAGGAAGAAATGTGACGAAGGAAAACCAACTTGTAAAGCTTGTCAAAGGCTTCAGCTTCACTGCACTTATAAGATTGATCTAACGTGGAACATGAGTAATCATCGAGTACATAAGGTGACAACTTACACTCCAAAAGTTTCTTTGGATTACATGATAAGTGCCACTAATCATGACTTTGAAACAAGCATGTTATTAGGGAGCCTAAATACAAAGAAATCAGTGACTGCGACACATAAAGATAACCAAAACGAATTAATCATGAAAAGGATCCGAGACAACCATATTTTAGAGGTAAATTATGAGCATGAAAATTCATTTGAGTCATTTGAACTCGATATAGATATTGAAGTTAAACTTTTTGAATATTACATCAATGTTGTGTCTGAGGAAAAGTCTTTTTCCAATACTGCTTTTAACCAGTTTAGGACTTTAGTGGTACCAAGTAGTATAACTTCTCCAGCGTTGTTCCAATCAATAATTGCAATTACGGCGAAAGACATACATAGAAAAGGATCTGAAAGGGCTGAATATTACGCTAAAGTGACCTCTAAGTACAAACAAGACGCTATTAATAGTCTTTATAAAATTCTTGACATTGAGCCCAATTTCATTTCAAACCAGTCAAGTAACGGTCTAAATGAAATAATAATTACGATACTTATGTTATGTTCTTTGGAAATCAGTGACAAAGGAAATATGAGATGGATCAACCATCTCAAAGAAAGTTGTTTGGTTTTTGGTTCATTACTGGAGGCAAAGATATTATCTTCTGAAACTCTTCTTTTTGCTTACAGGTACTTTGCTTTGAGATATATTCTATTATTGACAACTTTGAGTGGAAGAGAGTTGAATAATATAATTGAAACTATACCTTTGCCAATAATTGATACATTCTTCCAAAACGACAAAATTGACTACATGCTAGGGTGCTCTCCGAGATTATTACTCTTGATTTATGAGGGTGTCCTAGCCCAAGCAAATTTAGAGGCTTCGAGGAACGATGTTGCCGAAAGGCTCTTTCAGCTTTATAATGAACTTGGAGACCTCAAACAGAGCCTAGATGAGAATGATGATGGTTCGCTACAGCTCTACCTTTGCTCAAGAGCATATTTGTTATCAGCCAAAGTGTATTTGCACAACTTGTTTATTCAGGTTTCTGGTAAAGACGACTTCAAAAAGGTTAATCCAAATTATTGTTTCGATGACGATCATTTGATAATTCGAAATTTGCTAGGTGTTTTAGAAGTATGTACAAAAAAGTCAGATTCCCAAACTTTGTTTCCCACTTGGTGTTTATTTATTGCAGGGATTTGTCATACTGATGATGAATATAGAGCTTCGATATTAAAAATATTTCAAGATCTTGAAGTTTTTTGGCACCTGGGGTCCCCAACCGAAATATTGAGTGCAATTAAAATCATTTGGAGAATTGAAGATTTCTCATTTGATCCTGCGGTTTTGAAGGGAGACTGGAGGGATATACTAAGTATAGTAGGGTTTAAACTAGCATTGACATAAATTGTTTGATTTTTGTCTAATCTAAGAACGACTGACATAAGAACCCATAACGAAAGCAAATAAAGTCAAGTACTATATATCGTACGAAGAGCATCTAAAGGATGCAGTCATAGAACTCTCTTGCAAGCAGAAATTATGTAATGCTTATTATATTTTCTCCGATACCACACATTTCTTGACATATGCGTGGTGCAACTCATTAAGTTGTTTTGCAAAATTCTCTTTCATTTTATTCTAGCTTATGTATTTTATCATTGAAACTCTCTAAAAATTGCTTCAATATTCACAAGGAAACGCTGTTTGTTTAGCTTTCTCTCTTTTGTCGCTGTCCTTTTGGATTCCCCACTCCTTTTACTGGGGCAAATTCTTTTCTTTTTGGGATTTTGCAATCGAAAGCATTCAGAATCCATTTAAATATATCGACCCTACGATGCTAACCAAAATACAAAATATTGATCAAATTTACTAGAGTCGATTTAGGTATTCCTTAATAGATTTTAACAAGAGAAGTAGGGCAACTTTGTATTACATAGCAAATCTGATAACAATCATTAGGATGAGTACAAGTAATTCACAATTCACACATCGCTCAAGAAATAGGTTTAATGTTTCTAATAGATCTATCGTAGTATAAATATGGAATTACCATTGAGCGTTGATTTAGTGGAATCATTTCGAGCATTTTCATCGCGATATCACCGCATATTCGAAATTCGAGAATCAACGTTTGTTGATATTCGACAGCATTAAAGATTTATGAGTTCAATCAGACTGCTCACGGAGGATTTACAGACATTGAGCTCTGAATCGAAGAGAAAGAGTCCGGAGGTGAGGCAAAGCACCGAGACGGCGCTTACTCAATTGAAAGGATTCCCACCACCATCTAGTATTAAAGAGTTAGTAACGAATGAATCAGTGCAAATTAATATAATAGAAGCATATATCCTAGCATGTCGGTCAGGGAATGTTAAATTGGCCACCATATCCGTTGGAATGCTCAATAGACTCATAAATATGGGGATTGTGCCTCCTAAGTCATTGGGTACATTACTTGAAGCTTTGAAAGAAGCCACCAACTTGGCCATTGACATCCAATTGAAAATCCTCCAATGTCTCCCGTCGCTCTCTCAGAACTATGAAGAGTACATGAGTGGGGATCTCCTATTGTTAATGTTGAGTATATGTTCTAGCTTGACGGCAAATAATAAGTCTACCGTAGTGATAAACACTGCCTCAGCAACTTTACAACAATTGTTTGGTAATATTTTCGATAAATTGAAAAACTCACTGCCTGATGCACCGAAGAATAATCCATTGACCATAGATAATGAAGAAACTATCAATTTGGATGACATATCCCTTGAATCATTCAATATCTTTCATGACCTCACCCGACTCTTAGAGAACGAAAATACCCCTTATTTTAAGGGCCTCATCAGTATACGTACTACATCTGTGTTGGAAATTATTGAAAATGTATTGGCAAGCCACGTTCAGGTGTTCCGTGCCCATAGTGAACTAGCATACTTATTGAGAGTGAAAGTGGTCCCTGCCTTGCTTCGTATATTGTACTCACCATCTCGCTCTTTTGCGTTGATAGTTAGATCAATGAGGGTGATTCAAGTGCTCTTGTTGACCCAATTGGATATCTTGGAGGTGGAAAGTGAACTCATTTCGTCATTCCTAAATCACATATTAGTCGATGCTCCAGATAAATCCCACGATAAAGCCATGGAGGCAGAAAAGATCGTGGTGTTGGAAGTTTTCCGCAACTTATTTAACCATTTCGACGTCATCAAACTCATGTTTGAAAAATTTGACCTTAATCCCAAAAAGAAAGACGTGTTCAAAGAGTTATTAACAATTTTCCATAACTATGTGGAACATAACGCTACATTCACCACTGATATCGTGTTGCCACCAACTACCAAACCCCCTCAGCAATCCACTACGCCTATATTGTCCAAGTCCATTTCGTCTATTAAAAATCTCATGTTGGACCATTTGGATAAAACTGATGCACCATCATCGTTCCCCTCAACCTACCCAATGTACTTAATTTTCAACATCTTGTTGTCCTATTCTGAGGGAACAGCAAAGTTTGTGCAAAAACTCTCGAGTGATTCCCTCGTAGATAGCATAGAATCTGATGTGGAATTTATCAACGTGTTTTTCGAGACTGGGTTCCCTGACATATCTGCATTATATGAGAAATTTTTGTATCTTAGAATGGACGGAGAATGTTTTCACTATTTGATTAGGTCATTGCAAAAATTCACTCATACCACAGGGCTTCTTGGTCTTTCATCCTTGAGGGACAATCTCTTGACCATGTTGTCCAAAGCTACCATTAACAATACAAGTCTAGCACAACAACCAGCACCTGCTGCCCCAAATTCTGGAGGATCTACTATTCAAGAACAGGGTATGCAATTGTTAGCCTTTGGCGAGTCTTTGGTGGAAACATTTAGTTCATCAAAACCATCTCAGTCGACAGATACATTAGTGACAACACATAGCCAGTCACAGACACCGAAATTGCCTTCAAGATATTATAACTCAAGACACGTTATATGTCTAAGAGCTCTCATTAATTTAGCAATATCTTTAGGGTCTACTTTGCAAGGCTCTTGGGTTATCATATGGAGAACTTTCCAGTGGGCAGACTACTACATTCATGGACCTGACGAATTCAGTGTAAGTTTAAATGACAAGAAATTGAAATCATTGAATGAGCTGATGCTCCCTAAACTTTCAAGTCAAGATCTTTCAAATATAGAGCTGTCAGAAAAGAAATTCACCGAAAGCATCAACGATTATCCAAAGGAGTCTCTCTACCATTTGTTGAGTTCGCTCTCTGATCTCTCAGAGGAACTGCTTTCGTCACTTGAAAATGGCAATGAGCCACCTACGTTAGAAAGTTCCGATGATAAATACTCTAAATTATGTCCCTACAATAGAGTATATTTCTTGTCAAAACTCCTTCAAATCAGTGAGGTCAATCTTTTGAGGAACTTGATAGAACAAGATGAACCTTGGATGTTGGTATCAGATTATTTCATTCGTGCGGGCACTAGGAGGACTCTTCTGTACGGCTTAAGGATTCATGTTGTCACAGCGTACAAACAACTCGTGAGTGATTTAGCCACAATAGGATTCGAAAATTCTTCCGAAATCACGAGAGATCAAACATCTAAGAAGTCTCTTGCAGCTTTGATTGGGTTTCTAAATAAGATGTTTGAAAGTGGCCCCCCTTCTGAACTCATCACTCTTAATTGTGAAACGGAGATCCATTTGATTCTCCTTAAAACGCTTCACGATCTCATCGACAAGTATGATACGTATTATCAAAATTCTTGGAACATAGTATTCCAGATCTTGAACACTCCATTCAGAGCCGTTTTGTCGAAAACAGGTGATAATAATTTGAGAGAAAAAGTTCGTTTTCTTATTGAGTCTTCTTTTGATACTTTAAAGCTCATTTTAGATGAGTTTTTGTTAACTTTGCCTATGGGTCAGTTGAAACTTTTGATTGATACACTTTTCAATTTCTGCAGTCAAACTTCTGATTTGAACATATCCTTCAGTTCAGTTAGTTATTTCTGGCTTTTTAGTGATTCTTTGAAACTGAGGATATCCAGTGCCGAAGACAGATCGGATGAAGATAAACTGATTGAAATAAAGACAGAATCGGACTTGGTCTACTTTATAGAGAAGAACAAAAAGGGATCAAAGGTCTTTTTCTTCCTAGCCCTTGACACCTATCTCTTATCGACCCTCTTGAAATTGTCGTCCGATAGCAGAGCACAAGTGAGAGAAGGATCAATACAAACCTTTTTTCAGATCATTGACGTTCATGGTAGTATCTTGACCCCATTTTGGAACTTGATTTATGATGTTGTATTACCCAGATTATTGAATTTAGAATTAGAGATCAACGATCCTGAGTTCAATCGAAGGGAGTGGATAGAGACTTTGACGTTAATACTTTCAGGGCTTGTGCTGCTTTATGGTAAGTTTATCATGAACTTTTCCAATGTGATTTATCCAAAATGGGAGGGGCTCTTGAACTATTTCAAAAGATTATTAGACCTCAAGTGGGTTGACCTCAACTTGAAAATATTTAAAGCTTTCAATGACTTGCTCAAGCCATTTTCATTGATTGACGTCACTATTAAAAATCCCAACGTCAAGAAAATTCGTAATAAGCTTTTCCAGTTTTGGTGTGAGATTCCTATTGAATATGACTTCACTAGCTCCTTGTATCAAGATTCAATCACTTCCCTCATGGAGTGCTTTCCACCTTTATACAATATTATCAAACTGGAATGGACTACAGAGGAAATCACCACTGTTATTGGAATTTTGAATAAATGCGCTAGGTATCCTGTTTTGCCCGACAAGACTCTGGACGCTGAGAGACCCTCCAAATTACAGGCTGCTGTATTGAAGAATTTGGAGATCATCGATGAAAAAGATACCAGAAGCCAATCATTAGTGGCTCAACAATTAAACAGCATTGCAACATATCCCTTTGGAGTGAGACAAAGAATTGAACAAAAGTTGACAAAAGTGCTTCAGAATAGAATACAGGTGCCTACATTCATTGCTGTCAGTCATTTATCTCTTAAACTTCTTTCCAAAAGACTTCGAGATATCAACAACTTAAAAGAATTAATAGATGACAAAGGTATTTATAAGATTCTAAAGTCAATGATTGAGATTATTCGCACTAAATCTCAAGGCATTACCAGAGAAGCCGAGCCATTTTGGGTTGAAGGTTCCAATATTTTTCAACGCTTGGTGTCGCAACTTATCGAAAAGAATAGAGAAGAGTTGAAAGAGGGTGACGAGCTCTGGAGCTTGATTCTTGTTGGTATGAAAATGTCTTTCGAGACGCAGAATTTGATCGCCGAAGATATTAATATCACTCAGTATAGCCTGTTGCGAGATGTTGTGTTGCCTGCCCTTTTGGGCCCAGGAGAACCAAGTAGGACTTCAATTTCTGATCTTATTGCTTCGATATACACAAATTCGTTCCTTTACGATTTCGATAGCCTTGAAGTGTCACTTCTCGCGGAATCTGGAGAAGATCCATATCAAATTACTACTAATTTTACTGAATTTGACTTTGGCTCCTACTTTGGCTCCACAAAGCCTATAGCACCATTTGCAAATATCAAGACGAGACTTCTTTGTCTAGAAGAATTGATCAAATTTTGTATGCAACCCGAAAACTATTCGCTTAATGAGGTAAGTATCCTCTATTTCACGGCACGATCAGCTGTGAGTTTAAGACGGTTTATTAGTGACCTGATGCTTCTCTTTAGGTGTCCTGCACCTAAGATTCAACAGCAAGAGCTTTTGATAATTTTAGACGGACTATATCGTGTTCAGAAAAGTCTTGAAAGAGACGAGACAAAATCTCCATTCATAAAATTACAGCCTCTCTTGACGAAGTTGATACCTTATGCATCTAAAATGCCTGAACTTCATGCACTTCTTGAACCATTAATAGATTCCTTCTACGGGATATAGTATAGTCGCAAATAGCAAGATAAAAGTTCATAAGAGTTCCTCAAATTTAAAAATTTCGACGTTAGCAAACACCGCTTGAGAGTTTTCGTTTACTTTTTGCACCCATTTCGTATAAGAAAT
Organism: Priceomyces melissophilus; assembly: GCA_031081885.1. Lineage (NCBI taxonomy): Eukaryota > Fungi > Ascomycota > Pichiomycetes > Serinales > Debaryomycetaceae > Priceomyces > Priceomyces melissophilus. The sequence goes on along the minus strand of JARYTE010000010.1, from coordinate 197,325 downwards.
TTAAAGGACCCATGATAGGTACCATTCATTGCAATTAGAGGTCATCTATTTATAACGTCTTCGATTAAAAAAGTTTCCTAGTAGTTCCGAGCTTCTTGAATAATATCTGATCTTCACTGATGCTATAGTGGCTTCTCACAGTCACACATTCAGACAGCAACCCAATGATTAATTACGAATCGAAGAAGCCATAGATCTACAGCACATTCAAACGAACGAACGGTAGCAAGTCGAGGTGAACTTAGACGGATCAATTTCCGTAATAATTTTCCAGACACACGTTACGGATTTTGCTCCGCTATCTTGATTACAGGAGCCACACCTTAGAATCTTGCACTCAAATCTTATGAGTTAAGAATGTTTCGGTATAAAAGAATGGTTGATAGCTAATTGCATTAGCCCACAGCCAAAGCAATATGTCAAGGTGGTTACGTTTTATTCCTCACGAAAGGAAGGTCAGTGAGACTGAAGAGGAGATAAGAGATGGACTTTTTGGCCAAGGGAACCAAGAGACCCAGCTAATCTACAAAGATGAAGCTGAGAGATCTTTTTGGGACTTTTTTGACGAATATGAGTTTCGAAGCGAAAAGCCAGAGAAGATCAGGTTCACTAGGAAATTAAATATTTCCCTTGCAGAGAGAAGACTTTTGACCAAATTGGATATCTTAATCACTATCTACGGCTTAATAGGCTATTGGTGCAAATTCTTTGATAACGCTAACTTGAATAATGCTTACGTATCAGGATTACAAGAGGACATAGGAATGAAGGGGAATGATTTGATCAATACTCAAGTTCTTTATAATGTAGGAGCCATTATTTTCACTCTCCCATTCATGTTCATTCTTCCGAGAGCTCCTTCGACCTACGTCTTATTCATCGGTGAATTCTTATGGTCTACATTCACAATGGCCACTGCTGGTGTGAATGATGTAAAGGCTTTAAAAGCATTCAGGTTCATTGTTGGAGCGGCAGAAACATCCTTTTTTCCAGTCATTCATTATAATTTAACTTCATGGTACGTATCATTAAAACTCCAATGAAAACGAATTTCAGATACTAATTATTACAGGTATAAGCCCTATGAAATTTCAAAAAGAGCTGGACTTTTCTATGTCGGACAATACCTTGGGGTTTTGACTTCAGGGCTTCTTCAAGCATCTATTTACGATCTGCTCAATGGCGTTAATGGCTTGGCGGGTTGGAGATGGGTTTTTCTTATCAATGGGGTCATGTCGTATGCCATTTGTCTTATTGGTCTCTATTGTATACCAGGGACACCCTTCAAATGCTACTCACTATTTTTGACCGATGAAGAGATCAAACTTGCAAGAAAGAGAATGAGATTAAATGGAACAGATGATGGAGAGCACCTCAATGCTTTCTTTGATAAGAATACATGGATAAATATGATCAAAAGCTGGCATTTTTGGATCTTTTCATTTGGTAATATAGGAGGATTTGTCTCCTCCAACTCTAGCTCTGGTTCATTTGCATTATGGTTGAAATCCTTAAACAGATATTCAGTTGGTGAGTTGAACAACTTAACTGCGATCCCTCCTGCTCTTGGAATAGTTTGGCTCTTAATAGCCACTTTTGGTGCCGACTTTACTAGAAAACGATTCTTGATGATAATATTTGTGCAATTCATGAACCTTATAGGTAATGTGATTCTAGCTATATGGGATGTTCCGGAACTGGCGAAATGGTTTGCATTTTATTTCAGTTACTGGGCATGGTCCCAGAGCTCAGTTTTCTATCCTTTAATGAATGACATATTGCGTCATGATGCTAATCTGAGGTCTATAGAATGGGTCATCTCATATATTATTGGGTACCAAGCATTCGCATGGATCTCTAAAATAGTATGGGAAACCGAAGAAGCACCTAGATTCCATAAAGGTTTCACTACAGCTGGAATTTTCGGTATGGTACAAGCGGTTTTTATGGCCATTGGCTATTTTTTTTACAAGCATAGTGAACGCAACAATGCAAGAGCAAATGGTGTTGTTCTATACAACTCAAAGAGAGGTGAAGATATTCCCACAGGTTCACCTACTGACTCAATAGAGCCAGAGAATTTGGAGGATCGCAAAGTTAATATAAGGACATACCAAGACTCTTTAAGTGATTAAGTGTATAGAGTGACTATTTTGAATATCCCTTTCGGATTTCAATATCGATACTTAGATTACATTTAAAATCTTTGTAGATTTAGTTTAATCATACTATTTAGAGCCACTAAAGAGATTTGCTGCTTCACTCTGTCTCTCTCTTTCAACCTGGAAATTAATTTCGGAAACATCAGTAATCATGTTTTTTCTGTTCACCATAACATTCATGAAGTAAGTTACTGGAATCTGAATAACAGTCAATACCAAAGAAACGATGTACGCTGCTTTATAGTACGGATACTGCTTTTCTGTACTCCAAAGAACTATGGTAGCCCAGATCAAGTTAGCGATAGCGGAAGCTTGCGATAGGGCTACGCTGAACTTAGATTCAAATTCTGACCTCCTCAAGAATTCTTGGGACCAACTAAGCAAAATGGGCCCAAAAACCCAACTAATTCCACTGATTATGTATCCGATCCAAACGCAAGCCTCCACCTTGTATATAAGTAAAAATACACATGAAATCAAGTTAATTACAAGAGCAATTTGCATGACAAGATGCCTTCCCTTCCAGTCAGCTAGCCATCCAAGTACTATAGTAAATAAGAGGGCCACCGCTTGAGCAGAGGTAGGGATACTGTTAATTTGAGGAACACTGTATCTTCCCAAGGATTCAATGTATAAGGTAAAGTATCCCATTGCATTTGTAAATATCATATAGCTTGTATAAGAATATACCAACACGTAAATTGGCCAATCTAGTAACATAACTTTGATCTCAGAGAATTTGTAGCCATGGAACTGGACTCTATCTTTAATGAATCTGTTCGCTAGAAATTCAATATCACTGTTATTCAACCAAAATGACCACTTATTGGGATTTACTGGACTATCGGGTATGGCTATAAGGCCAAAAAAAGACAACGGTATTGTTATAGCACCGCAAACGATAAACAACCATTGCCAACCAGCCTGAATTTGTTAGTATAGCCTTTAACATGATAATTGTATTTACTTACTAATCCATTGTTACCATCCAAATTTTTATAAATGCCTGCCTGTAAATAACCAGAAAACTAAATGTTAGTGGAGTCTTTTCAAATAGAACAGTATACTTACCATGCTCGACACATTGGATGCGGAGTATAAGATGCTTGCTCGCTTACTTAACTCCCTCATATTGTACCAACTTGAGAGTATTGAAAGAGCCCCCACATAAAAAGGAGACTCAAAGAGACCTATAAAGAAACGGATGATGTATAATTGTTGAACGGTGTTGACTCTGGAAGTGCAAAAAGTCAAGACTGCCCAAATCAACTCCATACAGGGAAACCAGATAGACGGCCTTATCTTTAGAACAAGAATTTGCGACGGTATAACTCCCACCACATAGCCTGCCTGATACAAGGCATTTACATAGTTATAGTTATCTCCGGTAATACCAACGTCTTCTTTCATTCCAGAGACGTAGGCGTTTGTGAAATTGTTGGTATCTAAAAGCTTTACAAAGTAGCCATAACTGAGAAAATTAGTATTTTGCACCCATTTTTTTTTTTCATCAAAAGCCACTATTTTTTTTTAACTTACCATCCCCAAGTCAAAAGAAAGAAGTCCAACTTCCTAATGATTTTCTTTTCTTTGTCCGATCTAGGGCCATCCCAGATGAACTCAAGGAACTTTGTCCATCTGGTCTTGACTTCCTCGGTTTCACTAGTGCTTTGAACATAGACTTCAAGGCTGGCTCTTTTAGCCAGCTCAGCTTCTACGCTGTCGTTAGCCATATCTGCCTAGAAGAATTCTACATTCAGAGATCATGCTGTTATAAGCTGGAAAAATCACTTACAGATTATCTAATCCACAGTGCTTGACGGATTAAGAAATCCGCAAAATTGAGTAAGTCGATTAGTGGATTATGATTTCCGCTGTGGCTCACGGTAATATGGAGGGATGGATAAATTATTTTAAATGGCTATCAGCTTAGGTGATCTATAAAGATCACTATAAAAAGACAGCTAAGATAAATATCTTTTTATTGATAATAGTAGGTCTCAATGACAGTTGATCAAGATAAGTACACTTTTTATTCAGATTCCCCTAGTATACTCCACAGTGTTCACGAATGGAATGAGTTGAACGCTAAAAAGGCTCCAGCGAAAACCAACTTGCCTAAAAATTGGCCAGAAAAGCTCACGGGGCCCCATCTTTGGCATGGACTGGAATTGAAGGCCAATCCAAATAGATATAGGTATCTTTTATCTGAAGATGACAAAGATGAGATCTGGGGTGCAGTTCAAGAATTCAAGAAATCTGGTCGCCCATTGAAAGAAATCAACAGGTCCTCTTTTCCTCTCCCACATTTGGGGAGAAGACTAGAAGAATTTGCGGAAGACTTATACAACGGAATTGGGGTACGGTTGATTCGTGGGTTAAATATCGATAACTATGATGAAAAGGAAAGAACAATTGCTTATTTGGGCATAAGCTCTTATATTGGAGATATTAGAGATGCCCAGGGATTGAATAGAGCTCTCACGCACATAAAGTCCATTGCTCATGTTCCCCAGGGTGATAGGGCTCCCATTGGAGTGAGTCAACAAACTACAGATCCTCAGATGTTCCATAATGACTTTGGTGGTGATATTGTGTCGTTATTTGTCCTAGAAGTACCTGCTTCTGGAGGAGAATCGTTAGTCACGTCAACTTACGCCGTTTACAATGAACTCGCTGCCACTAGGCCAGATATCATCAATACTTTGGCTTCTTCAAATGCTTACAAATGGAGAGAAGCTCCCGAGGGTGCTCCATTGATTTATTACCTAGATGGTAAGTTTATAACCAGTTTCTCAACAAGAAGCTTCATCGGATTCAGAGAACTCCCAAGAGATGAAGCGTATCCCTTGATTGACGAACAACAAAGAGATGCTTTTGGAGGCTTCAATGCTATAGGGTATAAACACTCTTTATCCAGCAACTTTGAAAAGGGAGACATTGAATATGTGAACAACTATTTCACTCAGCATTGTAGAAAGGGTTTCACTGAAGATAAGGATCACAGAAGACATTTGGCCAGGTTATGGTTACGTAACTCAAAGTATACTGATGATCTTGAGTATCCAGAGCGGCTACTGAACAAAAGAGCAGTCTTTTTCCCTGCTCAGTACGAGCAGGAGATTCCTCTTAACGAATTTGAAGAAGACGAAATAAAAGTAAAGAATAATGCAGATTCTATTGACAAGTTTTACGCCAAACCAAAATAAATATTAAATATATATTACGCTTCAACATAGTTTCCATCCTTAAGGATGATATTTCCTTTGATAAACTTGAAGAAATTGTCTCTCAAAGCCTTTTCCCCTTTTGAGAGGTCATCATAGTGTTCAAAGTAGTTCTCATCAAGAGGATATCTTCTGTTATGAGGGAAGTAGTCTACTATCTTATCCAAATAAAGAGTCCTTATGTGCTCATTTGAATACAAGTGAAATAAGGTGGTGTCTCCAGTGTGTTTTAACCTTTCCTGTTCCCATCTATATTGATCTTCCTTAGAAGGAAGCTTCTTTTTATTAGACCAGATTCCTGCAATCGCAGCTGACTGTGCTTCAAAAGCAGTGAAAAGCTGCGTTGTTTGGATCACTCCCACGAAAGCTACACTAGGATCTTCGATCTTGAAAATATTATAATATAAGTGCTGAACCCTTGACGCATTTGTAGGTACTGTTCTATTCTCTGGAATCGATAAGCTAAGGAAGCCCTTTTCAAAAAAAGGGTAATGGTAATGGTACCCAGTTGCCAACACAATGTGGTCGATATTTTCAACTACAGAATTATCCTCGAATTCCACTCTTCTCTTCTCTGGAACAATCTTTTTGATAGGTGGTTTCGTCGAAAATGTCTTTGATTGAACGACTTCATTTATCCACGGTAGCTTTTCTTCTTTGACTCTTCGAGAGAGATAGAATTCCTTTGCTATGGGTTTAAGATACTGGGTGAGATCTATTCCACTAACTGAACTTCCAACCAAGATAACATTCTTGTGATTGAATTTGGAGTGATCCCTAAGGGCTTTCGAATGGATTACTGAACCAGGAAATTGTGTAGCCAACTCTCTAAGTCCCTCAATATACGGAACGTGTGGCACATTATAATGGCCATTGGCAACAACTAAACCGTCAAACTCTTCCTCATAAAATTGGTTTTCCTTTGAATTTTGAAACTTAAGTACAAGCAACCATTTATCTCCAACTTTTCTAGCGTTAAATACTTCAGTATTGTATCTGATATACTTATCTAATGAGTTATTCTCGACAAATTTCGTTATATGATCTGTGAGTTCAGAAGACATTAGAAACGGATCAATTGCTCTGCCGTCACCTACGGGGTCATAACCTGAAGAAGAAAACCTAGTAAATCTCTTCGGTATATTCGTATACAAGTCATTGTATAGTGGGGTTTCTTTCCAAGAGAATCTGCCCTCATGCTCAGCTGCGGTTATCTTCTTGTGCACGGAACTCCCGGTCAAATTGACTCCAAGCTCAGGTGCAGGGTTCTGCAACTCATTAGCTCTAAAATAATCCTCTTTGGTAACGATCTCCTCAAATGAAGTTGGAGGAAACTCCTTATCGTTTGGCTTGGACCAAACACCTCCAGGGCTCGACCTTTGCTCGAACACTACAACTTTATCGAATAGTTTATCGTTAGGCTCAGTGCCCCCAAAATGGCTCTTCCCTTCCTTAGACGTGTGAAGAAACTCATAAAGAGCAGCTAACCCGCTCGAGCCTCCTCCGATTATTGCAACCCTCTTGATGTTGAATGCCATACTCTCCAAAGTACAGAAGATCGTATCTATATATACTCCTGTAAAACTGTGGCTTTAGATAATTGGTTATTTGCGGATAAGCCCGACACCGTAAGTATTCTTGTATCCGACGATGTCGATTTTTATCGCCTATATTTTGCCATCTCTGGATAATATAACGTCATAAAAGACGTCATATGGGAACATAAAAGGTATTGAGGCTTAAAGCTCTCTATGAAGAACGTACATTCTCGGGTTGATCAACTTTGATGTAATTCAATAAGAAGTGGAAGCAAGTCCACTTTGAAATATCTTTTGATGTCCCATCAGACGTGACTCACCTAGAGTAACCACCACGAACAAGAATTCGTGATGCAAAATAAATTAGGCTTACGATAGTCGACATGGCTTAGAGACTTTTTTTGGCTGCGAAAAATCTGGATAACGTCGAAATTTGTTCAACTGTAGAGTAAACTATACAAAATTATCTAAGTGGAAAACCACTTTTTCACCATGCACCCTGTTCTCTTTCAAAAGCCTGAGACCTTCATCGACAGAGCCAAACCCCTTCTCCAAGACTTTCAACTTTGGAGTTTGCAAAGTTGGGACTAGTCTAGGCAACTCATTGACCCAAAAGTCGTAAACGTCTTCAACAAGTGAAGGTTTAGGAGATAAACCATAGTGAGAACCGCCATCATTTAAGTAAACTATTGTTTTCTTAAAATCGGCATTTCTACCTTCTTTTATTTGTAAGTCATCTTCGCCCAAATTCAATAAGTTGTCTAGAATAACATTGACACTGCCCTCAGTTGAATCGTATAATTCCTGAAATGTCTCTTTGGTTGAGACAGTATCAAGTCCATAAGCGATTTTACTCCTGCTTAAATTCTTTATTAGCTGCACTGCGTTCTTGTCATGGTAGTCTACAACATGGTCAGCACCAATTGACTTGAGTAAGTTGGCATGATTTGAAGATCCTGTAGTGATCACATTTAAGTTGTAAGAATGCTTGGCTACCTGAATAGCCAAGAATCCGGTGGCAGTAGCTCCTCCCCAGATTAGTATATACTTTCCAATGTTGTGAGGATCATTAACTTTCAACTTGAAATTGTGAGCAAAAGATTGTATGACAGTACCTAAGCCCAAAGTGACAGCAGCTGCGGCTTCATATGATGAAATCGATGCAGACGGATGTTCTCCATACAGTAACGGCTCGTTTTTGATTTGAAATTGTGGGTATTTTAAAAGCACCTTCGGATCAACCAATACGTACTCCGCGAAAGCACCGTTGTCAGGTGTGTTTCCGGAAACAAGAGCCGAGACAATATCGCCAGGTGCAAAACCTTTGACATTCTTTCCAACTTCATGAACAATCCCACTAACATCCGATCCTGCAACTGCATTGGGTTCACTTCCTGTAAACAATCCAAGAGCATGCTTCCAGTCCGTTGGGTTTAGTGCAAATGCTTCGGATTTGATAATAACCTTATCCTCTTTCAACTTCGGGTACGCAATTTGTGCTACTTTGGTTAAGTTTCCAATATTGTGGTTTCCTGTTAATATGGCAGCTTTGTTTTCTGACATGATCAAACTCTATCTTCTGGTTACATCATTAGAACAATTTTAAATGTAATTGATCCTTTATAGTCGTACCCAGAAGTGGGGTGCAAATTGAGGCTGACAAATCGACTGTATAATCAACAGCCGTCTTCACCGAAAACGTTGATAAATACTTAAGCAATTCATTGGTTACGATACAAGGTTAATTGCTATATATATATTGTTAATCTACCTATGAAAAGATGAGCGAAATGGCTAATGGTTGCGACAGAAATTTTAATTACTCAATTGAAGTTCAAAGACACGTAGCATAGAAGAGTATATTGTGATAAACGCTTCAAGGGTTCATATTCTAAAAGAATTTACGCAAGGATTAGCGAGATTCGTAGCGCTCTAAATCTGACCTCATTTAACGTAAAATAGAAGTCACATAAGACTACCGGTAGAGCTCTGGAAAGATATGCGACCAGGAACTCAAATTAGAATCCAAGTTATCAAGAGACTTAAAGTCAATATTGGGGCGAAACAAGTCATCGATATCCATAATGGTGTCAGCGGTGCTCGGTGCAACCAAATTGAAATCCTCCATTAGACTCAGGTTTGACAGCTCAGATGTCAGCAGCCGTAAAATTGGCACTTGCACCTGAACTTTGAATATCTCATTGTAATAAACTGGCCACTTGTTTCTAATTCTGGTGACAATAACGTCATTTGCTCTCACAGCCAACTTCCAATGCTCTGATATTCCTTTGAGAACAGAAAGAAAGTATTCGAATATGGTCCTATTGTAAAGCGAGTCAGGAAAACTAGCTTTGGCTGATAGGTAATAGTTCAAAGACAATATTATGGCATAAATCATTGTCAACGATATGTATTTAAACGATTTCATTTTCTCGTGATAGGACTTGAGAGAAATGTAAATATCGTCGATGCAGTCTTCCACTACTTCCATTGAATTTCGAAGGGATTCAAGCACTGCTGGAGGTAGGTTTTTGTTGAATTTTATCGATGCAAATGGTTTGTTGAAGCATAGCAAGATCAAATAAAAGTATCCCTTGAATGACATTTTTGAAATATCATGCCCACTAGTCTGCAATTCTTCTTTATTCCACCCAATCTCGGAGTCGATTTCAGATTTCCATTTGATAAGCTTCGCATTGATATCATGCAATTTACTCGTCTTCAAGGAGATATTCAAAACTGAAGTCTTTTTATCGCTCGAAATACTGAATTGATTCATATCCTCCAAGAAACTTTCCAGAAGTATGGAGAGTTCGATCATTTTCATCAATGTGTACTCTGTGGTTAGCGATCCACAATCTTCAGAAGCATGAATCTTCAACTTCTTATTTAAATGAAGGATTCGAAACTTTTTCGGGATCGTTAATGTCACAGATCTCCCCAATAAGAGACTAGTGTAATGATCATACACGAAACAACCCCAGAAGAATCTGTGCTGGGGATCGTTTAAATGATTATCTATTTCGTATTCCTTCTCTGATTGTAGAAATTTGTCAAACCCCAAATGGAATCCCATTCGAAAGGCAACTCCAGATAACATCCAACAGCTAGAATCGTTATAACCATTGTCATACATAGAGAGACATAGAAGAGATTGCACTGTCGTTGCAGATGGTTGAAGCGCTTTCTCCGAAAATATCAACATCTTTGCTCTCATATAAAATTCAAAGGCTCTTTCTTGAACTTTAGGATCAGCATCCAATTTAGCTCCTAGAGCTGCTATGGAATAAACGAGCTCTTCAGAACAGCATCGCCCTACATCTTCTTTCTGCAAGAGTAGTTCGTCTAGAAAACTTATCTTATCTAAACAGTATTGGGCGTCGAAATATTGCCATCTGAGAAAATTATCAATGCACTTCATTATCACTCCATTACTGTTAAGATTCCTGAATAGTACACGCAACTTTTGATTATCCACACAGCTTGGCTCTTTAACAGAATAGAAAATGTCGCCATACAACAAGCCGTTTCCAGTGTTGGGAGAAGCATCTGTATCTACTTCATCAGCGGACGAGTCAAGATCTATTGGGCTTCTTTCGCAGTCATGATCCTGGGGGGTATTTGTGGGTTCTATTAGCTGTGAAAGAATTGTCTGAAGTGTTTTCACTTGATATTCAAGGCTCCTGACATACAAGTTCTTGTATCGCTTCTTGCGTCCATCTTCACTAGTCTCGTTCTTTTCACATTCCAGGTGTGCATTGCGGCAGTTTTTACATGGAGTACTCTGGTCGCAGCGTATCTTTCTTACTCTGCATCTTTTACAAGCCACAGAGCACTTTGAGTCCCTTCTTCTATTGAAGCTCATGTCACCCTGGATAGCAAAAAAGTATCTTCAGCTGGAGTTGATCTGATGCCACAGTGGAAACTGCACAATGGCGTTATCGATGTGTAATTTGCACCCATATGCAGTGAATTGAAATATGGGAAAAAGCCTAACCACCAAGCCTGTCGTACTCAAAACAGTTCAACTATTGAATCTGTATAGTCAGGCTATGAAGCTTTTTTCCACTGGTGGTTATGACTTACCTTCTTTTGGTCAATTAATCAGGAAACTTTTGGCTTTAATACGATTAATTTATCACTATGAGTAATTACGCAAGAATTATATGCAGGTTTAGGCTACTGTATAAAGCCAGAGGTATTCCCTTGATTTTTCACAATAGAAGTTACTGCAAAATGTTTGATGCCTCCATAGTGAAGAAGGCGACTGATGTAGAGAAAATTAATGAAGTGTTTGTCAGTGGCTTTAAAGGTAATGCGCTAGTACGTTTATTCACTCGGAGGAAGAAGAATATTCCAGTTCAAGAACCGTTGACTGAAGCTCACTTCGACTTTACTACGAGAGTGAGGCAGCATATCAAGGCAGGTGCGTTAATATTCGAGTCCTACGATTATAATTCTGTAATTGTGTGGTACCCACCCGGATTAGAAGTTGCTCCCCATGAAGAGGAGTTTTCAGAGCTTCCTGATGAAGTTAAACAGTTTATCACGGCGGTGACAAAATTCAAAGAGTCATACTTTGGTAGTGAGGGAAAGTATTGGCACTTAAATACTATAACCAGAAACCATAACCAGAGGTCTATTAAGGGGGGTATTTCCAAGTTAGTGAATCCTGTTCTTGATAAATGTCGAGAGTCAAATATCGTAGCCTATTTAGAAGCCATTGACGAACATGCGAGAGAAGTATACGAACATTTTGGTTTTAAAGTCGTTGAGACCCATATAATTGGAGAAGGTACACTGGACCATAAAGGAGATCTTAAGGAGGGAGGAGAGGGTATAAAGGTATACAATATGATATTTGATCCGAAAAGTGACTTTTGATTTCAATGTTGAAACTTCCATTATTTATAATACCTTTGTTTTAGATAGTAATTATCATTTATTGTTTGTAATCGAAAAATTTACAAAGTAATGAACTCTCAAATGGTAAGCTCTCGCTTGTATTACGATACTTGGTTGATGATGAAAATAATGCTTACAGGGACTTTACCATTCAATATATGGTTTACAAAAACAATGTATCTTAATTTCGAGCTACTTCATTCATTGCAGTGTAGAGAAGAACTGGGTATGCGAAGAAATTCAAAAGTCATTACAAAATGCGTTAGTTCAGTACCGCAGAAACATTTCAGCTCTGGCTCCATTGCTGAAGATGTAATGGACTTTGGACATCTTCAAAATGGATAACATGCGAGGTGCGTTGTGAGACGGCACCAGCAGCTAAGGTAGATATCCTTTCTAGGAAATAGTTTCCTCACAACAAGAAGCATTTGTCTTTGCGAGGAAATTCAGGAATTCTTGAACAATCAAGGAGTCAAACTAGCCTATTAAGAAGCTATTTAAATGGACGTATAAAACCTGGTACACAGAGCTATTAATACGATTGCTATATAAGGGTTTAATCTTGTCGTCCAAGAGGAGCTAGCGAAAAGCCGGGAATGTAAGCACGTGACGTATTTTGCAGCCATTGTCGTAGCAATTAGCTTTATTTCTCTAACTCCTGTTGAACATCAATATGGACAGACTCGAAGGATCTCTCAGTTGATGTTAATTCCCCAAGCCCAAACATATGAGTCGTCCAAAAACATGTCGTAATATAATTCATTTCAAGACTTTTCTTTTGGTGTTAAGTTTTCGCAACATTTCCGTTGAGGCCCTGTCATCGAGGGAACTAATGACCTTGAAAAACAGTAGAGCAATCATGCCAAGTTCAATTAATTCTGTTATTGGACCTCTTTATTTGATTAATGAGTCTCTATCATCGAAATTCCATCTCCTCAAGACCATTATCTTAACTTTGATACAGAGTGTCCTGTATTTAAAAGCAAGGCCCACCTAAGTGGCTTTCATACTTTTTCAGTGGTGATTTTATTTTCAAAGCCTTATCCCTGAGAATTCAAACCAACCAAGCTCATGTCATTCTTTGATAGCAGTGTAGTCAAGGAGGCTAAAGATCTCGAGAAGACAAACAAAGCGGTTATCAGCGCATTCAAAACTGATAAGGTTTATCTCAAATATTGCCATGTGAAGCTGGGCGTGCCTGCGCTGGAACCATTGACTGAAGAACAGCTTGATCCGACAGATAGATTAAACGACTTTATAAAAGAAGGTTCAACGATTTTTGAAACATACAATTACAATGCCGTTAGTGTGTGGTTCCCCCCTGGTTCATTCTCTTGGAGGCATCTGAAGAACATCCAAGAGAAGTGTACCAGCATTTTGGATTTAAAGTTACTGAAAAATATGCTATAGGAAGTGGGGGTGCCAATGACAAGTTAAATGAAGATGGAGAAGGGCTCATGGTGTATCGTATGGTATTGACCCAGAGAATGATCTATAGTTTTCGAAAACTGTGTTCTTAGACTGGCAGTGCAAAGAAAGATAATGAGAGACCAATGGTCTAGCAATAACAAATAGAATATGAACTTGAAATAGAAAATATGAAGTTTTAAAATGTTATCTAGAAGATAGATATATGGAAGGACCAATTATTTTAAAAACAGAATATACAGTATGCCCAGATATGAATCAGACGTAACAAAAATGAAAATGCATCTTGATTACAATCACCCTCTGTAACTTGAGTCCTAGCATTGTCGATTGAATATGACCATCCAATCGATTGATATTCAGCTGTGAAGTCTATGTACACCTATTCAGTTTTTGACACCATCCTTCATACGTCGAGCTCTTAAAAACTCCTTTTGGTATTTCTCCATTGTCGTCATTTCAGATGTTATCGTAAAAATAGATCTGCGCCGTTTGCAGATACAGTCCTAATTTGGCCGCTTACTTAAAAATCAAAAATATCCTTGTCCTTGAAAAAATCTACTCAAGCGGAATGCCCACCTTTGATAGTAACGTGAGGCAGACGGATGACCTTGATAAGGTCAACAGAGTCATTGTTAGTGCCTTTAAATATGATCCGTTGTTTCGCTATTTCACGCGACAAAAATTAAACATCCCACCTCTGGAACCATTGAAAGATGAACACTTCGAGTTGAAAGATAGGTTGAGGACACATTTGGAACAAGGAGCTCTAATTCTTGAGGCCTATAATTACAATGTGGTTACAGTATTGTATCCTCCTGGTATAGCATTAGCTCCCCTACCATGGAAACTGTCAGAACTTCCTCAAGAAATACGTAATTACTTTCAAGCTTTGGAAAATTATAGAGAGAAATATTTTGCCAATAAAAAATTTTGGGCATTGTCCTCAATAGGACGAAACTTTCATGAAGAAAAGGTTGATGGTGCCATTTCCAAGATAATTAGACCTGTTCTTGAGGAATGCAGAAAATCAAATATCCCGGCTTCCATAGAAGCATCAGGAGAACTCCCCAAAGAGATATATCTTCACTATGGGTTCAAAATTGTCGAAACCCATTTAGTCGGACAAGGCAAATGTGATGCCAACGGTAACTCAATGCAAGATGGACCAGGATTCTGTACATATTTTATGGTATTTGAACCTCAGAAGCAGTGATCTCCGGTTACCATAGAATTCCTAGTACCTAGCACATTTATATATGTTTAAATTTCAGTATGCTAACCATTATATTTTCGTCTTTAGAACTATGATCTTGATATTAACCGTTTTAAGTATGTCCTGCGTCTCAGGAGGCATATATCCGCATTTTCGTGCAGATTTCCTTCATTACAAAATACTGGGGCCAACACCTCAACGTCGATCTTTGATAGGACTGTGATGGGAACTAGTGATTTTAAGGCCACCGGAAAGAACACCAGCAAATGTCTATCTTGATATTCTCAGATTTAAGATCCCCCTATTGGAATCGTTGAAGAAAGAACAACCTAACTCTACTGTTTGTGAAGCAATATACCAGAAAAGGGACAGAGTAGATAGTAAAGCTTCATTCCAAGAAAGTTATTGAAGGCTTACTGATTATAGTTTCATATATAAGCTAAACTTTATCCTCCAAAAAGAAATATCTTGCTCGTGCATTTGAGAGTTCGCTTTATGTTATAACGAAGTGAGTTGATCTTCTACTTAGGTCTTTATATAGAAACGAACTTCAGATAGTTAGCTATTTGCACGAATTTGGCACTCCATACCCCTATATTTCCCTCCTTTGGATCTTTTACATTCCGAATCACAAGAGTGATTTGATTCTCAAAAATATGAGGGGCTATTTCAACACAGGTTATTCTCCTGACATCTTAAGGTGGCTTAAAATTGATTTAGAGGACGATCATATTGATATGCAGAGCAACCCAATTAGCTCCGCATTCTGATGGAGATTACTGAAAAATTTCATTAACTTTCATGTCTCCCATGTATCGGAGATTAAGTATTATGCACTATGACGCAGAAGAACTGAAGAATACAGATTCCATCAGTTACTTAAAGGTTTGAAGTTTTCCACTGCTAGTTTGACTCAGTAAGTTTCCTTCCATCAAAGAGGTCATAGTATTAATGAGCAAAACTACTGGTACTAAAGTCTATTTCATTTCAGGTGCCAATCGAGGTATTGGCTTCAGTTTAGTTAAAGAGTTACAGAACAAAGGTATTATATTTGCCACCGCCCGACATCCAGAAAAAGCAGATTCTTTGAATGATTTGGCAAGAACGAATAGAAATATTTATGTCATCAAACTAGATGTCAGCAATAGAGAATCGAACGAACTTGCGGCAAAACAAGTGGCAAAAGTTACCGATAAGGTCGATACTTTAATTGTGAACGCCGGTATAGCTGAGATACCTCTTCCGATTGGAAGTATAGATGAGGGTCATTTGGATCGTCACTTCAAGACAAACGTTTATGGCTCAATTTTTACCTTTCAAGCTATATATCCTTTGTTGGAAAATAGTTCTGACAAAGAGGTGGCATTTATTTCTTCTCGAGCGGGCTCTCTTCAACAGATTGCTCCTATACCAACGGGGGCATACGGACTATCAAAAGCTGCCTTAAATAAATTTATAAGACATCTTCATCTTGATTTAAAGGACAAAGGTTTTAAAATTATTGCGATTCATCCAGGATTGGTTACCACAGACATGGGGAGTGCAGGAGTGAAAATGCTCCAAAAAAAGCATAAAAATTTGGAAGATTCTGGAGTTGAGATTCTAACTCCTGAAGAGTGTGCTTCGAACATTAGTACGTTGTTGACTTCTTTGGAAAATCTGAACGGTAAATTTTTGAATTCTAAAGGAGAGGAGGTATCCTGGTGATAGTCTAACGCTTTTAGGCCCCTAGGGTCCATCAGAGCAGGTATCTAAGAATATTCGTTTTAAGTAAGACCTTATGTATTCTATCTATAGGCGTGGCTATCCTTATCGAAGTGTAAAACTGTTATGCTGTGGCCGTATTCTACCCACATGGTTTAATGGCACTGGAAATTTCCCAACCTTTCAGACCATCTGGCAATATTAAGTCGGAGATATAATGCATCATGTTTGAGTATGCCAAAATATATTTTTCATCCTAGGACTTATGATCTTTAATCTTGATATTAGCCGTTTTAAGTATGTCCTGCGTCTCAGGTGGCATATATCCGCATTTTCGTGCAGATTTCCTTTATTATAATATACTGGAGCCAACACCTCAACAATGCCGATCTTTGATAGTGCTGTGAAGGAAACTAATGACGTTGAAGCCTTCAATAAAGTTGTTGTTAGTGCCTTTAGATATGATCCGGTATATCGATATTTCGCTCGTCTGAGATTTAAGATCCCACTACTGGAACCTTTGAATGAAGAACAACTTGATTCTACTGTTAGAGTGAAGGCACATATAGAAAAGGGTGCTATCCTTGTTGAAGCATACAACTATAATGCAGTGGCAGTATTTTACCCACCGGGTCTAGAAATGGCATCGTGGAATTTGTCCAACGCTTCAGAAGAATTGAGATACTGTTTTGCACTTGTGGAGAAATTCAAAAATTCTTATTTTGGAAGTAGAAAGCATTGGTACCTTTGCACTCTTGGTAGGAATTTTCATGAGAAGGCTGTAAAGGGTGCAATTTCAAAGATAATAAAACCTGTTCTCGAAGAATGCAAAAAGTCGAATGTCCCAATGTACTTAGAGGCTTCTACTGAACATTCTAAAGAGATATATCTTCACTATGGGTTCAAAGCCAGGGAGCTTAATATAGTAGGTAAAGGCTTCTTCGATACGAACGGTGACGTGAAAGAAGGTGGACCAGGATTCAAGGTATATTTTATGGTATTTGAGCCACGAGAAAGTGAATAGATTTTATCACTGCGATCATTATGAAATATTCTTTAAACCTCAATATGCTTAGATAGGTAATATGCAAATAGGGCTTATGAATAGATGTTTTTTATTGTGGATGCTAAGACTGATGATGGACACCGGATGTTACTGTTAGAAGAGACTTTATATCGCAACGTCACCATCACAGAGTACTTCCCTTCAATAATCGTTGACGAGTACGAATTGTTGAGGACAACTATAACGCAGTTGCGAGCAGCTCTTGGCCACATCCATTACTCACTTCTTGGAATGTTTTATGGTTCCCCAGTCATAGCTCCTGCCGCTCCTTGCAGTGTTTGTGCGTCATTAGAAGTGTAACGTTGTTTGATGCATGTTTTAAGTAAGTAATCATGCAAAGAGGGTTATTCTTACGCCGACTTTTGCAACCAACCAGTGCGGTAAGTATAAGAGAGCGGTAGAACAAAAGGCAAGAAAAACTCTGAGTCGTTCATGGGACGCATAAAGTAAAGAAGTACGATGAAAGGGAAAATGTACTAAGTGAAAAGAATACAGCCAGTGAAAGACAATCATAGCAAAGACATCCAAAGTGAACCCAACTTATCCAGCTCTGACCGAACTAGCTCAGTGCTGTATTATGACTTTGAGTTAGTTTGGAGATTTCTTGTCCCAGCAGCGAATATTATCCCAAGCATGACAAAAACTCTTATATATTGGCTCTGAGTTTTCAGCGCTAGACCACTCGATGGCAATATTACCCAAAGACTCAACTATGGTTCTATTAGTGAGTCTAGTACTAAATTCTACAACCAATGATTCCTCTTTCTATTAATAATGATAGGTCCCATGGTGTTTTTTTATTCAAGTGATCTAGACAACCTGTCCTGCCCGTGTTTACCGTGCCTTCGGCACCGTGTTCAAGTTCCGTGACATTCTTCCGCGCAGTCTTCCACCAGTTTAGCGACACTCCGCCTGGGGAATGCGTGGAAATATTCCCCTTAGGTAACACTTAAAAGGCACCTACCCTATGGGGCTACAGAGACGCGTCATTCTTCTGTGAGGGTCTTTCTCGACAATTTTGTGCTCAATTGCTTGCGCCATATTTCCCAAAAAGGGATCGTAGTAGGTACAGGGCCACTTTCAGGTAAACAAAAAAAATCCTTGATACAAATTCTTAAAAGTCTTCTCACAAAACTGAAACTTTGAAATAAACGTGTATCAGGTCATCATAGTGATCAGGTATTTAGAAGCGAAGACAAAGTCTGTGGAATCATCTGTGGAATCATCTGTGGAACAAGACACAGAACTATAGTCGAACTCTAAGTGATTAATTTTACGGCTTCTTGTCGTCGATCGAGCACAAGATCGAGATCATTAGAGATTAAGATCAAAGTTTGCCATCATACCACCGTCGAACCATCGTTAGACCATCGTCAGACCATTGCCGTCAGATCATCAACTCCATCACCAATAGTGTTGAAACTGTACTCGGCATCTTACGAACCGCAGTTTATTTTTAGTTTTCTGTTTTTTCTACAGAAATTTAAGTAGCGGCAACAAAAAAATTCACCTTTGTTGATCATACCACTCTCATAATGTCTTTCAACCTAGGTGACCAAGGATACCATCCATTTGACCCGGAATCGGGTGAAATGAACAGAAAGAGGTCGCTCGTTAAACCAGAGAGGAATAGAATGAGTGAAGACCACCCTCAATTCCATTACACTCAAACAGCACAACAGCAAGCACTGCACTTGAAGATTATGCCCTCTACCACGGGGTTAGATCCTCAAATGTCTGCTCAAGGTGGAGAAGAGTTTGGAAATAGAGGTTCTTTCGCCGATGAAGATATCCCACTCATGGATATCGGCAGTCGTAACGCGTCTCCAGAACGTAATGATAATCTTAGAGGTGGACGTGAAGTTTTCGGTTTGAATGACGAAGTGGAAAAATCCCCGTCAAAGAAAAAGAATTTAAATAAAAATCCTGCGCAAAATGTTGGCAAAAAGAAAAGTAGTAATATTTATTTCTGGAAGGTATACTGTTACGTCATCACCTTCTGGGCTCCGGCTCCTTTATTGAGATTATGTGGATTACCCACAAAGCTGAGGCAATTTGCATGGAGAGAAAAAATTGGTCTTTTGACTTGTATTTTATACGTTGGAACTTTTGTGGCTTATTTAACCTTTGGATTCACTAAAACCGTGTGTTCCAGTTCGCAAGTTAGAGTTAGAAATAATGAAGTCAATGATGGTAATATCATTATCAATGGTAGATTCTACGATTTGACTCATTCTCAACATCCGGCAGCGGCAGGTATCTCCAAAGGTGCTAATATCTTGTATCCCCCGATTAATGCTGGAGGTAGAGATGCGTCATTCTTGTTTCAAAATGTCAATGGGAACTGTAAAGGTTTGATTAAACCAAAAGAACATTGTAATATCCCAGTGAATGATAATGATGAATTGGCTTGGTATATGCCATGTCGAATGTTTAATCAAGACGGATCGAGTAAGCCAAATAATACTGCTGCTTTTTATAAAGGTTGGGCTTGTCATACCAGTAGCGATGCTAGAAAAGCTTACTATAATATGGGTGTGACGGGTGATGTTTATTTCACTTGGGATGATATCAGAAATTCTAGTAGAAATTTGATGGTTTATTCCGGTAATGTACTCGATTTAAATTTAATCGAATGGATACAATCGGACCAAGTCACTTACCCTGAGCTTTTTGATAAATTAAAAGATGACCATACATATAGAGGGTTTGATATTTCAATGGTGTTGACCAATCCCGATGAAAGGAGAGCCGCTAGATGTTTGACCGAGATCATTAAAGTGGGGACCATCGATTCTGATACTATTGGATGTTTGGCATCCACCGTCGTGTTGTATTCATCATTAGTGTTTATATTATCTGTTGTGCTTTCAAAATTCTTCATGGCATGTTATTTCCGTTGGGCAATTGCTCCTAAGCAAGGTGCTACCAATATCGATAATAAGTCTATGATTGAAAGAGAAAGAGAAATTGAGAATTGGGTGGATGGCTCGGCCGCTCTTGGTGACATTAAAGAAGTGCCAGAGAGAGCTAGAGCAAACTATAAAAGGAATAGAGCTAACAGGCAAAGTGTATTTGTCAAGTCCAGCAACAGACTTTCATTAGGTGCCAATGAATGGCAACAGTACTATGATGACTCCAATAAGTTGTCGAAAACTTTTAAGTATACCACAATGACTACCCAGGCAGCAATGTTGGAGAGACGGAAAAAGAAGCCTGAAACAAAAAACAACAGACAATCGACGTTGTATTTGAATGAATACAACTCTTCCACGGAATTGTTGACTAGACCTTCATCTATGTTTAATCCCTTTGATACCTTTGATGATTTCGCACTCACTGGGTTATCTGCCGATATCATTCATCCTGATGTGGTTCCTCAACCGCCGGTGGAATATCAACCATTTGGATTCCCCTTGGCACATTCATTGACCTTGGTTACTTGTTACTCAGAAGATGCTGAAGGGTTGCGTGTGACATTGGATTCTGTGGCCACTACCGATTACCCCAATTCTCATAAAACAATTTTCATTGTTTGTGATGGTTTAATTAAAGGTTCAGGAAATGACCTTTCTACTCCTGAAATTGCATTGAGTATGATGTCTGATTTCACCATTGCCCCCGAAGATGTACAACCTTATTCATATGTGGCTGTTGCACAAGGTTCTAAGCGTCATAATATGGCTAAAGTTTACGCCGGTTTCTACAAGTATGATGATGAGACTGTACCAGTGGAGAAACAACAAAGAGTGCCTGTGATCACTGTCGTCAAGTGTGGTACCCCTGCTGAAGCTGGTTCCGCAAAGCCAGGTAACAGAGGTAAGCGTGATTCCCAAATTATTTTGATGTCTTTCTTACAGAAGGTAATGTTTGATGAAAGAATGACCGAATTAGAATTTGAGTTGTTGAATCAAATTTGGAGAGTCACTGGGCTTATGGCAGAATTTTATGAGATTGTTTTGATGGTGGATGCCGATACTAAAGTGTATCCTGATTCTTTGACTCATATGACTGCTGAAATGGTGAAAGATCCCCTGATTATGGGATTGTGTGGAGAAACCAAGATCGCTAATAAATCTCAAACTTGGGTCACTGCTATTCAAGTTTTTGAGTATTATGTTTCGCATCATCAAGCTAAGGGATTTGAATCTGTGTTTGGTGGTGTTACATGTTTACCCGGGTGTTTTTCCATGTATAGAATCAAGTCACCGAAAGGATCTGATGGATATTGGGTTCCAATTTTGGCTAATCCTGATATTGTTGAACGTTATTCTGATAATGTCACTGACACTTTACATAAAAAGAATCTTTTGTTACTTGGTGAAGATCGTTATTTAACATCATTAATGTTGAAGACATTCCCCAAGAGAAAGCAAGTGTTTGTCCCCAAAGCTGCGTGTGTTACTATGGTACCTGATAAGTTTAAAGTTTTATTGTCACAACGTCGTCGTTGGATCAATTCTACGGTGCATAATTTGATGGAGTTGGTTTTGGTTAATGATTTGTGTGGTACATTCTGTTTTTCTATGCAATTTTGTATTGGAATTGAATTAATTGGTACCTTAGTGTTACCAGCTGCCATCACATTCACGCTTTATGTGATTATCATTGCCATTGTCTCGAAGCCCACGCCAATCATGACCTTAATTCTTTTGGCCGTCATCTTTGGGTTGCCAGGTACATTGATTGCCGTAACGGTTTCCTCATTTTCATACGTCATTTACTTTTTTATCTATCTTCTTGCCTTGCCCATTTGGAATTTTGTCTTGCCATCATATGCTTACTGGAAGTTTGATGACTTTAGTTGGGGTGAAACAAGAGCAGTAGATGGAGATAAGGGAGATCATAGTAATGCAGAAGGTGAATTCGATTATACCCATATCGTTATGAAAAGATGGAAAGAGTTTGAAAGAGATCGTAGACAGAAGGAAAATGGCATACAAGCCCCAGGAGCCGCTTGGGACCCCTCAAACATAGAAAAAAATGGGAGTGAAGCTTACTCCGATGGAAGTTCAACTCCATAGATTATAGAAAGCATTAAAATATAATTTTAGTAATTACAGACATAGAACGTCGAACAAGATGTAGTTAGCCAAACTATGTAGCAGCTGCGTAACGAGTCAAAACTCTATGTATTTGCAGCTCAACCAAACCCAAAGAATGGTTTTAAATTTATCTCATTATCTCTTATATTTCAGTTTCTCTAAGTTTTGTTACTCCCGCTTCATTTTTTTTCAACCTGCTAGTACACGAAGTTAAACGACAGTGAAGCAAGCTACGAAAGAATAAGGAGCAAAAAAAGCCACGCATATTGACAGCTGATCTTTTGACCAAAAAAGGTATTTCCTGATTAGGAAAAATGAACCAATCTACTCTGATAATAAGGTCAAAAGTTGTTATCACTTTCGACGCAAATGAAGGCGCTGAGTATCCTACACAACTTCCAGTAAAGGTTGGCATGGCTCTGAATTAACGCATTCGGGAAATTATATGTGAATTATGTTCATTTGCAGTTTTATTCCATTATTTGCTAGAATCTAACAAATTTACTTAGTTTGGTAAACATGGTCTATTAAAGGGAGGTCTAGATAATAGATCAGTAGACTGTTATCATACACCTATTATTAACTCAAATTTCTCGACGTACCTTAAGCACTTTACCACAAGGATAGTGTCAACTATTCATTTCTCTAGTTTATAATAGCTATTCGAAAAATAATTTCCAGTTGCGACAATTTGTCCGAGTGGTTAAGGAGAAAGATTAGAAATCTTTTGGGCTTTGCCCGCGCAGGTTCGAATCCTGCAGTTGTCGTCATTTTTTTTTTCTCTAATCTACCATGATACTGTGGAGTTGTCAGTTTTATATATTTCACTCTTTAAAACAGTAAAGTTCCAGTTAGTATTGTCATTAATTACTGTCTTTAAAATTTACACTGTTTTTATCAATCAAGTATTATCAATTAGTTATATATATATAAAAATAAGTCAGTTGAATCAATAAACCGAAGAGAATTCTAAACGTGACGACAATTTTATGACAAAAGGTTGAGCCATCGTAAAACATTAAGTTATTCCAACAGGAAGGGTATATATGTCTAATGACTCTAGATCTCCCACTCATGCTGTTCCTGCAACACTTAGTAGGCTCTTCTCTTCACCAAGGTGGTTGGGACAGAGCTCGAGGTTGAGGCATCGAGATGTTCTGAAATAAAGCTCTGAGCCTTAGTTTTTGCTAACCCTTTACCCTTAGAAGCGGCACTAGCTGCCTTAGTCTTTGCGAACCCTTTACCATCAGAAGCGGCACTAGCTAAGAAACCGCCCTTTGTTGAGGTGGTGGTAGGAGTGGCAGAAGCTGGTGCAGAGTAAGCAGTGGTTGAGGCATCGAGATGTTCTGAAATAAAGTCCTCAGCCTTAGTCTTTGCGAAACCTATACCCTTAGAAGCGAGACCAGCTAATAAACCGCCCTTTCTCGAGGTGGTGGAAGCAGTGGCCGAGGCTGGTGCAGTGTAGTCAGCAGATGTGACAACTGAAGCAGCAGGAGAAGCACTAGTGTAGTCGAGGAGTGACTCAACGTCAATAGAGCCGGTAGCATCGTAACTGGAATAAGTGTCAACGGAAGTAGTAGTTGCTGCAGTAGTCTCAGTAGCAGTGTATGCTTGAGCGGAAGCAGAAATACCTAATTCTGAGAAGAGAGAATTTGCACCAGAGCCAGAACCAGAGCCAGAGCCAGAACCAGAGCCAGAGCCGGAACCGGAACCGGAACCTGAAGAACCAGATGAGGGAACACCAGAACCATATGAGCCTGATGATGAGCCAGATGAAGAGCCAGAGCTGGAGGAGCTGCCGCTTTCACCTTCGAAAGCACCGATGATGCTACCGATTTCAGCACCAAATTTACCACCGTGATTCTTGAGGAAATCAACAAGCTTCTGAATGAGACCGTGTTCTTTAGCAAAGTTGTAAAGACTTCTGCCAAGGTGGAAAATCTCCTTAACGGCATTCTCAAGGATGTCGAGGTATTTTTGTGGGTTTTGTTTGACATTGTTAACGAGATCCTTGACAAATTGGGAGTTCTTCAAGTAGTTGAAGAGAGAAGTGAGGGTGTCTTGAACGTCTCTCTTTTCTAAAAGTTCAGCTTCGGTGTATTCACGCTTGGAAGAGGAGGAACCACCATTCTTAGTATCGAGAGCAGCAATGGTACTACCGACTTCAGCAGCCAATTGACCACCGTGAGCTTCGAGGAAGTTAAGAGACTTTTGAATAAGACCATGATCCTTAGCGAAACCGTAGATTTCTTTACCAATGTTGAAAGCATCCTTTGCGCCTGTTTCAGCGTAGTTAAGGTATTTTTGTGGGTCAGATTTGATATTAGCGACAAGACCAGAAACAACCTTGGAGTTCTTAAGTTCATTTTCAGCCCAGCTCAAGAAACTCAGGATATCTCTCTTGTTCAACTCAGAAGGGTCGTAGTTACGTTTGGAAGAACCAGTTGGTTGAGAAGATGGAGCAGCGGTAGTTGTAGTTGCGCTAGAAGAACCACCAGAAGTTCTTCTTTCGATGAATCTTTCTATCAAGTCAAAGACATAACCAGCACCAGCTTTAACAACGTCCCAAGTAGCAGATCTTAATGAAGAATCGTGAATGAAGGTATTATAGACATCCTTCAAGAGACCAGAGTCCCAGATGGCCTTGATTAAACCAGGACCCTCATTGATAAGACCTCTAATGAAAGATTTAGCAACACTGACTACTTCACTTCTAACTGAAGGATCGCTAGTTAAATCATGCCATGCTTCACCCAAGATACCAGATTGGGCAAATGCAACGATAAAGTTCTCAATGACACCATCAGCTCTTCTTTCTAAAGCTGCGTGTTCATCACCAGTGGCGACTTGTCTCTTTTGTTCGATTTCTGTGAGTTCGGCAATGACATCTCTGACTTGATTAACAGCCTCAGCTCTCTTGGAAAGAGTATCACTTTGTTGTTGAGGGACAGTAAGGCCCATAGCATTGGTGGCCAAAAGGGTAGCGATAGCGGTATTGGCGATCTTCATTATGATATGGTGTCTAGTTTAAGATCAAAGCCTGATGATAATTCTTAAAGAATTTAACTGATGAAGAATAAAAAACTGTTTGAAGGTGAACATGGGGCCTCTTTATATTTTTGAGGTAAGTCTGGCGAACCTTAAACTTAGACAAGAAATTCATAGTTTCTGCTCCTAGTTCCACTTACTTTAACTCATATAGGCAAGTTTCTCGAGAGTATTGTTCTCCACACACGAATATGTCAATTAGTTACCTTAAACCATACGAATTGAGTCCAAAATGCTCAATTTGGGGCATCGAAAAAGAATGTTATGGGTTGGGAAATTGAAAAATTTCCTATTCCGGCAATGAAATTGAGAAGTACAGAAATAAGTTCCTACCAAAATAGGAAGTTAATGTGAGGCAGAGAAGAAAGTCGCAAAAATATTTGTACAACAGGGAAGGTGAGGGACATCAGTGGTGGTTTGCATAAGGACGAGCGCATAGCGATGAGTGTGGATGATAGCTTAATTTGGAAACCAAGAAATTAAAATAGCAGACATCGCTCCCGGGCGCAATGACGCTCGAATAAGGTAACCAGTTAGATCTGTCGAGGAGGTTACGAGAACTCTGGGACAACCTGGGAGATCAACCACAGCCTGAATAAAAAATAGAATGGAAAATATATCGTTACCCCATTAGGCAAGACGTGTAGTCACAAGACTTAACGAAGAATGGAAAACAATGCTAATTGACATTTGACACCAACTCATCCTGAAACCAAACATGCCCATTTGAATCATTTTACAGTTGTAGTAAAGTTATACCTACAACAGCCACGCCATGATATCATACAATACTAAGCCCACGGTGGTGCTATAAGCCGTCCTATAACGGGCCGTCCTATAACGGTGTTGTCAAACGTTGACCCACCTAGGTGGAATCATACGTCATTCTACCATAATGTCATTTTAACGGATTTTCATTACTAGATTCTAATGTCTTTATCATTCCTATCATATTATACTATATGACATATGTCTATACAATTGAGATGTGTTCTCCTCGTGCTCTCATTGTTATCTTGTATTCCCCTTATCCTTGTGTCTTCCTTATGTTTACCTTGTGTTCTCCTAATTATACCTGTCCTTACCTTGTACCCTCTTATTATTTTCTGAGCTCTTCTCATCATAGTCAACGATATCACTATCGCGAATCATGCTTCGCACATTTGATGTAAATTTTGACATGCGTTAAAAATCGCATCAAATTTTTTCCCACCATGTATAGATCATTAAGTGCAACGTTGCGGGCCGGGTGGAGGACCCGGTTGGCTGGGTTTAGCCCTAGGTCTGGGGGAATATTCATCCCTTCCTTGAGGTTGCTCCATGCGTCGAGGCGTTGTGGTGAGGAGACGGCATTGCCCACGAGTTACGATGAGGAAAAAGCCATTATCGACGAGATTAACTCCAAAATCCTCGTGGACAAAGACTTTGCTAGGGCATCTAGGATAAGAAATATCGGGATCTCCGCCCATATTGACTCCGGTAAAACCACCTTTACCGAAAGAGTGCTCTTCTATACTGGTAGAATCAAGGCGATTCACGAAGTTAGAGGTCGTGATGCTGTGGGGGCTAAAATGGACCATATGGATTTAGAAAGAGAAAAGGGTATTACCATCCAATCAGCAGCCACTTACTGTTCCTGGGATAAGGATGATAAGGATTATCATTTCAATTTGATCGATACCCCGGGCCATATTGATTTCACCATCGAAGTCGAGAGAGCCCTTAGAGTTTTGGATGGTGCTGTGTTGGTGGTGTGCGCTGTCTCTGGAGTACAGTCACAAACTGTCACTGTGGACCGTCAAATGCGCCGTTATAACATTCCGAGAGTTACCTTCATCAACAAGATGGATAGAATGGGTGCTGATCCGTTTAGAGCCATCGACCAGATCAACAGCAAGTTAAAGACTCCTGCTGCTGCAATTCAGGTGCCCATTGGTGCCGAGTCAGAGTTGAAGGGTGTGGTGAATATCATCGATAAAGTGGCCATCTATAATGAAGGGCTTAAGGGAGAAGAATTGAGATACGATGATGTGCCAGAAAATTTGAAAGAGTTAGTCGAAGAAAAAAGACAAGTTTTGATTGAGACTTTGGCTGATGTAGACGAAGAACTCGCTGATGTGTATTTAGAGGGTGAAGAGCCATCACCAGAACTCATTAAGAGTGCCATCAGAAGATCCACCATCGCCAGAAAATTCACTCCGGTATTGATGGGGTCTGCCTTAGCCAACACCGGTGTACAACCAGTTTTGGATGCTGTTGTCGACTATTTACCGCAGCCCAACGAAATCTTGAACGTAGGGTTGGACGTATCGAAGCCAGGGGTCGAAAAGCCGGTATACTTGAAGCCTACTAGTACTGCTCCCTTTGTTGGACTTGCATTCAAGTTAGAAGAAGGAAAGTACGGCCAATTGACCTATATTAGGGTCTACCAGGGTAAATTGAAAAAGGGAAGCTACATGAACCATCTTAAATCAGGGAAGAAGGTAAAGGTTGCCAGACTCGTGAGAATGCACTCTAACGATATGGAAGATGTCGACGAGATTGGTGCCGGGGAGATTTGCGCCACTTTTGGTGTTGATTGTGCTTCCGGTGATACTTTTGTTGCTCTGAACTCACTGGACCAGATCGCCATGAGTTCGATGTTTGTTCCTGAAGCGGTGATCTCATTGAGTATCAACCCTAAGACTAAGGACAATGGTAGTTTCTCCAAGGCCTTAAACCGATTCCAGAAGGAAGACCCTACTTTCAGAGTGAAATTTGATCCCGAATCAAAAGAAACCATCATCTCGGGTATGGGAGAGTTGCATTTGGAGATCTATGTCGAGAGAATGAAGCGTGAATACGGAGTTGACTGTGTCACCGGTAAACCACAAGTGTCGTACCGTGAGTCGATCACTTCCCCCACTACCTTCGACTACACCCACAAGAAGCAGAGTGGAGGTTCTGGTCAGTATGGTAGAGTCATCGGAGACATGACTCCTGTAGAGGGTGAGAACAAGTTCACTCACCATATTGTCGGGGGTAAAGTTCCTGAGAAGTTCTTATTTGCCTGTTCCAAGGGATTCGATGATTCGTTAGAGAAGGGTCCATTGATTGGACACAAGGTATTGGGAGTTCATATGCACATGAATGATGGTCAAACGCACGTTGTTGATTCTTCTGAACTTTCCTTCCGAACCGCAGCCCATGGTGCCTTTAAGCAGGCATTCTTGAATGCGCAGCCAGTTATCTTAGAGCCCATTATGTCGGTTGAGGTGACCGCTCCTAACGAGTTCCAGGGCAGTGTCGTTGGGTTGATCAACAAATTAGGCGGAATGATCAACGAAACCGTAAATGGGCCTGACGAGTTCACCTTGAACGCAGAATGTTCGTTGAATTCTATGTTTGGATTCTCAACTTCCTTGAGAGCTTCCACCCAGGGTAAGGGAGAGTTCACCTTGGAATTTGACAAGTACTCCCAGTGTGCTCCACAGTTGCAAAGACAGCTTATTGAGGAGCACCAAAAAAAGAATGCCAAATAGTGTAAATAGACAGATATGCAAGTATTACTGAGATTATACTGATGCTGTAGTACTATAGTAGTGGTCCATAATTAAGTGGTACAGTACTTCCAATCTACATTGTCGTGACAGATGATATATTTATTAGCTATTTTTCATTATTTAAGCCTTAGCCAAGGCCTTCTTGACAGCGAATCTTCTTTGTTTCTTGAGGACCATAACTTGGAATCTTTCGAAATCAGATAATTGAGATCTTCTTTGTCTAGTGGCCAACTTCTTTGCCCAAGCGGTGGCAGCCCATTTCTTATCAACGTTTTCGGAAGCCCATCTCTTTTCAACAGTACCGGTTCTAGCACCTCTGGTGAGAGAGATGGTGAGGGGAGTCAAGGTGAGTTTACTTAAAAAGATTGCTTGTCTTTGAACATGAGGACCATCAATCAACACTCTTTTTTGATCGATTATTTCGACAATGGTAGCCAACTTTTGGTCTTGCAACAAGACGATACGGCCAACTTCAACAAGTCTCCAGCTAGCAGCTTTAACGGTGGAATATGATGACATGGTTACTGAGATAAAGTAAAGAATAAATTAAAGATTGAAAATTTTCGATTATCATCATCACCATTCGCGCAAGGGTCAGAGCCCCGAAGAAAAAGTGGGACAAAACGAACGAGTCCGTGACTGGTAATTGTGCGCAAACACAAGTCTAAGAGTGCACGTGAAATGAATGTGACCAGGGCCAGAGTGCTTAGCAAATCCGACAACACCATGGATGGAGCTGGAGGCCGGTGTGGAGGTAGACGGTAGCGGTAAACTGTAGAGTGAATGTCGGGCGAGTGTAGAGAGAGTTTGGATTGCGAATATAGAAGGTGAGAGATAAGTACTCAGCGTTGGTGTCAGAATCGTCAATTTCGGCGACATAGGATTCCCACAGCATGGACTCTGCAAGCACAACTTGACATCTTTGTGGGCAAGGGTTATGATGCGCTGTAGATAGCTGGAAGTGACAGCTCTTTGATGTAATATAAGTGAATTATTTGACCGTTCGGGTGTCGTTGAAAGGCTCAGTAGATGGAGGATATCCATGTTGTATGCACACCAGTAAAAACTATATAAGCAGACGATCAGAATATTGACCTCATCGGTTCAGTAATCTAGTGATCACACCTCTAGTAATTAATGATTAATGATTAATGATTAGGGATTAATGATTAGGGATTAGTGGTTAATGATTCACTAATTATGGTCCCGATGAATTCTTTCCTGTCCTATAAAGCATTTTCCCAAGATGGTGCTTTGTGGGCCACATCGATGATGATATAATTTGCGTTCGAGAGTGGTGGCCCGGAACACGCCTAGTTCCAATCGTGGACCATCATGCTATGCGACCGTTTTTGTTCTGAGATGCATAGGAAAGTGTTCAGGCTATAGTTTTAAATTTGCTAGTTTTGTATCTTACCTCTATCAGTTTTCTCCCTACTGTGCCGCGACTACTTCTCGCTACCTCTCTCGATCGTCGCTATTTTCCCGGTAATTTTCTGCGCTTCCGTGGACTCTAGCTAAACGGCACGTTCGCATCCCTGCTGTCCTTATTTGTTCTTCTCACATGACTCATGTTTTCTTCAACATATCAATCTGGTGAATGCTAAAACACGCAAAAAACATCAGAAAGATGTCCGTTAGCCAACCACATTGGTATAAACCAAAGAGCCAGGGCGATCCTCCTAAGTTGGTGATCTACAATACCCTTACAAGAAGCAAAAATGAATTCATTCCTAAACGACAGGGCCACATCTCGTGGTACTGTTGCGGACCCACAGTTTACGATCATTCTCACATGGGCCATGCCAGAAACTACGTGTCCACCGATATCAGTCGCCGTATCCTCCAGGATTACTTTGGCTACAACATCAAGTTTGTCCAGAACGTCACGGACATTGACGATAAGATCATTGTCGCCGCCCGTCATCAATACTTGTTCGAAGAGAAGGTGACACAAAAGCACCGTACTATCGACGAATCGCTCACTAAATTAGCGACACAGTTCCTCGATCACTATGTCAAGAAATACCTCCCGCAGTTCAAGGGCTCGCTAGAGAACGACCTTTTACCGTGGATCTCGCTGTTGGACTTGGCCAAACTCGCTGTAGAGTCACCAAAGCTCCCCATGTACACTCGCGCTGCTTCGAGAGCGCACGTGACTATCTTTAATGATAAATTTAATGGTGGCATCGACCAGTATTTCGAAGACATCAAAGAAGTAGCGGCTCCATTCTTAGACAAGGAGTACGGGTCGACGGTGAATGATCCTTCGGTGTTCAAGAAGCTCCCGGCATTCTGGGAGGCGAGGTTTAATGACGACATGGCGAGACTCAATGTCCTACCACCAACGGTCACCACAAGAGTGTCCGAGTACATCCCCGAAATCATTGAATTTGTCGATAAAATCATCGCTAATGGCTTTGCCTATACCACTAATGATGGATCGGTGTACTTTGATACCGTTAAGTTCGAGAATGACCCGAGACACGACTACGCTAAGCTTCAACCATGGAGTAAGGGAGATTTAACTTTGATTGACGACGGAGAAGGACTGCTTTCTACCGGAGGCACAAAAAAGACCGCAGCCGATTTTGCTCTTTGGAAGTCTTCGAAGCCCGGTGAGCCTTCGTGGGAGTCAAAGTGGGGGTTGGGTCGTCCCGGCTGGCACATTGAGTGTTCAGTGATGGCCTCTGACATCACCGGTGATAATATGGACATTCACGCTGGGGGTATCGATTTATGTTTCCCTCACCATGATAACGAATTGGCGCAGTCGGAGGCGTGCTTTAATAACCAGCAATGGGTCAACTATTTCATGCATAATGGCCATCTTCATATCCAGGGTCAAAAGATGTCTAAATCGTTAAAGAACTTCATCACCGTGGAAGAGGCATTGAATACCTATTCTGCACGTCAATTGAGGTTGGTATTTGCATCTAGTCCGTGGGAGAGGCCCTTGGATTTCAAGGACAGCTTGATAAAGGAGGTTAAGTCGATTGAATCCACATTCTCCAAGTTTTTCACTACGGTTCGTGCCCTTAATACCGACTTTAAACTAGCAGTGGACCGTGGGGAGTACGTGTCGCTTAAACCGTCCGCTAAGGAAAAGGCCCTCTATCAAGAACTCGCCGACAGCCAAGACGAAGTCCATATAGCGTTCAGTGACAACCTATCGAGTTCCAGAGCTCTCAGAGTACTTGTGGACTTGGTTTCAAAGACAAACAGCTACATCCAAAGCCAGCAGGATAACCTTCGCATTGAAGCGGTGTTGCTGGTGACCAAATGGATCACCAAGATCTTGGACATCTTGGGATTTGCTTCCAGAGCAGACAATTTGGGATGGAGCGATCCCCGGGAGCTGGAGTCTGCTGGTTCTAGTGAAGATCTCTTGTTGCCCTACATAAGAGCGTTATCTAGCTTTAGAGACGAGATCAGAAACATGGCGATCTCTAAGCTGTCACCCGAGAGCTTTTTAGGTGCCACCGATGCCATTAGGTCTCAGTTGGTGAACTTGGGTATCTCCTTGGATGATCGTCCCAACGGCGATGCCTTGATAAAGTTTTTGGATCCTCAGGAGAAACAAGCGCTCTTGGACCAACAGGAAGCCAAGGACAAGGCTCAGGCAGAGAAGCAGAAGAAAAAGGAGCAGCAGGCCGCTGCCAATGCGAAGAAGGAACAAGAACGACTCGAGAAACTGAAGATCTCCCCGGCGGAAATGTTTAAAGACCCCAGTCTCTATTCTGCCTGGGACGAAGAGGGAATCCCCACTAAGGATGCCTCGGGAGAGGAGATCACAAAGTCGATGAGAAAGAAGTTGACCAAGCAGTACCAGCAGCAGCAGAAGCTTTACGAGGGAAAATAGATTTCGATAGAGAATAGGAAGTTTAATTGAGCGAGCGAGAGCTGTAGAGCAGAGGCATGTAGCGAGGAGTGTAGCGAGAAATGTAGCGAAAAAATGTAGCGAGAAATGTAGCTAATTTCAGCGATGCGCCGGTAATTTCAGCGACGGCAGCGACTTTACCGCTACCGCCCGGTGCCCGCACAGCTTGGTGACTACACGCCAAACTTGACTCAAACATTAAATCATCATCATTACCACCATGTTCAACATAGCCAATAGGTTCCAGAACGCAGCAAACCTGGCCCTCACGTCGTCGCTCGTGGTGATAGGTATCATTATTGTGGTGACGTTTGTTCAATTGATCAGCGACAATGTGTGGAACATCAACACAACCTCCATCGGCAACGTGACACCTCGAGCTACTTTGAAGCACTCTTTCAGCTACGGTGCCTACCCCAAAAAGCCCAAGGAGAACTCCAAGATCACTTTTGATTTACAAGCCGATTTACGTCCTTTATTTAACTGGAACACCAAGCAGATCTTTGTGTATTTGACAGCAGAGTACCCCGGCAAGAGTGACGGGTCCTCAAACAAGGTCACTTACTGGGATGCTATAATCACCAGCAGGGACAAGGCCGTGATTGATTTGACCAAACAAGGATCGAAGTACTCCGTGTGGGACGTGGAAAAGTCGTTTAGGGAGAGAGAAGCTACCTTACGTTTAGAATGGAACATCCAGCCCCATATTGGGCCGTTGGTGTACGGTGAGACTTCTAACTCTACGCTGTTTACCTTTTCCCAATTAGAAAAGAAGAAGGTACAACAATAGAGTAAAACTAAGATAGGACACGAGGATTTGTTTGGAATTACCCATTTATGGCGCCCACACCTCGAGGGTCTCGCTGAAGGGTCGCTAATTTTCGCGATGTTCGCTTTTTCGCCGCCACTCGTTGCCCTGGCCGCTCGCCATTTTTATGCGCCCGCGGGCCTACGTCTCGCTAAGTCTCACTATTTCTATTTTCGCGCTACCGCGCCTATTTACACTATGCCAACTGCTCCCTCATCATTGAATCCAATGCCTTGATCGACCGCCGACGACGCGATTCAAGATCCTCCAGCTGATCGCTCTTGGGAGGGGGCTCGATCTTGTCTACTTCCCGACGGAAGGCCATTAGCCGAAGTCTAGAGGGCCCATTATATAATAAGTATTCAATAGTATCCGGAAACAGATCCATCATTTTGAATGCCCTAAGCTTATCGCCATCGCAGTATCGAGTGAACGCGTGCCACAATGCACTCAGTAACGTGGCAGGGATCCGGTTTTCGCTAGCGATGCGCCGCTCAGGAACGAAGAATTCGGGCGTATACTGAAGAACATCGTCCACTGACCACCGAGCTTCTCGATAAACTAGGGCATTGTAGTCGTCCAACTCTCTCGCCAACGTTATTAACGGACTCGTAACATGACGGAACTGCCGCTCAAGGTGCGTAAGGTCGAGAACGTCGTAGAACCGATTAAGTATGCCAAAGTTAGTCTCGACATATTCGGCCCCCACCGTCCTTATATAGTACACCACGGTGAGTTTATACAAATATTGAAGTTTTCTCATGATTTTTGACTCTGTCCAATTGCCCGCCACCAAGAATCCCTCACACGCAATGAATGCGGTAGCGAGAGAGTCATGGTTCGGGGCAGCTATCACTTTAGAGACAATAGCGACGTACTGACGGCCATCAAGGCGTACTTGGTCTCGGAGTGAGTTGCGAAGAAGCACAAGATACTCATTGATGTCCTTGTTCAACAGCGCCATTGCCTTAAGCTTCAATTCCATCATCGCCCGATACTGGAGCTGAAGCGAGGGCGGCACCCCACCATAGGGATGCAGCTCGGAAGAGTACCGTAAGATCGTCGCCGAGAGTTGTGAGAGCCCACTATTCGCTAGCGATTCTGCAAGCCCACTGTTACCGCGACTCTGATATAGCTTCCCCATGCCTAAATACAACACTAATCGAAACTCACTTGTCATCCTGGCTCCTAGTAGCCGCCTCATCTGGCTTAAAAACCCCACCAAGATATCAAAACTGCCACTGGAGTTGTTGGCAGAAACATAGCTAAAGACAATTTTGCTTAGCTCAATGCAATAGTGGGAGATATCGAGTCGGTGGGGGGTTTTCACCTCTTTGTTACCCAATGAGAGTCCATGAAGTTCGAAAACCGATTTAAGAAGCTCAAATGAGTTCTTTAGCCCATTCTGACTTTGGATATCCAGTTTTATTAATGCCTTCATCAAATATACATAAGTATGAGCCGTGATCCGTACATTGGCCTTGACCATCTTACGGTAGAATTCCAATATACTGGAGCTGCTTTTCATAGACTCACTCCTCGAGAGCTTCCGCAAAAAGGGAATGAAGTGGTGCTCGCTGAGAAGGTCTCGTTTCGCTGCTTCCTCTAAGCACTTGAGGGCCAGCTCATCATCGTTACAGGAGAGATAGTACTTGATGACTTCGCCGTAAAGACCATGATTTTTGCTCATACTGATTCTCTTATCTTTAAACCGTCTCAATATGAATTCAGCACGGTCCTTAACTGTCTTTTTTTCCATTCTCGACGAGGTGTTCTTTAGCCAAAACCTAAAATTCCTGAGTTGTGCCTTAAAAACCTCGGCACTAGCAAACGGCACATCAGATAATGCATGTGCCTCAGAGATCACCACATCAGCACTCTCATACTTTCCAAATCTTGTATAGCCTCTAGCGACTTTTACAGCGAGCGATTCGCTATCTAACCGGTGCTTTTGGATAAATTCTCTCAACTCTTCAAATGCTTGAATATGGTACGATGTCACCGCAAAATCAATGATTTTGTTCAAAATTTCTCTCCCAATAGAGTTGGCGCCCCTGTCGCCAACAGTCTGGTGGAAAAGCTTGTATGCGGCGTCGAAATCATCGGTTCTGATGTAGTAATCAATTACAAGTGGTATTAATTTTTGGTGGGGGGTTTCATTGACAGGTGCAGATGCATATGCATTTGATGCACTTGATGCATTGACATCTGCTTCTGCATTGCTCTTTGCAACGAATTCCATGGCCCCATCAACGTCGCTCTTGTACAAACAGCTATTGACAAGCGCAGCGTACACCGCAGTCGATGGAACAAGTTTTCTCTTTAGAAGCTGGTGATGGAGGTTATTGACTTCTTTATCTGCCCCCACCTCGGCCAATGCATTCATTACAAGACCATAATGGCCCACATGTGGTAGCTGCCCACGCCCATACATGTCCTCAAATTGTTTCTGAAGCAAGGTATAATCCTTTAGAGCTTCACTGATGCGAAGTAATACATGTATCTGATCATCATGATGAAGTTTGGGGTGACGACGATATAGCATCAATGCCTTTCGCGGGAGATTCATCTCGCTGTAGGCCACCATAGCACATTTTAAATCGACATAACTCAAATTATCGGTTAATTCTAGCTTTCTGTGCCAGAAGTCAATACATATGCTGGGAGAGACGTGCGCCAGCGCCAACATGGATGACGTCAAATAATTTTGGAACGAAGTATCGCAGTTTATAAGGGTTTTCATGTGGTCAATGTGGGTGGTAAACAGCGTCAAATTGGAATTCAAGAGCCGTAGCGACTTTAAGTAAATACTATGATGGCCCTCGGTAAATAAGAAACTGCCATCGCCGATTTTCTTTAGATGCTCAATAAAATCTTGGATGATCGAGTAGCGATCAGTAATGCTATGCGAAGTGAGAAGTCCCTTGTTCAAGAAAGCCGCCAAGAGGGCCCGTCTAGATTCAATGGAGTTGGTGGAAGAGTCGCCAAGATAACTTGATATCCGACTCTTGTTGTATGTAAGGGAGCCATCTTCATATTGGAATTGGAAAGTGGTCGCTAGAACATCGGCCCATTGCGGTTCTATGCTCATCGGAGACTCAAAAAAGGGACCCATTGTCTGCTGGTAATGGTCAAATATTGCGTAATTGATTATGTGGTGCACTAGGATCGATCTCTTGGCGAGAAATCGTTGTTGAAGTTCCGATATCGACGCTATGTCCTGATTCTTTTCAAACATTAATTTCCATATCAGACATGCCAAAAACGCTAATCTCTGGTCATTATATCCACTTGCGAGGTCCATTAGGTTGATGAAATGCGTATAAATGAGTCTTGATTCCTCCGGGGATACGGTCTCTAATGCCAGTAGGTTTGTGAGGAAGTCTTTAGTCTTGGAGGTACTCTTGACCATTGCCTCGGTATAAGCATACTTGTTAGCCTGAACACCACCGACATATCGATTTTCTTGCAGTGAATTCAGTTTTTGTCTAATGAAGAAGTTTTTTGACGTTGGGAATCGTAATCTAAACGAGATGCCCAAGGGAAGTAATTGGGACTTTAAACTGGCGATATATACATTTTTGCTGCCCGTATTTATTATACACCAATGTAAGAGTTCCTGGGTCAACAGCGACTGTCGGGAGAACAACGCCAAGGGGTTCCACCGTCGTAACATGGACTCAGACACAGAACAGTGCTGTGAGGTGATAATTTATGTATGAAAAATTGATATAACGGGCCGGAAAATATGCAGGACCACAAAAAAAATCAAAGCGAACAGAGGTAGGTAGATGCAGATAGAAATTAGAGAAGAGCTTATGGAAGACAGATAGATAGACAGAACTATTGAGAACAGGACATTCCAGTACTGGTTACAGTCTGCTACAACGACGAGCGCACTTTCAGCTCGCGATCTTTTCACTTTACCTGCTGGCTACATCAGAGTCATTAAATCAGTATTTTTTTGTCACATCACCGAAGAGTCTTCTCAAACAGTGTGAATAATTTGATCATCATTATAGCCAGTTTAGGTTGCTGTGAATGGTTAAAACCTAAAATAGTTAGTAAAATCCCTAAAATTAAGGGTATCAGTAACGACCTTTCATCAACTTTGTCCCATCAGCACCTCAAAAATTGTACACAAAGGTGCGACTCCTCAAAGAGGGATGGGGCAAAGAATATGTCCGCCCGGTCGACAAGTTTCTTCATTTGACCCCAAAACGATCAAACATACCTAAGACTGTTAGTTACTGTAACGTTATATCATTGATAGCTCATACAAGGCTGAAACTTAACGAGATGCGATTGTCAACCCGGAGAATTCAGTTGGAACAATTGGTAAATGCAAATAATCTTTGCTATCATAGAACAAAACTTACCTTTCAAGCATTCATAGCAAGATATGAGGACATTAACGATAAAATTTTTATTGCGAAATTCCAATATTTATATAAAATGATTTGTGCACCGCACGACTATGGTAGAGGGATGGTGGAGACAATACTTTCTATACAATGCCAAAGAAGCTGGCCTTGACGACAAAGGTGAAGAAGAGATGAGCCAAGGAGATGAGACCCAATACTAGCAAATGGAGCCTGCGAGCAGGGTCTGGATCACCATTGTGGATCAAAAGACTGTTTCTGAACACTATGGGGCTGATTTTCGAGACATTACTGAGTCCGGTCACCAAACCACTGGCAGCGACAATGGTCCATTCGAGAAGGTTCAAGATAAGGTGGTGAGTCTTGTTGTTGACGAAAATGACAATGAGGATGTTAATGATGGTAATTGGGAACCACAAGACGTTTGTGTAGCCGTAGATTGAGATCAACTTGGTCACCGATAACCTAATGGGGAATTTGCAAAGATATGAAGTAGCAAAGTAGATGATTATAGGGAGGGCGATATTGTAGCCGTAGAATAGCGACACTGATTTGATCAAAAGCCCAAAGTCGTAATGGTATTTTGAATGGGTGGAATGGAGCCATTGGGAAAGCAAATTGGCCGCAGTGGAGGAGAAGAACATCATGGCGA
This sequence comes from Priceomyces melissophilus, assembly GCA_031081885.1. Lineage (NCBI taxonomy): Eukaryota > Fungi > Ascomycota > Pichiomycetes > Serinales > Debaryomycetaceae > Priceomyces > Priceomyces melissophilus. Next base: position 158,722 of record JARYTE010000010.1, on the reverse strand, counting down.
TCAAACTACCAGTTATCCAAATAAATCCATAAAGTTCGGTAATTGGTTCTTCTGGAGATTCATTTTCATCATCGACGGGAGTTGACGATTTGTTTAATGGGTTAAGGGCACGGTGAATTTTGGAAAAGAATGTCGAAGTGTTGAGATCAAAGAACCGACTGTAGAAGGAGATCAGAAACACCGAAGCATTTTGAGCATGGTGCTGGTGATTTTGATTTCGAACTGGTGGTGGATCAATTGTACCAGAAGGTGGAGGTACGGGGTCTGAAATTGATGAATTATAGAATTCCGGTTCTAAATGTTAGTAGACTTGGTGGAGGCTCGTGAGTGGAGGCGACTTACCGTTAGTGATATCAGCGTCGATCAATGATGTCTAAGGTTAGTTGAGGCTGAGAAGAATACGATCTGTAGAACACTTACGTCATGATTGCCAGAAGATACTGGATTATAGGACATTGTAGACGTGGTTGGATAAGAACAGATAAAACACAATAAGCACGGAAAGTCAATTGAAGGTAGATCATATGATCTATCATGTGATATGATTTCCCACAAGTCACATGACAAATGACAAAAATCATATATCAGGTGACATTTACAATAAAAACCTTATATATATACACATGATGACTTTCTCCATTGGAGTCTGTCATAGGGACGGGGTGATAGAATTACAAGTCTCTAATATTCTTTAATTGATGTACATCCCAGCTATAGGGAGTTCCAGCTCAACTTGAATTACGGCACCGTTATCTAAACCGTGCGAAACATTTCAATACTTATTTTTTCATCTCTTCTAAGGAAGAAAACCAGATGTAGGATTTAGAGCTACGAATCAATCTAAAGCTCATGAAATGCTTTGGAGCTATATATTCAGAGGTGATGAGTAGTCAAAAGTATATTCCTGTGTCTTTTTGTATTATGCAGGTGATACATATGCAAAACACTAAATTTACGCAGGCCCACGCACGATGGCTGCCTAGTGGTTTATGACTGCTTCTAGATAATGGCAGCAATAAAGGAGTCCGTAACCAAATCGTCCTTCTGCTTGGACTATTCCTGGAGCAGGCGATGAGTTCCGCCAGTCCATTGCTATATGGTTTACATATTTTAACAAAAGTTCAAGAAAACTTCGAGTGAAATAGTTGGCTTGCCGTGCTTCATTCTTGACATCATCCTGATCATAGTCCTCAAAGCAATTGTTGTATCACAACAGCAAAGATAGCTGATAAAGCTATTTTACTGAGAGGTGTTGCTGAGCTCCTTCAAATATGCCAATCTTCCACCTGCAACAGCATTGTACTTCAGGGAATCGTTCAAAAAAGATCCATTTTCTGATACGGATTTTCTCAACTCTCCGTATCCACCTCCCCCTGGAGTCTTAATAGTGACAAAATCACCAGCCTTAACTTTGAATTGAGCAAATGCTGGTAAGTGTGTCCAGTGGATTATTCCATCGCTTCTTTTCCTACCTACTTTATTTTCACCTCTGGTACCTTCCTTGCCGCCTTTAATCCCATATGGAGCATTAACCCTCCTCTGGCTTCGAATTGTGCATTCCAAGTCATCAGTGAATTGTACACTTCTTACCAAGCCATCACCCCCATTATGCATTCCTTTTCCACCTGTGTTACGTCTAATTTTGAATTCTTTGAGAATTACAGGATACCTTAGTTCCAACACTTCAGGATCAGTAATCCTGGTGTTAGTCATATGAGATTGTGTCCCCGAATATCCATTAGCATTCTTAGTAGCACCAGAACCTCCTCCTATAGTTTCGACCATTGCAAAACCTTGCTTCATCACACCATCTTTGATTCCTCCCTTTCCAAAAGCCAAAGTGTTGTTCGAACCAGAAGACGCTCCGCAAACTTCGAATGCCTTCAAAATAGTATCGTTTAATCTTTGAGAGGTTGTGCTATTAGCGGCGGAAACAGCTACAAAGGGGGAAGGATTTAGCAATGTTCCTTCGGGGACGATAATTTTCACAGGCTTCAAACATCCCTCATTCAACGGGATATTAGATTTAAGCATTAATCTCAACCCATATATAATAGTAGCATAAGTGATTGAAATAGGAGCATTACCACAATTGTATACCTCTTCACTAGTTCCGGTGAAATCATACACCACAGAGCCACATTTCTCATCAATAGATATCTTCACACGAATAGTGGACCCATCATCAAGAATTTCCTCAGCTGTCATGGGAAGTCTGTCTCTATTTTCTGCAGAATATTTTAAAAGAAAGGATCTTACTGCTTTTTCTGCCACCTTATTGAGATTCTTCATGTAAAACAAAATTTCTTCAGTCCCATACTCTTCGAAAAGATCCTTCAAGTTATTCACTCCTTTTTGGTTGGCCGCTATTTGGGCATGTAAGTCAGATAGATTATCCTCAAGCTTACGAGTACCAGAGCAGCCCTCATAACGACTAGGATATTCAACGAAATACCTGCGGAGTCCATCATAATCAAACTTCCCCTTGCTTACAATTTTCCAAGCGATAAATTGGGCACCTTCCTGAAAAAGTTCCGTAGCATCAGCAGCACAAGACCCTGGGGCTGAACCACCAATTTCTGCATGGTGTGCTCTCGAAGCAGTAAAGAATTGTATCTTCCCATCAACGAATACAGGAGAAATCAAAGTAATATCCGGTAAGTGAGTGCCACCAGCACATGGATGATTCGAAGCCAATATGTCACCAGGATTAATATCTTCGCCCCAGTATTTCTTAGCATAACGAATACAATGCGACATTGATCCAAGATGCACTGGTACATGCGGAGCATTTGCTGTGAGATTACCTTCATTGTCAAATAAGGCACACGAGAAGTCAAGCCGTTCTTTGATATTGGCACTAACACTAATTTTTTGTAAAGTCCTCCCCATTTCTTCGGCAATAGCTACAAATCTGTTCGAAAAAACGGACAATAAGACAGGATCAACATAGTCAAATGAAACTTTCTCCCTCTGACCCTCTTCAATGTCAATGATTAAATGATTTGGAAGAATAATTGCCTTGGATTTTGGAGTAACTAAAATAGTCTGAGTGGTATCTAGGATTAGAGCAGGTCCTTTTATTACTGATCCGTGGGGGAGATCCTTTAATGAATAGATCTTGGATGAAAGTTCTCCCTCATCAAAAAGAATATCACGTACTGCAACCTCATTACTGTCGACCTGTTTTAGTTTTGCAGCTCGTAAATCTACGTACGGAGACCTTGCAGTAGTCTGAGAAACTTTTCCACATCCACGTACACGGACATCCAGTACTAATACCTCACGTCTATCATCAACAAATGAGAACTCCCTGAGGTGTGATTTTATGAAGCTCAGGAGAAAATCATCATTTGCAGGCTGTTCAATCATTAATCTAGTACTGGATCCAGAATAGCCCATATTGAAAAAGATTTTAAACTCTATACAATCCTCATTCACGGATTGAGAAAGTAACTTGTTCTTAACAGCTAAAGACAATCTCTTACATTGTCCCAACAATTCTTTCCTCGATTTCTCAGAGTATACTGCCAGACATGGTACCTGTGCTTCATGAACGATATCAGCAAGAGCTATACCGTAGGCCGACAAAATAGACGAATATCTATGAATGATAACTCTCTTCATCTTCAATATAGAAGCAATAGAACAGGCATGCTGTCCACCAGCTCCTCCAAAGGAAGCTAGATTATGCTTTGAAACGTCAAAACCTCTGCTCTCAGTTATAGCTCTAATGGGCTTCGCCATTGAATAGTTAGCCACCTTCAAAAACCCAAGTGCCACTTCCTTCGGAGTCAATTGCTTCTTAGGATTTCCTTCATTAACCATTTTAGCTAGTTCGGTGAATTTTTCTTCAAGTATATTGTAATCAAGAGGTTCATTCTCAGACTTACCAAATATATGGGGAAAATATTCTGGTATGATTCTACCAGTGAATACATTTGCATCGGTTATAGTTAAAGGTCCTCCTTTACGATAACAAGCAGGTCCAGGATGCGCACCAGCTGATTCAGGGCCAGCTTTTAATGTTCCATGCTCAAATGTTAAAATTGAGCCTCCACCAGCAGCAATAGTATTTATATCCAACTGGGGAGCCGAAATCTCAATCCCTGCAGTAATAGATTTGAAAACATGCTCATAGTGTCCTGCGTACCTTGAAACATCAGTTGAAGTTCCACCCATATCAAAGCCCACAATTGGGGTCTTTTCTTCAGGATCAAAACAGGTTTGCGATTCTCCGACAACTCCACCAGCTGGACCTGAAAGCAATGCTCCCAAGCCCAGAAAATCATTCCAAGAGCATATTCCACCATCTGATCTCATGAACTCAATTCTAGTGTGCTTCGAAAAGTCCTTTTTGAAACCACTTATGAAATTGCGTACATAGTCCTTTAAAACAGGTGTAAGATAAGCATCGCATACAGTCGACTGAGATCTAGAAATAGATCCAATCACTGGCATTAATTCATGAGAGACAGAAACAAATTCGAAGTCAAGACTTTCTGCTATTTTCTTGAGCTTTTTTTCGTGGTTTTGATAATTGTAACCATGGATCAAGCAAATGGCCACCGATTGAATTCCTAGGGTTTTGAGCTCTCTTAATGCCTCTACTGAAGCCTCTATGTCAATTTCTTCAAGGATCTGAAATACTTCACCAGTGATTCCTTTGGTATATTCCTTGTCGTTCGCTTTGCAAGTGAACTGCCTTTTATCAGGATCCTCTGTATACGAAGGAAGGGTCACTCTTTCGTTTATCTCAACAACTTTTTTGTAAAGTACGCCTGGCTTAAAAATATCAAGGGCGAACAAATCAGGGCGAGATTGATATCCTATCTGAAGCATGTCTTTGAAACCTTTTGTAGTGACAAATGCGGACCTGGCCCCTTTACGTTCTAACAATGCATTTGTAGCAACGGTAGTACCAACACGGATGGATGAGACACACGAAGTATCCAATGGCTGATCTTTTGGCACCAGAGAACCTGTAGCGAATTCAATAGCTCTTCTAATTCCTTCTATTGTGGAGTCATTGTAACTCAAAGGGTCAACTGATAGCAATTTAAAAACGTAATCATCTTGACCAGGAATTATAGCTAACACGTCAGTGAAGGTTCCACCTCTGTCAATTGCTATCTTGATATTGGAGATAGTCATCTTTACTCAATCAATTCTTAAATTAGCTGCAAAATTACACCATTTGGTGGAAGCGTTGTCGTCATTTAAATATTCGAACAGATTTTCCACCATGGCTCTTAAGTTTAACGAATGTTTCACATAAAAAGATAAACTATCTTAATTAGGGTCTGCTAACAAGGAAGACACCAACTAAAACTAATAATAATGGTAGAACCGACAACATGGGCGGAATATCCGAAATCCATACCCAAAAAAAAAAAAACCTCAGATAAGAATTTTATGAACGGAGAACGACGATAAACTGCGCTCTTTTGCACCTCCAATGACTTAGTCGTATAACCAGAACTCGGACGATGTTAGACCTGAAAATAGGACGTATGCTTTAAAAAATTGACTTCACGGTGTCCAGATCAACAAGACCTTATTAATTGGCGTAGTGCCTGCAGCTGTCACTATGAAGAAGACATGTCATTGCCTAGAATCGCAGTGCTAAGAGATAAGCTGCAACACAATCGACTTGTCGGATAAGCCGACGAAAACGTTCGATCAAAAATCACATTATTGATAAGCATTCGGGAAATTGTGGACAGCGCAAAGGGTTGAGACAAGAACATAATCTCATGCTATAAGATAAGCCAATTGGAATGCCAGAGAACATCTTTGGTCTCCCAGAAGGCTGATTTAAATCATCCAACATTTCATAATGAGTAGCGCGGAAGTGCAGAAAGAGACTCAAGAGAAAGGTAATACGTTCAACGTGGAACTTCATTCAGTTTCTGAAGAGCTGAAAGATGAGAAAAACGTAGACCTTGGAGTCAAGTTTTTGTTGGAGAACCCAGAGTATGCTAATTATTCCGCTAAAGAAGCCAAAAGAGTCTTGTGGAAGATCGACTTAATATTAATGCCTATTATGACGATTATTGTTTTACTAGCAGCTGCAGATAAAATCCTTATTTCGAATGCTGCTGTATATGGTATGAAAGAGGATGCTCATCTTGTTGGCTCACAATATTCCTGGCTAGGATCAATATTTTATTTTGGATATTTAGTGATGGAATACCCAGCAAATTATTTACTTCAAAAACTACCTGTTGTGAAAACATTATCGATTTCATTCGTTTTTTGGAACATCATCTTGATGTGTATGGCAGCAGGGAATGGATTTAGCTCATTAGCTGCAATGAGGTTCTTACTAGGGATGGGTGAGTCTTTTTTATTTCCTGCCATGACCGTTCTTACGTCAATGTTTTACACGAAGGCTGAACAACCATTAAGAACTTCTATATGGTTCTCTGGGTTTTCTTCTATAATTACAGGTATTCTTTCTTATGCTCTAGGTCATTCGAATGCTCACATTGATAAGTGGAGACTTCTTTTCTTGGTTTTTGGTGCTATCACTTTGTTTTTCACTATAATAATGTTCTTTGTTCTTCCAGATTCGCCTATGTCTTGTCGATCCTTCACTGACAAAGAAAAGTATATTGCCATCCACAGAACTCAAGAAAATAGAACCGGTATTAAGAATACTGACTTTAAAAAAGATCAACTAGTGGAGGCACTTTTAGATTGGAAAACTTGGGTGATGTGCATCTTTGTGTTTTGTATTAACATTAGCAACGGAGGATTGGTTACCTTTGCAGCACAAATAGTCTCTGGACTTGGTTATTCGCCTCTTAGAACTACATTATTAGGTATGCCCACAGGTGTCTTTATGGCATTGAGCGGATGGATAATTGCAATACCAAGTATATTTTTTCCCCAGAGATTTAGGACCGTTATAACTGCTGCAGTATGTATTTGTCCTATTGTATGCTGCGTTTTAATGATGAAGATATCTAATGGCAATTCTCGTTTGCTTGCTTACTATTTTTTTTACTTTTATTGGGGACCTTATGTGAGCATGATCACTCTATCAATTGCTAATACATCCGGTCATACAAAGAAGACAGTAGTTAACGCAGCTGATTTCATCGCATACTGTTTGGCAAACATTGTTGCTCCTCAATTTTTTATATCTAGTCAACAACCAAATTATCCCACAGGTTATGATGCTATCTTAGCATTCACTGCAGTAGCTTTAGTGGCTATTTTGATCTACGGTTTGGGTTGTGCCATAGAGAATAATAGAAGGGAAAAGAAGTTTGGTTCTATATCTGAAAACTTTGATAGTAATACAGATGCTCTAGATTTAACAGACAAGCAGAAGGAACGTTACTTCCGCTATTGTTGGTAATTATAAAGATTTTTGCTTTCATTTCAATTTGAAGTTTGGTTTTTTATCTTATATATCTACAAGTAACTTCTACAAACAATATTTCATGCGCCGATCCACACAGTTGTATCATTTTCAGTCAACCTTTTCAATTATCTAAGGAGAGATCAAATTCTGGAATACAGGAGGCTTAGGATTAAGGGCTAGTCTTATCGTCGGAATTTCCGCTTGTGGTTTTGATCGAAACTGTCTTTGCACAGCTCAGATAAGACACTTTGCAAAATGCAGACACTAATGCAACATGTGTAGAGACTGCATCTTTTTTTTATTGTCCTCGCCTGGATGCATGCTGCGGCATGTTGGTCGGAACAGCCGAAGCAGGACATATATAGCAAGTTTGATAAGAGTAATCAAAGAATAATTCACAATTGGCATGTGTAGTAAAAAGATTATAATAGTTGGCTGTGGAGTTTTTGGTTTATCATCAGCTTTAGAGTTTGCAAAGAAAGGATACCAAGTGATAGCCTTAGATTCCTTTGAGACGCCTTCACCATGGTCGGCTGCAAATGATTTAAATAAAATGATACGGATTGAATATCCCGACGAAATTACAGCAAAGTTATCGGTGGAAGCATTGCAAATGTGGGAAAGCTCACCTATTTACAAAGAAAGCTTTGTTAGGTCTGGAAGATTTGTATTGAGCCCTTTTGACCCTTCATCTAAAAGATCAGAATACGAAAAGAAAAGCTTTGATGTTCTTGAACAACTTAAGGTCAAGCAACGCATTATTAAAATTACCAACAGAAAAGACTTAGAGACGCTTATACCTGAATTCAAGAGCAACAATTTACCTGAAACATTTGATGGAACTTATAACTACGACTGTGGCATGGGGTTATCTTCGAAAGCTCTTCGAAAAACTTACGAGCTGGCCAAAGCAGAGGGTGTACATTTCATATTTGGCAAAGACGGTAGAGCCATTCAGATACTGGATAACATAGTTACAGTAGCTTCTGGAAAAAAATACTATTCAGAAACTATATTAGTAGCTGCAGGGGCTGCATCTGGACTTCTAGTTCCATTAGATCATCAAGTCAAACCTTTTGCAGCTTTTGTGACGCACATTAAGCTCACAACTGAAGAATATGAAAAGTATAAAGATATTCCGATTTTTTTCAGCGCAGAGGTTGGATATTTCTTCCCACCAGATAAGAATACTCACGAGATAAAGCTTGCACTCACGACATGTGATGGATACGCTTTAGAATCAGATCCATTTCAATCGAATGAAAAAGTTAGGCTTCCGCATTTCAATACCGACTATCCTTCACAGACATTCCCTGAATGTGGAAAGGAAGATATTGTTAAACTCTTCAACCTAATGATTCCTGATCTAGCATCACATGAGCTTGTCAATTCCAAGACTTGTTGGACATCAGACTCTTGTGACAATTATTTTTTAATTGACAGGTGCCCTTATTATAAAGGAGTATATGTAGCAACGGGAGATTCAAGCCATGCATTCAAGTTCTTACCTAATATCGGGAAGTACATTTTCCAAAGGATTGAAGGAACTCTTTCAACTGAATTGCTGGAAGCTTGGAAATGGAAAGTTGCACCAGACTTCGATGGGAAGCTTTCCAGTAGACATCCTAGACCACATTTAAACTTAAATGAGATCAAATTTATAGAAAATTGAATTCAATGTTGAGTTCTTATATTTTTTTTCAATAAATGCCCTTTAGACGAGATAATTTGCTTTACCTCAGAGATTCAATCAAACTCGAGCCTTTTCCAAAAATCATCATCGAATGTAAAATTAAAAAGTCGATCATTGAAAGATAAGTTATTATGAGAAGCGAAATGAAGATCTGGAGGAATTATGTCGACATCTTTAAAAGCGTCTTTCTGATTATCATCAGTTATATCTCTATTGTATAATACGCTTTCACTCAACTTTTCGAACAATAATTGATAAATTTCTGCCTCTGGGTCTCTTTCTGCAAATGAAAATAGCAAACTGCTAAAGTTAGGAATCAACCTCTTGATGAAAAAAAAACAGTATACTTACTTTGAACAAGTCATTATATCATTATGAGCTCGTAGATCTGGTGGGTTACCTAGATAACAGACACAATAAACAGAAGCAACTCCAGCCAAGAAGAGTGTATGTAATGAGTATGTACTATACCCAAATCTATTTGTTGTTAGTGACTAGAGTATGGAAATTACTGAAATATACTTACAGAGCATCTTTTTGAATTCGCTTGAAACATTGACAAATATTACCAGAGGTAGCACATGCTTTCAATAGTATTTCCTTCTCTACTTCTTCGCCCAGTTTGGAAGTCATTCTTGGTAAAATTAAGAAAAGTCTCATCCTGTGATAATCAAGTAATAGATAGTCGTATGTCACTTCAAAATTCAAACTAAAGCAATATTAGTAACTATTATTATGATGTTAAAGATGTCAAACTTACCTTTCATTAAAATCGTTTCTCTTTGGTAGTTTTGCCAACCATTCTTCCAACTTAATACTTAAAGACTCATGAGTTACATTTAAAGTAAACTCTTTGTAACCGCTATAAGTTAAAATATTAAGACAGCTTTCTAATTGTCTAATTCGACAGGTCTCTACTAGATATGTTATGGATGTTACAGGCTGTGAGAAAAAAGGATTTTCCTGTTGCATAAGTTGTAACTCATATAGCTTTTCTGCCAGAATGTCTACCATATCAAGGCTCAAAGGAAACGGAGCATCAATTTCTATGTCACTAATTGACAGGGTCCTTCCTAAAGATAGAGATAGTAGTCTATCAAATGCATATACCGACCAGAATAGCCTTTTATCCATTTCATGCTCAATTGCAGTGGTCTTTGAGAGTGACCTCTTTCTGTGTAAACCAAGCTGGGTTAATTTCCTTATGGCCATTCCTGATAACTCCCAAACATTCATGATGTAAGAATTCTTTGAATTACATGAATAATGAAGATAAAGAGCAATTTGCATACAAGCCTTAATCTGCTGCCTTTGAGTCAAGGTAGGAATCTCTGTGAGACACTCTAAGGACTTGTTGAAATAATATTCACAAGAATGCCAATTTGAAAGCTTTTGAAGCTCTGCTATTCTTCCACCACTTGCGAGAACAGTATGCATTATGAAATTATCCCAAGATGTTCTCAAATTAGGGTCGATTGAGAAGATACGAAGAATCTCAGCCTTTTCGACAAAGTGATACCTATTTCTCAAGAATCGTAAATAGCAGTTCATGAAAGTCTCTTCAAGCTCAATAGGACCTCTTACTGAAGGTAAACTACTCATTGAACCAGAACGACTAGCGAAGTTATCTAGTAAAGATCTTTCGTTAGTATCGTTAGTTTCGTTGATAAGCATCCTTCGAATCGCTTGAACTTTAGATATTACAGCAGCTCTACCAATGTAAACTTCCTCATTAGATGGCTGGGTAGCAAGCTTAATTATTGCTAACTTATTATAGTCCACTTGAACATCATTATGGGGTTCTTTTGGCATCATAGAGTTGGATGTCAATTGTTGAAGCCTAGCTTCGTAGCTCCTCACTTGTTCAGTTAACTCAGCCAACTTCGCTTCTTGATCTCTAGTGGGATCAATTCCAAGAGTGGCATCTCTGTTGTATTGACAAATATTTCCAGATACTCTGCACCCATAACAGGTTGGAACTTTACCATCACACTAACAGTTAATATGAATTCTTTTGGGAACTTGCATTACTTACTCTTTTTTTACGTTTCTTGCAGCGATTACAAGCTATTAATGCCCTCGATTTAGGCTTTAAACTATCAAGACCTCTGTGTACCCTCATACAATGAAAGTTCTTAGCGGAAATTCCGACGATTTACATAGATAAACTGGGGTTATAGATAAGATATCGAGTCACGTGACTGCATCACCGTCTTATCACGCTCACGATCACGTGATCACACTCGCGCGCACGAGACGCAAGCTTCGCATTCGGCACACGTGACAGATTTCCTCAAGAGAAAGCCTTGGAGAGGCGACAGCAAGGAAAGGACAAGGTCATTAATCAACGACGAGTAGCAAGCGTCGAAACCTGGGCTTATGTCAAAGGTTGCTTCACCCAACAGCACGGTGGCTAGTGATTCTGTCGCTAGTAGCGCCTGGTTAAGTTAAGGGACGAGCAATCCTCGAAGAGGCTAAACTGTGTAGAACTTAGTGGCTTATGCATAGCAACTAACCCAATGGCCTTATCTCGGAAGGTTGTTTTCCAGTAAGGGACAGGCATTGGCAGGGAGCTGCTAAATGTCGTGGTGGTCTTGGGAGAGTGCGACATTTTGTGGAAGATCGCATTTGAGACATAATTCGGGACCTATTTCACGATAGCACCTTTGAATAAAAGCTTGACGTTCTGACGTTGACTTTGACTGTCTTTTAGGCAAGATGAGTTCAAAGTACCGTAACGTCGATTGGCAAGAATTTGCCCTGGAGCATAACGACAATTGTACCACGGGTTACACTAAGGAGACGCTCTTGCATTCGCCCATTATCACCGATGTCATCCCCAACTTTAAGGTGTCTCTAGACAAGCCATTTCGGGGGCTCGCCAGCACTAGCTTTAATGATGAGGCTGATCAGTATTTGGGACAGAAGGAAGACTCTCAGGATGTCTTTGATGATGATGATGATGAGTTCTGGGGACTAGAGGAGGCGAATCAGGGCCATGAGCAGATCCAGATAGAGACAAATAAGACAAATCAGACAAATCAGACAGATGAGACAGAATTAACCATTCATTCGGAAATAAAGCAGACAAATTATATCACGGTACGAGTGGTAGTGAGACTCACGTCACTAATGATTGGCGCGCAGCTGTACCATCTCAACGCGCCAGTGAGGCAGTCCTGCCGCGTGCGACACGCCGGATATAACGACGACTCGCTATTATTGTCGCTAAAATCGGGGTTCTTGCTTCTATTGCGACTCTTTGTCGTGCCGCGCCTGCAGAACGACAACGTCTACAGCGCTACGGGCACTACCGCCGGCACCACCGCCAGCCCCACCGCCAGCTACGTGGTAAAGCCATTCATCGTCCAGTGGTGGGACTTATCTAAGGAGGTGTCGTCGCCATTGCTAGAGTCGTCGGGCAGCGGGCTCGCCAGCCACCGCTCGGGAAGCTGCGTGGTGTCGACGTCCGCTAGCGGGGTGTTCAGAATCTACCCTACCCAGCAAACCAAGGCAGGGCTAACCCTCCTTGCCCACCGCAACATCCCTATCGATGGGTTTGTTTTGCATTCTTGCTTCGCCGAGCCATTGAACGACACCATCTTTGATAAGCACTACGTGTTTATGGTGTTGGTGTTCACCAATACCAGGAGGCTAGAGATCAATTTGTTTGACTGGTTTAGCGACAGCATCGACAACATTTCTCGCACTATGCTCCCGCTAGCCAACACGTTCGAGATCCCTATAATGGTGATCCCCCTGCGCGCGCTCCGGGGCTTTCTCTTTATTTACCGCGAGCGCGTGGTCACCGTCACCATCCACAACATTGTGTCGGCGGAGTACCACTTTAGCGACACCCCGGTGTACTGGTCGTTCCCCACCAGCTGGTACCGTGCCGACACCACCATCGTGGACACCGACTGGTCCACCGAGGAGATCCTCGTCGCTACCGACACCGGAGTGGTTTACTCGCTCTTGGTCGCTGAGGTGGGCATTCGCATTGCTCCCGTGGTGCGGGTGGCGGACTCAGTGTCGGTATTTTCGATGGAGGCGTGCGACCACGACGGGTTCACCTTAATTTACGCCAGCGACACCGGCACTAACAGAGAGGTGTTTGTGAGCCTAGAGAGCGTGGCCACCGTGGCCAGGGGCGCGCAGCCCGCCACCATGCCCACTATGGCACCCGAGATCGCTCCGGGGACGCTGGCCGTCCCATCGGCGGCAGTCCCCTACGGCGACTTCACCTTTGACGCTAGCGCGGGCGACGTCCCCTACAGCCCCGTCACCGTGGTGAGCGACTTCCGCAACTGGAGCCCGCTAATCGACGTGCAAATCGTCGACGCCCCCGCGCACCGCCAGCTCACCGCGCACTCGGACCAGGAATTGTGGGCCCTCACCGGCACCGCGAAGCGCACTAAACTCACCCACTTGCGTAGCGGGTACTTGGCTACGCGCGCCAGCAGCTCGTTCGACTCCATCCGCCGGGCCTCGCGCCTCCAGTTTATCTCCTACGACGGCGCCCACTACTTGGTGTGCTCGCTACCGTTCGAGACGGTAATGTTGGAGCTCCAGAGGGACGCTAGTGCCACTGCTAGTGCCACCGCTAGCAGCGACGTGTTTGTGCAGATCGATAACCCCTTGCTCGCGACGGACGCCACCCTCTTGGTGGTGGAGCTTCCCCACGACGTGTTTCTCCAGGTGTGCCTGACGATGTTTGTCTTGACCGACCTAGAGCGCAACGTCACTAGCTTTAGCTTGGACGCGCAGCGCATCATCGACTGCCACGCTAGCGACGGGCTCCTCGCGGTGCTTTGCGACACGGGCGCCGGGGTGGTGCTCGAGGTGCTCCGCGTGGGCAGCGCGGTGCGGTGGGACGTGCCGTTTCGCGAGTCGGGCGCCGTGGCGCCGGCCCTCTTGGTGGCCACCGACCCGCAGCCGTCGATAGTGAGAATCGTCGCGGTAAACGGGGCGCTCGTCGCCGTGGTGGGCACCTTTGGCGGCGAGCTCTTGCTCTATCCGCTTGACGCCGCCACCAGCGACGCGGCCGACACTCCCATGACTACCGCCCCCGCGCCCCCGCCCGCGCGCGTGGTGCTCGCCGACCTCTTTGCCCTCCCTGGCGAGACCCTCGTCCCCAACGACGTCGCCCCCTGCAGGGGCCATCTTCTCGTGGGCACCAGGGACGGATACTCGCTCGAGATCAGTTGCGACAACGGCGTCGGCGGCTGCCGTGCCCTAGACGTCGGCGACAGCGCCGTCACCTACTGTGCCGTGCCCTCCGACGACAGCCTCGTGTTTGTGTGCTGCCGTACCCTCTGGCTCTTGAACCTTTACGACTCAGAGTTCCCTACGCGGGTGTTTTTCGACGAGAAGCACGACCGCGCCACCACCACGATGGCACCGGTGCCCGCCACCCCAGCGAGCCCGCGCGCCCCCGCACCGACAGCGTCGCTGCACTTTTTCTCGCCGCCGCAGTTCGCCTTTGTTAGGGAGGACGGGTTGCTTCTAGCGGCGGTGGCGCCGTTCAAAACCCCCTGTCCCACCCAGGTGGTGGTAGCCGAGCCCGCTAAACACTTTGTGTACTTGCCCCATGTGTCGTCGTTCGTAGTGGGATGCCTCTCTAAAGATGGATCCCACCGGCTCAAGTTTATCGACCGCAAGCTCCTCAAGACGGTGCACTATCAATCATGGGGCGAAGGTACCGCCCTATTTAACCCTCACGAGTACCCCAGTGCGTTCTGTGTATGGCAGATCAAACGCAACGACACCGTATCGAAAAAACTCATTGTCGGTACCGTCGACGGCAAAAAAGGCGCCATCAAGATCTTGGACGTCGCTAAAGTGTCGTCGCACAGTCCCGCCGCCCCCGCCAGCGGGGCCCCGCGCCTTAAAGTTACCGCGCTCTTTTCCTTCGACCATAGCGACCCCATCACCCACATTGCTCACATCGAGAACGACATCATCTTCAGTAGCGGCAAGTCGATCTACGCCACCAGCTACAGCCTTAGCGAGAAGCGCTTGCGCCCCGTCACTAGCATAGTGACCCTCGCCAGCGACGTCACCTCGCTATACGTGGAAGACGTCAACAAGCTCATGGTGACAACTAAATTCGACTCGGTATACCACTTTGAATACATCTTTGTCGGCAACCTCACCAACCAGTCGGAGAACTTCCACCTTCTCGCCAGTGACCCCATCTCCAAGAGCCTTGTGAACCAGGCTAGTGTCCGCGATAAAGTTATTGCCGGCGAGAAGCTCCATTCGTCAATAGTGGTGATGGACCGCGATAAGTTGGTTCCCACCCAGTTCTCCTACAAAATGACGGCGATCCCGCGGGTCTTTGCCGCAAACTTCAACAGCCGCTGGAGCAGGCCCCCAGGAAAATCCCGCCCTGGCGCGTGCTCGCTCGGCGACTTTTCTCGCGACAGCTCCCCTAACGAGGGCCCCGAAGCACCTTCAAGCGTCCTCTGCGTCGGCGTGAATGGCGAAGTTACCCTCATCAGACTCACCTCCCCCCACGACACCGAGTTGGCCCACATCACCGCTAAGTTGAACGAAAATAGACCCTACACCGACTCCCTCACTAATATCTTGCAAAAGTCAAATGACCCCTTTATCGATAAAGTCACCGGCAAGGGCCTCCTTGCACTCAACAAGCTGTACTTATCCTACAAAGACAACCGCCAGATCGATTACGTCGTCGACTTGGACTTGGATGACATCGCCCGCTCCTCGCTATCAAAGTGTTGTATATAAAGACACTATATATTTTTGGGCCTCTTTGTTGCGCCAAATTGTGTTGCAATCTGTTGATAATCGATAAACGCATGACAAACGCGTGACATCAGCGTGACAAACGCATGATAATCGCATGATACCCGATTTAGTCACAATTTTAGTCTATTCTTACATACATTGCATCTACGTCATAATATTGATACATAGTCTATTCATCATCGCTTCTTCTTTCGTCAGCCATCGCCAAATTTGCGCGAAAGCGCAGCTGGCGAAGCTTCTGCGACAACTTCTCTGAGGCTCCGCTGCCGTTTCTACTCAATGGCTCGGCAAACCGCTCAAAACGGTCCGAGTCAGAGCGAGGGATATGTGTCTCGGGGGCATAGTCCAGAGGTTCATACTGGGGCTCGTGGAACTCTTCAGACTGATCGTCTTCGGGCTCTTCTTGGACATTAGGGAGTCCCTCATAAGGCTTGTTAGGTCTCTCGTCAGGCTCATTAAGTACCTCAGGCTCATTAGGTCCCTCTGGCTCATTAGGTCCCTCGGGCTCATTAGGTCCCTCGGGCTCATTAGGTCCTTCAGACTCATTAAGTCCTTCAGACTCATTAGGTCCTTCGTCGGGATCACTACTTTGATGTCTTTCTGTATGATCCTCGGTGTGTTCCTCACTAGCAGTTCCGTCGCTGTGCTCACGCTCACGATCCCGTCTTCTATTCCTCTCGCGATATCGCTCGCTGCGCTCACCTCTCTCACCGTCGCGTTCACCACCACGTAACTCCTGTAACAAGTTCCTTGCTCTGAAACCCAAGTTCTCTCCTTCATCCGGCAATGGCTCATCGTCGGGTCTTCGTCCAAGAATGTGCTTCTTCATCAATGCTCGTTTCCGCGCAGAAGAGGACTCGCCCTTCGGAGGTCCCGCGGCCTTGAGCTTCTCCAATAACGAATCCATAACGTTTGTTTCGTCCTCCTCCTCTATCTTCTGTTCCCGTGGCCTTCTTTCGGGAGCCTCCAAGAGCCTCTTTCTCTGTTCATAAATACGAACCTCCTCTTCACGCTTGATATTCTCCGTCTGTGCCCTCTTAAAGTCCCTGACAAAATCGGCAAACTTGCTGATGAATGAGTTCCTCACAAACGGATCCGAGGGATCTTCGCCAAAGTACCGCATCAAATTGTCAAATTCAGCAAAAGTGTACCCAGATTGGTCCGTGAGCAACTCTCCCTTTCTTCTCGCCTTGGGTAACGCCGGAGAAACCACCTTAAGCACTCGGTCGTTGGGGTGGAACTTGGAAATGTCGCTCAAATTGCCCATGTCTATCGAACTCTGTACGTTTCTGATCGAACTCATATAGTCCTTACAATCATTAGAGATCACCTCGATCGAATATTTCGACACCGCAATTGTCTGCTCCAAGTCGTTCAAAAACTGAAGTACTTCAGGATACTGGATCCGTACTATCTTCTCCACGTAATGCAAGAACGTCATACTATTCTTGTCATCCTTCATGAAACTCAATCTCTGTAAAGAGCTCAACTTGAACCCCTGTGCCTGCTTCGTACTGTCATTCATGAAATTACCCACGGTCAAGATGATCTGGAACACACTCTTGAGACTCTGCGACAGCTTGATACTGTCAACTACGCTGTCAAGTGTCCGCAATTTCGTCACTAAATCCTCATAATCCTTCTCGTAGCTGGTAACCACCGTCAACGCCCGGATCCTTGACTTCCAGTAGTGCTGGAGATTGTAAATCAACTCCAAGTAAATCCTGTCGGGCCTCTGGAGCTCGCTAGGATCCTTGTCGGGCTTAGTGGGCTCATCCTGGGCGTAGTCGGTGGAGTACGGCTCAAAGTTCCTCGCCAAGTTGTTGCTTACTTCCACTATCTCCTCCTTGCTGAAGAACTCCAAAACTGCCTGGTTGTGGATAACGTCCTTATCGCATCGTAAGATCTTCGCCACAAGCTCATCGTCGCTTAAGTTGTTGAATGCGTGCAAGTTAATGCCAAACTGGTGCGAGATGTCGCGTGGCAAGAAGGTGATCTTGTCGATGTCCTCCTTCTTCTTGGTAGCCAACTTCTTGATCTCCTTAGCAGCGAATATAAGTTCGATCTCGTCAAACACTCCGCGCTCCATGAGATCCTTGGCCAAGTCGGTGTCGGTGGCGCCGGTGCTGTTCCAGAAAGAGCCCTCCTTATCCTCGATCTTCTCCCAGTGTAACTGCTTCAACTTCTTCTTGGGGCGAGGACGGTCGCCAAATGGGTCAACCGCAGGCAAGATCGGCTCCTTCGCAGGCTTCTTGCCTTGAGACACTGGGAATGGCGGCGGCGGCGGCGGCACTCCAGCTGAAGGAGGTGGTGGGGGTGGTGGCACCCCAGCGAAAGACGGTCCCGGCGGCGGCGGCGGCGGCGGAGGTGGCGGTGGTGCAGCTCCTCCTAGAGAGGGCGGAAGAGGTGGTGGCGGCGGCACAGGTGAGCCTATAGGCGCATTCTCCTTATTCTTTTCATCCTCTCCCTCAATAGCAGGCTCCTTCTTCACCTTGGAACCAATCTCAGCCAATAACTTGGAATTGGATGGCATTGCGTTGGATGGCACCGCAGTTGCCCGAGGCGTGCTCGTCAGAGTCACATTCTTTCCCTGGGCGTACTTCTCTTCCAACCGCTCCAAAGTCTTGGACCTCATTTCGGGAGACCGCAACTTGGCTTCAAGCTGGTCACGGAGCTTCTCAACCTCATCCAATTCCTCCTGGACCTTCTGCTTGATCGCAGGGTCTGTGGCGAAACTGAATTCGTCGTCCTTGTCAAAGTCGATATTAAAGTCCTTGAAGTTATTCTCCAATTCTCGAAGCCTCTCCATGGCCAAATATTTCTGCTTATTGAAAAGTGAGCTACTGTTGAATTTCATGATGTCGTTCGATTCCGTCTGGAGCGACGCTAACTTCTTACGAAGCCCGTTCAACCGCACAAGATCGTCCTCCCTGAACGGCCGCGGTGGACCCATCGCCGGCGGCGGCGGGAGCCTGGAAAACGTATCCTCAGACGAAACAGACCCGCTGTCGGCCTCGTGCTCCAAGGAGCGCTCGGGAGGGTCGCCATTATCGTGATCCACACCGTTAGGATCCACGTCGTCGCTCTTCTCGTAGCTCTCAAAGTCCGTCATCTCCAACTCTCGTGCCATGTTCTCGATATCGCCCATCTGGTCGCGCAACGCCCGAAGCCTCGAGCTGGGCTCCACCATGGTGCCATACTGGCGCTTATCCGACTTGAACTCGGCATTCCGACGCTGGATCTCCTGCTGAAGACGCAGAATCAACTTCTCGTTAGATGTCTCTACCGACACCGTCGTCTTATGCTCGCTGTCGTTGCGCTTAGTATGGAACTGCGCACTGTTCATCATGATAAGTAGCTCTCGCATCTCCAATTCCTGGCTCTGCTTCTCCACCAAATGACGACGCTTCAACTCCTCAATCTCCCGAGCGTACTCGTCGTTCAAGCGCCTGGTACGCAGTAAAATCGTCTCCTGCTCCTTGACCTCGTTGGTGAGATTGGCAATTAATCCCTCGGCACCCATCAGCAATTGACGTGACATATCATCGCGCTCCGCCGTGGCTTCCTCGGCAATCTTCTTGTAGCTCTTTACCTCTTCAAGCGCCCGGCGATACATGTCGTCGGTGCTCATGGTGGAGTATAACCGGTTCACCGCAACCCCCACTGCCGTGTCTTCGTCGGCGGTGTGTGCCATGGTGACGTTCTGGATCAATCCGTCCAAAAGTCGTAAGCTCCGCAGCAACTCCTCGCTCTTGCCCTTCTTCTCGTTCTGGTTCAAGTAAAGATGCTGCATGGCACTGATGAAATATCCTCGCGCCTCGCTATCACGCACCGACTCCCAGAGCGACGTCACTAGCTCCACGGGATTGTTGAAGTCGATATTCTCATCAATGTCTTGCGTGCTCTTGAGCTCCTCTTCATCTCTCGCGGCAGATTCCACATACTTGATACACTGCTGTGTCAAGCGATCGTACCCCAAACTGTAGAATTTGTCAAGGAGTCGGTCGAGTCCCGCGGCCTTAAATTGCGCTCGCAAATGGATCCGAATCATGAAATCAAGCCCGTAGTCCACTATGGTGTTGACCAAAAGCATCGTGCCCAAACAGTACTCGAGCAAGTTGTTCTCGGCATTCTGCCCCGTGCCAGCGCCGGTGCCAGCGTGGGCCGAACGAAGCTCCTCGCTAGCACCCACAAGCGAGTTCATATACTTACCCCGTCCGTCAAGAGTCTTTTCCACGAGCCTCAACCAGAGCTCGAACCGCTTATACTTCTCGGGCGCCGGAGGCTTCCGTACAAGCTTCCTCTTCGTCGATGAGGAGTCAAATTCAAAATGCGGTTTCGTCACAATAGAGTCGAGTGCCTTGAGGATCTTATGAAACTTGCCCTGATCGTCGGTCTCGCTGTTGTGGCTGTAGTATGCTATCATAAAAGTGAGGGCCTCGGCTGACACCTTCCTGGTGACGATCCGCGGCGAGATCAACGACCCCGATACCGCCATCACGTAGAGATTGACATCGGTACGCACTCTTTCCGCACCCAACTTTTGGTTCATCATGCATTTGAGCGCCTTGAGCGTGTTAAATTCCTTGTCGAAAAGCTCACTGTTGATGTCGTCAACTTCTTGGCTGCCAATCTGTTCCTGGACCTTCATTAAATACGCCGAGAGAATGGCATCTCCCTGGCAGTCATATATAAAATTTCGTACCCAGTCGATGGGCTCTGTACGCAATGATACCCAGAGATTCTTTAGCTGCTCCGCGGTGATGGTTTTGGCGAGCAAGAGCTTGGTGTAGTACTCGGGAGTGGCGTTTTCTTCCTTGTTTCGTACCACCCTCTCTTGGCGCTTGAACTCGGTGAGAGCGTCCTGGTAGATCAACATCCACTTCTTGTCTGGTGAGTAGTTGATCATTTCCTGCTTGGCCTTCGCTGGGAGCGACCTGAAGTCTCGTTTGTCCATCAATTCGCGGAAGAGACGGTCTATCTCGTACACGGACGACGGCCTCTCCAAGACAAAGCCACCATTGGCGTGCGACACCGTCTCTCCTGAAGGAATTGATGCCAATGATGGCTTCGATATTACCGAGCTGTTGGTGGACTTGCGCGAGAGCCCGGCGGAGGGGACGCTCTTGGGGGGAGCATTGGTCTTGGGGAGGCTCTTGGCCCCGCTGGTTCCCGGGCCCGATCGCGCCGTTTTCTTGTCGTAGGGTGAAGCCACGGTGGAAATGCTGTAAGTTGACGCCTGGCGGTTGTGGTTTGACCCGGTAACCAGGGCGTTGGGGACGATGCTGATGGGGTGTGACGTGCTCTCGCGACGAGAGTACACGCTATTTGCCGACCCATGAAGTGACCCGCTGTTGATACTGGCGGAGTCGTTGGATGACAAGTCGCTACCATCGCCGCTGACGCTGGAGCTTGATTTCTGCGATTTCCGTAAACCAAACAACCCAAACGACGACTTCCTCGATGGTTCCTTCGTGGGCGACAGTGGCCGGGCCCGATAGGGCCTCGAGTTGTGAAGCTCCTCGTTGATCTGAGGCGGGAGCAGTGAGCTCGACTCGTATCTCTTTTTCATCTATTAAGCGCTATCTCTGCTTGATCTCGTGCCAGTGTGCCAATCCACGCCAGTGACTATCTGAACAATTTGTTTGTTGATCCGAAGGGAACTTTTGATCTTTTTGGCCTTTTTCGCCTTCTTTGCGTTGTTTTATCGCCTTTTTTTGCGATGTTTGTCGCCTTCTGTCTTTTTGTTGCCTTCTGGTTATCTCTGTTGCCTCGCTCTGTTTGTTGCCTTATTTCTCTGGTTCTTGCTCGTAAGGTTGTCTCCAGCTGAATCTTGTCCGCTTCCTTGGCCTGGCTTTGTTCGGACACTGTAGAGCTAGGCAATGCACTGACAATCGAGTGCCGTTAGTAATGTGATGTATAAAATGGTGGAAATTTTGAGGAAAACAATCGCTTTGGAATGGTGCGTGGGGTGGACGCAAAGCCGGAAGCCGGGTGCACAGGGTGCTTCTTTTTCCCTTTTCGCGGGTCTGGCCAGCGGGGCTGAGCGGGCGCGAACGCCAGCGACCGCCAGCCATCGGTAGCGACGGGTATGGTCGCCCGCGCCGGCGCCCGCAGCGTATACGGTCCTAAAAACCCGTACGGCATAGCGAGCCTGCGAGGGACTGGGCACGTGCATGACTACTACCGGACATGATGATCAGCACTGTTTCAGATGTCCCATCAGTGTCAAAGGTGAAACACGCACTGCAGACCGACCGATCGACGCCAATTCAGTGTTCTATGAAAAGATCATGTATTACTATACAATTTACGACTACTCCTTGATGCTCTCCTCCAACATCTGCATCGTCTCTTCCAAACCGCTATTTACCTTTTTCTTGAACCGCTTTGACGTGGAGTTCTTCCTCTGGACGCCCTTGCCTTTTTTGGGCTTTTCGTCGGAGCCCTTTGGCCCCTTTGGCCCCTTTTGGCTTTGGTTTTGTTCTTGTTTCTGGTTTTGTTTCTGGTTTTGTTTCTGGTCTTGATTCTGATTTTGTTTCTGATCTTGCTTCTGATCTTGATTCTGATCTTGCTTCTGGTCTAGTTTTTGGTCTAGTTTCTGGTCTTGCTTCTGTTCCACATCTTCCTTGTCTGAAGTCTGGCCGTCTGCGTCGTGGAACTGGTCGTGGTCGTCCTGATCAAGACTCACCGCCACATTCACCACACTGGACACCGACTTAACAGACTCGTTGTCGGGCTCAGCAGGGTGCAGTTTGGCACCCACTGTCTCGGATGATTCCGTTTTCTCCGTTATATCCCTTGTTTCCGTTGTTTCCGGTTTCTCCGGGGGTTTCTTCCAAATCAACAGAACCAATTGATCCGAAGCAACATCGTCAAGATTGGCCTCGACAGTAAACGCAGGCAAGTCCCAGAACCCAATCTTGCTCCAGTAGATCTTGGCCCGGATTTGCGCGAGCATAACATATATCTTCATGAGCTTTGTCTCTTCGTCATCAGAGATTTCTACGGGATCTTGCACCGATTCTCGCCTAAACTGAAAGTTTGTCGCTGGGGCATACTCGTCAAACTCGTTGTGGGGCTGGAGCTTGTACACATTAGCGTGAATGAGTCTTAGTTTGGCAAAGAAATCACAGATATTTCGAAGCTTAATAAGACAATAGTTACATAATGGGTAACTCATCACCACTTCGTCGGCACTGACAGATTCCGGGGAAAGAAGCTTCAACGTGTGAAGTCTTGAATGTTCCAACACGTCATTGCGAGCCTCAAAACAGAATGCACATGGTTCTCGCGAGGCAAATGGTGAAGATGCGTTCGAGGATGTTCCTGGAGCTCCTAGCCCGTTATACGTGAGCTTGAAAGTCTCATTGACTCCCTTTACTGGTTCAATGATGGCCCTTCCCTCGACAAGCAAATTCCAGAAAGTCTTGCCCTTTTGGAATCGATTAATGAAATTGGACGATGACACTGGGGGGATGTTTGAGATGCTATTCTCCAACTCCTCGGTCCATATTTTGCGGAAGAACCGAAGTCCCTTGAGTGTCAGAAGGTCAAATGGCGTGGGCTTGATGAGAGCAAACACAAAAGCCCTAAAGTCGTACTGATATTGGGCAACATCAAACCGTATAGCACGTAGTCCGGGCGAAAACAACAAGTCAGACTCGGGTAGAACCTCTTCGTTCCCACTGGGGCCCTTCCCAATAGAGTCTCTTGCCCCTTTATCCTTTCCATCTTCCAGAGAGATCAACGATTTTAAGTCCTTTAACTGGTCCTGAAGGTCGGAGATAATGGTGTCCTTCTCCTCGAGCTCCTCGTACAATTTTCTATTCTTAATCTTGAAGTTATGGGTCTCCTTTGATGCGTTGCTGACCATGATGTTGGCCTCATTGAACAACGACGCGGTTAACTCCTCCACCTCGCCCTGTAATTTCGTATTCTCACTCTCTGCTTCCCTTTTAAGACGACTTGTCTCTTTGAAGTCGGCCTCTAGCCCCTTGTGCTTTTCGTGGAGTTGTTGATACAACGACTCATAGTCCTGCAGTCCTTTCAACTGAGATCTTAGTTGGTTATTATCCTTGCGCAAGTGCACCAACGTCGATTCCATTTCCGACAGCCTCGCCACCGCCGTCATCAACTTGGTCGACAACGACGTGAGCTCCTGAGCTAGCCGGTCATTCTCCTCTTCCATAGTGTGTTGTTATTTGTGAATTTTCGGCGAGGGATTTCAGGAGCGCGGGTCAAGAGTCGAACCAGAGATGGATGAGAAAGAAAGAGAGAGAGAGAGAAAGAGAAGATAAGAGAAGAGAAAGAAGAAAAGAGAAAGAAGAGAAGAGAAAGAGGAGAAAAACAAGGAAAGAACGAATATTTAACGTTGTTGGTAATGAGACATCGATATCCTCAACCATGCACCCTGTGTAGTTCGGTGCGGTGCACACCATCTGAAACATCACGAATCTAGCTACCCAATGTAGATAAAACTTGCCGTAAGACGCCTACCATCTGAACTGTCAATAGCATCATAAACTCCATCCCCTACCCTAAAAATCAACTCATCCTTATCCCTCCTCGATATCGTTATCATCTCTCGTCCCCATATCTTATCATCTCCGACCTGCACACAATCCTCGTCCACCTTATCATCATTCTTGCTCTCCCAGGAAGCCTTCTATCGCTCGATCCTTGTCGCATAAAATTGGTCTTTTGCTCTCTTTTCTCTGTTCTCTGTTCTCTGTCCTCTTTTCTCTTTCCTCTTCTCTGTCCTCTGTTCTCTTCCTCTTATCTTTTCTCTTTTCTCTTTTCTCTGTTCTCTTTGTTCCTCTGCCTCTGCTGCTCTTCCCTGCACACTGAGAGCAAATCAATCTCCATAACTCTTCCCTGCCATGAGGTCAATTGACGAGTTCAACACTCCTAGAGGCTATAGGAACGATCCTCTGACCCAGAAGAAGTGGAGATCGCTGCAATTGACCCTACAGAAACTGCCGGTGTCGAATCCAATCGTGCTTCGTCCGTCGTCGGCATCCCTAGATACCCTCCCCTTCGAAGTCAGATTGTCCATTAGCAATGAACTATCCCAAGTGGACTGTGTCAATCTCATGCGGACGAATAGTCAAATGTATCAGTCGACAGTGGTCCGCTTGTACCAGAATATCATTGTCGATCGCAACTTTAGCCAATTTAGCAAGGAATACTCTTTCAGAGAGTACGATAATGGTGCCTTGGCTAGGACTTACATCAAAAGCCCTTTTGCCTTCAAAAAACTCTTGTCATCATATAAAGAGTTATTTGATTCGAAAGGACACGTCCATTGGGTCAATTCTAGCGAAGTATTCGATATAACCTTTCCCTTCATCCAAAAATTCCGTTGCATCGATTTACCCGACTCGTTAAACACCTTGGATTGTGAGCTCCACTCAAAGCTAGTGGAGTTCTTTAAAAGATTGCCCTGTCTCAAACTGTTGGTGTGGCTTAATGACAACTTCCGCTTGCAATACCTAAGGCAACTCCCTACACCAAGCTTAGTATCATTGAACATTAATCTCAACTTCAGCAACTTCTTAAGTGATTCCACCGGCCCCACCGAGGATGAATTGGTGGTCCCAAACCTAAGAGAGCTTCGTATCAGACCATTTGACAATTCCGTTAGACTCAAAAGAATCCTCCACCTGTTTAGACCCCAGCATTTGCGGTGGTTGGAGTTGGAGAGGTTCCAGAGTGAAAGAGCATTGGTGCCGTCATGCCGCGAGTTGATCGTGCTCCCCCATCAAAGT
This sequence comes from Priceomyces melissophilus, assembly GCA_031081885.1. Taxonomy (NCBI): domain Eukaryota; kingdom Fungi; phylum Ascomycota; class Pichiomycetes; order Serinales; family Debaryomycetaceae; genus Priceomyces; species Priceomyces melissophilus. The sequence continues at coordinate 133,107 of JARYTE010000010.1, read as the reverse complement.
CTACGAGACTTCGATACCGACACCATAGGAATCATCGCTAGCATGAACTTGAGCCACCTATCAGGATTCCTGCTAAATAATAGTCTTGTGTCCCCTGAGGATGCTGCGGTATTTAGTGGCTCATTGGACTTGTCCATCATCACGACATTAAAACTAAAAAGTATCTCTGAGTTTCAAATGGTGGATTCTCCTTTCCTGTCGACAGATATCATCGAGTCCACCAAACCAGGATTCTTGGTGCAAATCGCCCCTAAACTTGTGAACCTCCAGAACCTTTTCATAGACTACCGTGAAGCATTTGTCGATACTGTTCCTCAATTCTTGGTTCTTCTCCCCTCGAAGCACTTAAAGTCATTGGATTTGACTATCAAGATTAATGAGTCGAAACTCCTCTCCTTTGCCGACGTCGACCAAATTTTCGACGCCTATTCCAAAGCTATCATCTCCGGCAATAGGATAAGAACCCTAGAAAAGTTTAGCCTCGAAGTGAGAGATGAAGGTCCCATAAGTGACGCAAGCGTGCCCATGGTGTCGCAAGACTTCTACGCTGATCTATCGCTCTGTAAGAAATTGACATCCTTAAGAATAAATCCTAGCGACAGACCCGATTCCTTGATTAGATTGATCCAACATCTCCCCAATCTAACCATACTAGACGTATTTGGGACCAAAGCAGGCGGGGGTCCCAATTTAGGACTCGGCATGATACATCCCAACATCTACGACGAATGGTTCAAAGTACAGCACGTAGCCATGCTCTATCTAAGCGAGAGATCACAATTACACTACATTCGCATCAATAAACTCCCCTTTGAATGCAAGACTCATGAAGTCCTCCCTCGTGAGGGCATTAACCGATGGTTTGATGAACAGGTGCGAGTTTAGGTTGCAAAATGCGCGCATGAGCTCCATGATGCACCTTAAGCGTTTTGGTGCATTGCGGCACGTTGGTGAGAGAAAGCCATGGAAGCTTGCATGGAGATTAAATCTCGACTCTTTGGTTAAAAATGAACCAGAGCCAGGCTGACCGCAGCTGGGCTGCATGAATACAGCCTATTTAGCGATTTTTGGAATTAGCACTATCGAGGATTTCTGCGGTGTTGTGCGGTGTTGTGCGGTGTTGTGCGGTATTGTGCGGTATTGTGCGGTATTGCACGATAATAGATCAACTATGTCTTGACATTAGCCTACGGTTGCAGCTTGTCTATTAATAGCATACATAGTATACTACCTATATATTCGTTATATTGTGCTTATCTCTTTCATAAATCACTATCTTATTATGAGTTCCAAAGGTGAGTTCGTAGGGTCTCCAGAAGCCTCAAAATTATTCTTGGTCTTGTTCATAATCGTTTCGGTACTACACTTTATGGTCATGGTGTGGAAGAGATCGTGGTTTATGATATGGTTCGTTGTTGGTGGCATTTTGGAGTTTTCTTCCTTTGTCCAAGATCCAAATGGAAATGGGTGCGATAAAGTTCAGAGCATTATTGGCCCAATTTTTTTGGCAGCCTCAGTATATTTGTCCTTGACAAGATTGTTACTGTCCCTAGATATAAAGCATTTCACTCCCATAAACACTGGACTCCAGTCAATGCTATTCATCTTTACTGATATCATTTGCTTGGGCCTTCAAGTTGCCGGTGTCGTGCTTCAATTGATCCTGAAAAAGCCCATAGGAAAAATAATTGTCATCGTTGGGTTCACCATCCAACTACTTTCCTTTGCGGCATTCATAACCATCCTACTGACTGTACATATAAAATTAAGGAAGACAGACCCTGCCATATCAAATCTTGAAATTTACAAGTGGCCAGGATTCATCATCATGCTTTATGTCGTGAATGGACTATTTTGTGTCCGTAACATTTTCAGATTAGTGGAATATTCCCAAGGGTTTAATGGCTATATATTCAGTCACACACTATTTGCATTCATTTTAGACATCACTCTTATGTTTATAGTCATGGTGTTGATGCTTATCGTTCATCCTTCATTTCTCTTTGAAAAGGCTGCGAAAAAAACACGCGCAGCTCTCAACCGATCCGAGGCTAAATCTTTGGATCCTACAACTACAGCAGTTGAATAAATGTTCTTGACTAGTTCCACGTAGTTAATATTTATTATGAAATTATTACTTTTTGTTCGTTATTTGATTTCCGATCGTTGCTCATTACTTTTTCGCTATTCATCAAATTTATCCTAATCCTCTAAATACATCATCCCAAACAAAATCCTTAAACAAATTCTCCTCGAAATTAGAAATATCCATTGGAAGCTGTTCATGTAAATCTTCCACGTTATCTTTACCCAATAGTGCCATCATAAATTTTCTATTATCATCAATTCCTTTGAGAACTTCAAACAGCCTCCACATTCTGTCCACTTGTAAATGCTCCAATTTTGCATTTAAGCTTTGATCCTCAAGCAAATTAAAATTGTCAATGGATGGGACTATCCTATCGAAAAGCTCTTCAGCATAGATGACTTGCATTTGATCTCTATAAAGAGCAGTCGCTAAACCTTGTAACAAGTCCGTTGAATAGTTCAATTTCGATGATTCCATGGATTCATTGCTTATACTAGCAAATTCCCCGTTACTCAAAATGTTTAGACCATAGCGAAAGCCCCTGGAAAGCTTCCAGATTTTAGCAGACCTTTTGCACATTTTAGTCATAGAAGACAACATTAGATCCTTATGAAAATCAAAGCTATCCAACATTTGGAAAAGTACCTTCTTGTTATCAGAGTTCGACTCTTGGTTGACTGACATACAATACAAGCTACATCTAATGCGAACAACTATCCCAAACAACAGAATTTGGAGTTGAATCACAGTCTCCACCAACAGCTTCAAGAAAAAAAAGGACCCAGGACCAAGTATGGTGTCACATACTTTCATAAATCCATGAATCATGGAAAAGTCTCGAAACACGATGGACCAAGTCTTTTCCAAATAATAGGCACTAAGTCTCCATTCTCTTTTGTTGTCATAGTATAGATAGAGACAATTGAAAAGATTCCCGAGAAAACATTTCGAATACGAATAGACTTTAAATTCTCGTAGCCTAGTCAATTTAGAGGAATTCTCTTCTTGATTAAAGTAGCCAGAATACTTTCCAAATCTTTTCAATAGATTGTCTTCTAAGGAAGTGACTTTCGGTAGAAATTCATACAAATCAGTTTCAAAGTCCATATTGTAAGCTTGTGTTATTACTTCGTGCAACTGATGGAGTACTGGACTTAAATACTGAGCATTTCGTGACACCGATTCTCTAGAATCTAAATCCCTGATAGTTTGGTAATAATCATCCTTCGAAGTCTCCAAAGAAACACCATGAGAAATAGAACGCTCCAAATCCAATTGAAACATTACTAGCCAGATTATAGCAAAATTACGTTTCTCCTCATCGCTTTGCAAAATATGTTCAACAGGATTCTCTGGCCCTTTTTTATGAAAAGCAGTCTTTGCAAAATCAATTATCCTAGATATGGTTATTTCATTGGGATTTCCACTCTTGTAGATAGATTCTTCTTGTCGTAGAGAGTGATAGATGTACATCATCACGATTGCCTGCACCGTTGCGGTGCTTTCTTCGTGACCTTCGAGTACTTTGATACATCTCTCTGAAACCCTGATACTATCTAGAGTCACTGGGTCTGAAAGAACATCATATGTCTCCGTATCCAATCTATGAATATTATATGGTTCTAGTGGATTTTTCTGTACAACAATATAACTCATTCTGAGAATTACAAGTAATGTAGACATAACTGCCAATTGCTCTCTAGTTTCTATGACAATTTCATCCGTCGAGTCACCTTCTTTGAACTCCGAGAGTGGAGCTGAAAATAACTTCACCAGATCCATCCTGAAGGTCGTCTCATTCAAAAATGGAAACTGTGGATAGATATAAGTGAAAAATACATCAATGAGTTTCGATATGGTACGTCCACTTGGTAAAACAGAAAATATCTGGTTCTTCAATGGTTTTGAATCGAAATCTTGCTCTAAATGAAAGATAACTCCTTCTTTTGATGCGAAGGCAGATATTGAACTTTTGACATCAATTACTTCTGTTTGAGGACTGTTGATCGTTAATTCTTTTATATACATGTTTCCATAAATTTCAACACTCCTTTCCTTAATCTTCTCAGTTTCAATTTGTCCAAGTGCAATGCTATCCTCTCTGGGAGAGCTAAAATCGACTCTCTTGGAAGCAGGTGCCCTTAATAATTGCGCCACTACCCTTGATACTGGATCATTTTGAGGTAAATAAGACATCCAACGAATGTGTGAATTGCGCCTCAAAGATCCTCCATGATGAAAGGCTATCGTATACTTTGGATCCGCAGAAGGATTACCCAATTGACAAGGGTCTCCTCCCTCTTGGAACAATTTGAATAAAGTCTCCCATGAATAATTCTTTATACTAGCTCTCAAATTGGGATCTCTTTCAACTGAAGGGTCTTGTTTTTGAATTTTGTTGAAGATGATCTGTTCCAATGATGCCACCTTCTTCGTTAGAGAATTGACCTTTTCTAGAAGAAAACTGTTCAGTTCTAAAGGATCATTTTTATTCACAATACCTAGTTCGCTTTCAGAAATGACTGATAAAGTATTTGAGTTATCTTTATTGAGACCTTTCCTATCATAGGTGCAAGCCAGATCTATGCCTAGCCTAATGCAATGAGAACAGGGAAACTTTCTATCACATCTTCTCTTCTTTATATGACAGCTGTTGCACAGAAAAATCGGTCTGTCTTTCTTCTTCCGCTTCGCTCGGTCCATGCCATGCTACTAGTTTAAGGTAACTACAAGAGGCTCTACGCTTAGTTGTATTTATGAGATTCGTGTGAAGCACCACTATTGTGCATGTATTGTGCAGGTGTTCAAATATCGAAACCAGCTACCATATTCAGTTGACAATGCCCTGTAAACCCACGTATCCTAAACTCTAAGCCTTAGAAACTAAATCATGGTGCTGAAAAATCATAATCAGGTCACAGTTAACTTTTCTGCTCCTTGTAACGTATAGGTTAAAGAGATTGAAAGACAGCTGCACAGTAAGCCATTAACGTCGGCTTTTTGAATATAGCAAACAGTCCATTTCATAGACGCACACATAAGTTCTGTTTCCAACACCCGTTTGTCCTTTCAAGTTCATAAGTCTCTGCCAATAATCCTGCTCTTACTCTAAGTCCACAATATCTTTCCGTTAGGTTGCAAAATTCGCGAGTGAGCACCTCGATGTGCCTTAAGCATTTTGGTACTTCTACAGCGTAGAACAGTACCCCACCACGGTGATTCTTCACCCATGGCACTCGTCCTTGGAACTTCCGCATTCGAATCGTGCATTGGAATCTTGCATCCGTTCCTTGACCTGAAATTATCAACGGCATGCAGAGGAAAAAAGGAGAAAAAGAAAAAAGCGAGAAAAAAATAAAAAAAGAAATGCAAGGCGTCTGCAAATTTTATTGCCTAGAGTAACAAATCTGATCCACTAGTAGATCATCAACGATTACAGTGTTACACTTGTCTTAAATATCGTTACATCTATTATGTCCCATTTTAATCTATTACTTTCCCATATGCAAATTAGTTAGTCTTGACGATGTTGAATGAAAAGATGTCGCCAAAGAGTTTAGTAGAGAAGGCTGGTTGGTATTGCTTCTTAGATTCTTGGATTTCTTTCATGATTTGTGCTTCCTTCTCAGCGGCAGTTCTCTTGATAGCATTGTCAGTAGCAGCAGTAACAGCAGCGTTCATTGTCGAATATATTATGATATATTATCACAGTAGTAGATTGGCTTGTAGCAAAGATCTTCACAACTGAGGCATCAGGTTATTTATATAACTTTTTCCTTCTTTACTCACGCCATCTCGGTGCTGTTTCGGACTAGGGGCACGCACTTGGAGCCGAAATAGTAACTGGTAGATGCGACTTTTGTTTGCCGCAGTGACCAAATTGAGTCATCGGATTATCTAACGCCTCGCACACTAAAGATAATCCGGAAGCGACTGCGAAAAAGGTCGCGGTGGATAACTTCCGAGAAATAGTAGACGTTGAGCAACACACCATAGAGCTTGGTCATATGCTTTCCAAAGTTCATCGTTAGCTTACACCACCTTGCCATCTACTATTCAACTGGGAAACCCTTCCTCGGCGCCTTCCCAATAAGAAGCTCCTGAGTGTCTTCCTTTTGATCGACACTTGTTAGAGTACTCTGCCCATGGTGCCGACCCGGACCATTAGGTGTGAGCATTTGTTCTTGAAGTGCAGCCAATGTCTAAGAAGACTGCTTCAACAGAGTCTACACCCACCGATGTCCTACTTTTCGATGAGTGGTTATTTTTCCACATGTCCGACCCCGAGAGATTACGGTGGCCAAGACAAGTGCGAATAAATAGCTACATGCAGACAGAGAGTTAAGGCCCTGTATGAAGCAAGGACGTCTCAAGACAATCTCTGAAGCAGCATGAGAAAAACTAAGGTGGGCAGAGTCGTTAGAGATTGAACACTTAGCTGTAATCAAACTCAAATACCCATCCGTCCAGCCAAGATGTCAATTTCGATGATATGCTCCACCCGCAGCGAGATGCGACGCTAATGTAGCACTACGCACAGTGAATGCACCTCCCTAAATATACTATTACTCATTGCAGGCTCAATTATTACCAGATACCTGCACTTTACAAAAAGATAAAATTTTCAGTAGAATTACAAGCTAGTTTTGTCTCCATGAGTACTATCTGCGCTTCCCCACGATGTGGTAAGGAGACACAGTCGCAATTAAAGTGTCCCATTTGTTTAAAGCAAAAAACTGAGAATGTATTTTGTGACCAAGGATGTTTCAAGTCTGGTTGGCTGGTCCATAAGGCTATCCATAAAAATGATGATGATTCACTGTACAATCCATTTCCTGAATTTAAATTCTCGGGAAGTTTAAGACCTCTGTACCCTTTGTCCCCTAGAAGGACAGTGCCCAAACACATCAAATTACCCGATTACGCTAAAGATGGCAGACCTGATAGCGAAATCAAAAATAGACACAAGCTCAATATCCTTTCTGAGAAGGACCAACAAAAGATAAGAAAAGTCGCTAAAATTAGTAGAGAAGTGCTAGATATCACTGCTAGTCATATTAAACCAGGCATAACCACCGATGAGTTGGATAAAATATTGCATCATGAGTGCATCAAGAGAAATGCATATCCATCTCCCTTGAATTACTATAATTTCCCTAAATCGATGCCCATCTCGCTTAACGAAGTAATCTGTCACGGGATTCCCGATCAAACCGAATTGAAAGATGGTGATATTGTTAATTTGGATATCACCATATACTACTTGGGGTTCCATTCCGATCATAATGAGACGTATTATGTGGGAGAAAAGGCAAGAACAGACCCTGATACTGTGAGACTAGTGGAAACAGCTAGAGAATGTTTGGATTTGGCCATAAAGCAAGTCAAACCGGGAGTTCCCTTCCGAGACTTGGGAAATGTCATCGAAGAGCACGCTTCAAAAAATAACTGTTCCGTGGTAAGGTCATTTGTGGGTCATGGCGTCAACCAGCTTTTCCATTGCAAACCAGATATCCCGCATTACGCACAGAACAAGGCCATTGGCGTAGCAAAACCTGGAATGGTGTTCACCATAGAGCCCATGATCAATCTTGGGACCTATAAGGATATCCTGTGGCCCGACAACTGGACGTACGTTACTGCTGATGGAAAGAAGTCGGCGCAGTTCGAGCATATGCTTTTGGTTACTGAAGATGGGTGTGAAGTACTCACTGCTAGAACTGAGACTTCACCAGGGGGACCAATTGAAAGAATATGAGCATAATATATGCGCTGCTTAAGCTACAAAAATTAATATAAGTTTTATTCATAGCTCTAGTTCATAGTCATACTTGATTCATACTTGTCCTTACACTACAATGTTTCATTGTTGTCTTGCTGTTCTCTCATTCATTCATATAAACAAAATGGCTATAAAATCACAACTTACCTGGGTAGCTTGGTCTACCGATGGTGGTGACATCATCATAAATCAAGGTAGTGACGAAGTCAGAGTACTTTTCTGCTGCTGCTTCAGGCTTAAAGTAGTCCAAGGCTTCCTTGAACTTGTTACCTGGTTTAGCACTGTTGGACAACTTGGTGTATTCTTCATTCAATAATTTAGCAACATAATCCTTGGTGACAGTGACACCCTTATCGGTCTTGGAGCCGTGGGTGACCCATTGCCAGATTTGTGTTCTAGACACTTCAGCAGTAGCAGCGTCTTCCATCAAATAGTTGATGGCAACGGCACCAGTACCACGTAACCATGATTCGATATAAGATAAACCAATGACAATGTTGGTTCTGATACCTTGTTCAGTGATTCTAGCACCAGGAACATATGGGCTCAACAAATCTCTGGCAGTAACTGGCTTGTAAGGGACCTTTGGTGGTACATTGATTTGGTTAGGACCTTTCATGTGTTCATTGAACACTTGTAATACCACTGGCACCAAAGCTGGGTGAGCAATCCAACAGGAGTCGCATCCTGCAGTGACTTCTCTCAATTTATCCTTAGCAACATTTTCCATGGCAAGCTTATTTCTTTGTTCATCGTCTTTGATGGGGATTTGAGCAGCCATACCACCCAAGGCATGGACTTGTCTCTTGTGACAAGTGTGGACCAACAAATTGACATAAGAAGCCATGAATGGAGCACTCATAGTGACTTGAGATCTGTCAGGTAAAATAAATTCTGGGTGGTTTCTCAACACCTTAATGTAGGAGAAGATGTAATCCCATCTACCACAGTTTAATCCACCAATGTGTTGTCTCAATTGGTAAATGATTTCATCCATCTGGAAGGCTGCTGGTAAGGTTTCAATCAAGACAGATCCTCTAATGGTACCTCTTGGGAGGCCAACGAAATCTTGAGAAAAGTTAAAGATATCGTTCCATAATTTGGCTTCCAAATGGTGTTCCATCTTGGGTAAGTAAAAGTATGGACCGAAACCTCTCTTTAAAGTTTCTTGTGCGTTATTGTAGAAGTAGATTGCGAAATCAAAAATACCACCAGAGATTGGTTCCCCATCAACAAGAACATGTTTTTCATCCAAGTGCCAGCCTCTTGGTCTCACAATCAATGTGGGGGTGTGTCTGGAAGGATCAGTATTTAAGGCGTACTTCTTTCCACCACTTTCAAAAGAGATATTTCTTCTAACCCCGTCATACAAGTTGACTTGACCATCGGTGATATTGAACCATGAAGGAGTCAAAGAATCCTCAAAATCAGCCATATAGGTAGCAACTTTAGAGTTTAAGGCGTTGATCACCATTTTCCTGTCTACAGGACCAGTGATTTCCACTCTTCTATCCTCCAATCCCTTGGCCAATGGAGGACCAGTCCAGGTAGGATCATCTCTGATATAACTTGTCTCTGGCAAGAAATCAGGTAAGAAACCTTGGTCTCTTAATTTTTGTTGCTCGTTTCTGTTGGCCAATAATTTAGCCCTGGTAGGTTGGAAAGCACGATGTAAAGTAGCAGCAAGAGCTAAAGCTTCAACGCTAAAGATATGCTTGGCTCTCTCAGGAATTGGTGCTAAGATTTCAACGCCCTTGACTTTATCAATTGCTTGTGGGAATGGACTAGACATATTTAAAGTAGTCAGTTTATATTTAATTAGAAAAAGGATTCCGGGAAAATATTAAGGCAGATGCTACGGTATTTATACTTTTGCCCGTTACCCCAGATATTGGGTGAGATCCAGCGGAAGTGGGCGAGCAAATCACACGTACGATCAAACACCAGCAGACACCAATATCGGAGATAAAGACACAATTGACTAGCGGTGGGAAGCAGGCAGTGTATACTCTCGGATATCACGGTTACGGGAGTCACCAATGGGTTGCTGGGAGGCTCTTTAATGGTTCTACAAGGGTTCGTTAGTGGTGAGCAGGATAGCACTAGTGCCTCGGTCACTCGGAACTACCCCAAGTAGTACGTGTACCAGTGCGGCCAGAGTCACAGGGAAAAAGGAAGTTGGGGTGCGACCGAGTCTAACGGGGACAGAGTCTACCAAGAGTCTGAGGGAACGACGCTTCAGCAAACTTGTCAAAATGGCTTATGAACACGTATATACACTCAGTGCTTAAGTCTCTCCATGATCATTTTGTTGTCTTTGATTCCCTTCGTAATCGATGGTCTTTACCTCTACATAATCACGATGACTCGTCTTGAGTCACCGTTCCCCGGGGTTAGTAGGACTTAAGGGAAATAACACGACCAGAGTCAGAGCAATCGAGGTTCCGGGTATCGGTCAAGTCAAAATCCCAAAATCCCCAACTCGGATACCACCGAGGCACCGGTCCGTGGAGTAACGCATGTCGACGTCAAGAAGTGGTCCAATCGCCGAGGGTCTACGTAGATATCGATGGATAGTGCAATGTTACATTGTTACCACTATATAGAGGCAATTCTGCTATCAGCAATGACATACAATTAATATTAAACAATGGTCATGGCATTGGTTATACCATTGATTTTGGCTACTGAGTATTACTATTGTATTGCATGACTACTATTATTGCTTGGCTACACCATGCTTAGTACTTGAAGGGAATCTTGTGCTTGAGAGGAGCCTCGACACCTTGTTGTGCCGGAACGTAGTTAACACGGTGATAGGAATTCATGTTCTTTCTCATGATAAGTTGGAAAGCAGTGGAACCACCTTGTCTGGCAACAATAACCGAGGATCCCAAAAAGAATTCCCAGATCCTAAACCATCTAATGCCGTACTTATTGATAACATTGTCCTTGTTGGCTTGCCAGTTACGGTACCATCTGTCTAAAGTACCCGAATAGTGAACCCCAATGTTGTCCATGGATACCACTTCAAACCCAGTGTTTTCTAAAGCAGATACAACAAATGTCAATGGCGTAGAGGCATCAGCTCCAGGGAAAATATACTTGTTCATAAACAATCCCCAAATCAAATCTTCATATTGCCAGCGCTTTCTTAACCCAGCAATCTGCAAAAAGAACAACCCATCATCTTCTAATGAATCATACACTTGTTGCAAAAATGTTCCAAATCTTCTGACTCCAACATGTTCGGCCATCTCCAAGCACGTGATCTTATCGTATAACCCATTAGGTTTTGTCGACTTAGGAGCATCACGATAATCAACACAGGCAATTCTCGATTGGCTCGACGGAACCCCGGCTTTTTCCAACCATCTGGTACCCCATTTGGTTTGGTTTTTACCCAAGGTGATTCCAGTGGCATGGGCACCGTGCTCAGCAGAGGCAAAGGTGACCCAAGTCCCCCAACCACAGCCTAAGTCCAACAAATGCTCACCCTTTTGCAATTGGATTTTCTCAGCAACAACATTAAGCTTGTTATCTTGCATTTCTTCCAAAGTTTCTTCGTTCTCGATATCACCAATGATACCTCCGGTGTAGATCATTCTTGGACCCAAGAACCAAGCGTAGAAATCGTCACCTCTATCGTAGTGGTCTCTGACTTGTTCTTCATCTTGAGAAGCGCTATGCAAGATGACTTCAGGGATCATGCCAAATAAGAAGAACTTATATAACGAAATGGTGAATCTGAAAGTAGCCCAGTCATACTTGTATTCCAATACGTCCAACGCGTCACCTTTGAAGCTGACTTTACCATCAAAGTAAAGTTCATAGAAAGTCTCAAAGGGGATTTTCTTTCCTTGTCCGTTGTTAGAATCAACGTATTTAGCCTTCAATTCATCAGTGTGGAACTCAAGGTAATGAGAAATAGGTCTATTAGGGAATTTAACCTTCTCGTTAAGTCTTGGAGAATAAGTGGACAAAATTGACCAGTAAGCCATCAAGATTGGGATTGCCAACAAAATAGCCAAAACGATCCAAGTCTTGAAGCCACCACCGAGTTTTCTGGTGATGAAAAGCGGGATCAATACCAAAAATCCAATTAAGGCAGCATTGCTGAAATGCTTCGATCCCGGACCATCAGCAGGCAAGGGGCCATTTTTAATTGCAGGCGAAGCGGTGGTCAACACTCCATACTTATCATTGGGAGGAGGAATTGGACCTCTCTCGGGGGTCTTGACATACACAATATCGGACATGGTTGAAGAAAGTAAACGAATTGCGTGTTGAATTCTTACGGTTAAGTCGACAACGTAGTGCGAGAACCAAAGTGAAAATTTAGAGCATAGCCAAATAAGACAGTGACGGGTAGAGGTAGATAGAGAGATAGAGAAAGATCTTAAAGCAGCTACTGCAATGAAACAATAGCTAGACCAGTTGCAGTAGTTCACCTTGGTTAAGTGTTTCAAACACAAGGCGGCGCGAACCGGTATAGCCGTACTCGAGATCTGAAACGGCCCCTTGGACTGGGCGAATTGACCGCGTCTTGAAATAAACACACTTCCTGTGAGTGGGAGTTTTTTTTCACTCTGCACCTCTTCGATTGTTGTTTGTTGTCTTGATACTTGTCTTGACTGGTCCTGTTGCTATCTTCTTGTGTCAAGAGCACTGCACGTGCTTCGATATAAAATTTTCACGTGTACCCCTGAAACATCAACGAATATCAACACATTAGACACCCAGGCCCCCATGTCGCGGGATATTGCTTTGGACGACTCGGACAGCCCACCTGCCAAGCGGCAAAGGACGGAGGAGTCGCCAGGCGACGAGCTGGGACGTGTTAGCGAAGGTTCTGGTGATGGAGATGGGGAAGGAAACCACGATGCCTCCGACGCTTCGGGCTCCTCTTCGGGCTCCTCTTCATCGTATTCCTCCGACTCCGATTCTTCCTCTGAGCTAGATCAGGTAGTGGGCTCGGAGTTGATTCTAGAGACGCGAAAGTTTCTTAAGGAGAACGGCACTATTAAATTCTTGGAGAAGTATCTTCCCATGACTGCTACAGCAGAGGATATCATCAAGGTCATTATCCAATTGGGGTTTCTTCCCCGTAATTTACCTAGTGCAGATACGCCCATATTTGAACTAGTTCAAATCCTCCAGAGGGCAATGAAGAGTGTCAGGTCAATGAGAACAAGACTACACGATTTCACCACTGTGGAGCAGGCAGTGGAAAAGATCAAGGCTGCAAACAAGATCTTGGTGATAACTGGTGCGGGCATCTCCACTAGTTTGGGGATCCCAGATTTCCGATCCTCTAAGGGGTTCTATGCTAAGATCGAGCATTTGGGATTCAGTGATCCGCAGGAGGTGTTCGATCTTGATCTATTCCATGCCGACCCTAGTGTATTCTATTCGATAGCTCACATGATTTTACCCCCCGATAAGGCCTACACACCTCTTCATGAGTTCATTAAAGTTCTTCAAGATAAGGATAAACTCTTGCGGAACTATACTCAAAATATAGACGATATAGAGAGCCATGTGGGGCTTGACCGCGGAAAAGTGATTCAGTGCCATGGGTCATTTGCCTTTGCCTCGTGTGTCACTTGTGGGTTTCAAGTGAAGGGAGAAGAGTTGTTCCCCCAGATTCGGGCACAGGAGATCCCTTACTGTCCACGATGTTTCAAGACAAGAGAAAAGCTAATGAATAATGACGAGTCATACGTTCCCGAGAGTTACGGGGTCATGAAACCAGATATCACCTTCTTTGGCGAGCCTCTCCCCAAAAGATTCCATCAGATGATTCGAGAAGATATCACCGAGTGCGATTTGGTGATCAGCGCCGGGACGTCGTTGAAAGTGGCCCCGGTGGCCGATATTGTCAGCAAGATAGATGAGAAAGTGCCCCAAATACTACTAAATAAGGACCCCATCAGTCATTGCAATTTTGACGTCTCTCTTTTGGGGTATTGCGATGATGCGGCATGCTACTTGAGCAAAAAGCTTGGAGATACGTGGAAGTTGACCCACGAGCATGCAAACAGCGTCAACTTGACTGTAGAACAGATAGATGCCGAAGAAAGGTTGTTCCAGGTGAACAAATTATAGCCAAATAGATCCCTTAGATATCTCCCGTGATTCCTGTAGCTAGCCTTTCGCTTGGCGCCTGCAGGAAACCGCTCTCTAGTGTGCACATAGTATATAAAGAGGCTGTGTACTGCAGATACGCTTATCTGATGCTTTTACAGGAAGCCCAGAATAAAAGCTCTTCAAAAGATCTTCATTTGAAACTTTGCTGCATTTATAGGTCTGCTTACTACGTCGATGCAAACTTATTTGCCATATGAGGAGCCTAATATCGTAACCACCCTCATACTTACCTCGTTCATCTTGTTCTTAGATTGTACGGGGTACATAGTCGATCTGCTTTTGGCATGTGGTCTTGTGGGGCAGATTCTCTTGGGGATCGGATGGGGGATTCCTGGGGCGAATTGGATTAATATGGACGCCCAGAAGACTATCTTAGAGCTCGGATACTTGGGGCTTCTTTTAATGGTATTTGAAGGAGGCTTGAATACTCCCTTTAGAGAGATGAAAAATAACCTCCTTTTTTCCTTGGTCATCGCCCTCTCAGGCATATGTATACCTATAGCACTCAGTTTTACGTTGTTAGGATTTTCAGAGATCTCTCCAAAAGCTGCTTTTTCCGCTGGAGCTGCGTTATGTTCCACGAGCTTGGGTACTGCATTCACAATCTTGTCTACATCGAATCTTCGGACAACAAAAGTAGGGGTTATTTTGACCAACTCCGCAGTATTTGATGATATAGCGGGACTTGTGATGATGAAAATCGTCTCTAACTTAGGAGAAGGCTCCTTTTCTGCCGTCAGTGTCATTCGCCCAGTGTTTGTGTCCATTGGTTTGATCATTATAGTGGCAGCTGTCTGCTGGGCGATAGTACTCCCCTGCACCAAAGCGTTTTACAGGAGACGGTTCAAGATTTCTAATCGTTTTGTTCGTGATTTGGTTCTGAGACCAGAGTTCTATTTTGTCACCCATTCATTATTGCTCATAGGCTTAATCACCGCGACGACGTATGCTGGTGCATCTGGCCTCACTGCGGCCTATGTTACTGGGGCTGCTGTCAGCTGGTGGGATCACGAGATTATTCTTTTGAAGATGCACCCAGATTACCATCCGCACGAAGCTGGTGATGAATATAAAGAGGAGCTGGAGGAGGAAGCTGTCGAGTGGCCTGGGATAATTCCGAGACCAAAGAAGCTCAGGAGGCGTGATCATGTCAAGGGCCGAGAGATGTTTTCTCGCTTTTACCTTCAGCCATTGAATAAGCTTCTTAAGCCATTTTTCTTTGCCTCCATCGGATTCTCGATCCCAATAAAGCAAATGTTTGTCGGGAGGCTTGTCTATAGAGGTATTATTTATGCCATTTTGATGTTTGTCGCCAAGGCTATATGTGGGAACTGGTTGTATGCAATAAGTTACTATTACAGGTTTAAGAGTACGGACGATGATTTAGAGGTTGTCACTGAAAATCCGGGAGAAGAGGAGCCTCAACGGCAAAGATACGATATTTTGTCTTCGTCATATGCTGGGCTCTTATTAGGGTTGTCGATGGTTCCGCGAGGTGAGATTGGGTTTCTCGTCTCTTCTTTAGCCGAGTCATCTGGGGTATTTTCATCGGGAATAAAACCTTCTCAAGGTAGCTCTGATGCCTATATAATAGTCACCTGGGCTATAGTTCTTTGTACTATTGTTGCGCCCATCCTTATAGGGATCTTGGCGAGGAAGATAAAGAAGGAAAACAAGACGTATAATGTATTAGGAGACTGGGGAGGGTTTAAGGAGGCCAACGAAAAATCATAGATATATTTACCAGAAAGACGACTCTGTATTGGCAAACATCGACTTGATTTTGTCACTTTGAAACCGTCCCAGCATGAAAGACAATGCTAGGACTCTGCTCTGGTTGCAACAGTAAGTTACGATTTATATAGGGTGGATATACTGTTCTGCAGAAATTGCAGACTATTCAAACAAAGCATCGAGATTTAAACATGAACACAGTATCATTATATAGAGGCCCATTATATAAATTTGGCTTTCCAACCTTAGTCTTTTTTTCAGTTGTCGATAGTCGGTGGTGCATATTAGACCCTTACTGAGATGCTATCATTGATTACAGTTACCACTCTGTTTTTGACCAAGATGCTCAGACGCTTGGTGCGTACACGGATCCCTCTGCCTATTCTGTCACTAAAGGCTTCTTGTCGATGCAAGACTGATAAGCCTTTTGATCTAAGCAAGTTGGGCTTGAATAGTGCGCCGAGCAGAGATGGACTAAACTCCTTAAACAAATTTGTCAATGATGACAGCATGCTGTCAGAGAGCCGAAAAGGCATCGACGACTTGCTAATGTCATTACGGTTAGATGACATTGAACAAAAGCCAGTGTCGGCTGATGGTTCACCGACCAACAATACGTCGAAAGTTGAATTGTCGAGCGATGACTTGGGCGATGCCCTAGATAAGCATATCCACGAAAAGGGAGTCAATGATGAAGACGAAAAGCTGTTGTTCCAGAATATTTTTAAATCTTACATGAGTCCAAAAGAAAGTGGCCGAGGAGATATCACAGATAGAATCGAGTCGCTCATCGAAGGCAGTACGAAAAACGTCAATAGCACCGACGATAAGGTATTCTTCAACAGTATAGCACTGGGGTTGGCTCCTTCGATCGATTACATCAACAGCATTCAATCAGAAGCCTCTATCATCGAATATCTTCGACAAAGACTCTCTCAAGTGGTGATGAATCAAGATTTCAGCGAGGTGTTTCGACATAAGGATAAACAAAGACAGCTCATCACTGAGGTCACTGACAAGTCAGAATTGACTCCAGAATCACCATTAGTGAATGCATTTACCCTTCCTTTGCTCGTGAATGCTGTGCTTCACAATTTGTCGTTCAAATTCAAAGACGGCCAAGCAGCAATCTCCATCTTTAACTTACTCAAGAAAAACGTCAAGCTCTACACCATCGCATGCAACCAACAGACGTATAATGAGATCTTACGTACGCAGTGGATATACATGGGGAAATCGAGCCTTTACAGTATTGAAATGACATACATGGAGATGCTCAACAACGGATTTACCGGAGATATCATCACATTAAATATCATGAAAAATATCCTTGTGGATTACTACCAGTTAAAATTTGCGGTTTCTCCGATCAACGCAAAGACAAGAATGCCCATATGGTCAGAAGAGGACGACAGAAGGGCGGAAAACCTCCAGTCAAAGCTCAAGCACATCGAGTAGACATGGAATAGATGGACTCAAGTGTTATACTAGAAACACCAGATAAACAGAGTATCCTAGGTGTTCTAGATGTGCTAGCTAGTATTCTAAATGACTACGATGACTTTGACATTAATCATTGTGCCTTAGTTATGTTATCACCTGTATATAGACAATATCCTGTATGGAGACTATCCCTACTTCACTAATGAACTTCCCTGTATACATAGCAGCTTTAACCATGACCCAGTCGATAGATGTCAAGAAGCAGCTTTCGCAGTCGCTTCATGGTAATCCAAAGAGCCAGTCGAGGCGAAACTCGTTGATGCAGGTTAAATCGAATAGTGATGATGAAGACGATGAGGACGGACAACATAATGAGAGACGAAGAAGGGACAATATAAATGACAAGATTCAGGAATTGTTGGGGTTAATACCTTCGGAGTATTTCCAAGAGAGTGCCACGGGTGCTCCGCCAGCGAATCCTAATGATAACGACGCTGCTATTGCTGCGGCAGTGAAAAACCTGGGCACTAAAGATGGGAAACCCAACAAGGGCCAAATTTTGACCAAGTCGGTGGAATACTTGCAATATCTCCAGAATTTAATTGACGAAAATAATAGAAAGGAAATGGAATTACGAATGAAGTTAAAGATGGCTGAATTGAAGAAACAAAACAAACAAAGTCTGCCGGAGACTTTAGATATCGGACACACTAGTGCTGAGGCAGCATTGGGTAAAATAGGTGTGGGGCCCTTAGCCGAAGAATATTTCAAAGATGTCTTGATCAAAAATAGAGCAAAGCAGAAGCCTGATGAATAGGATATTATGGGATAAATATATGCTATTTCGTTCTATATATTTTATAGTTATACCGTTATTCTTATGTTGTATTTCTTCCTAAGCGTTCTCGTTCGTCGGCGTTTTTCAACAAAGTGTAGGCCGGATAATAATCTTCAGAGTCGTCAATTCTTAGACAGGGGTTGCGTACAGTGTTGGAGACACCCCCTAAACTTGTGTAGCCCAAGTCATACATGGAGCAGTAATCGACATTACACCCCACGAGGAAATCCCATATTTCTACGTAATGCCATTCGAGGATGGGGTGAATTCTGAGAAATTTGGGCCAGTTATGATCGGTAATCTGTTCATACTTGAGGTCCGATCCGTAAGGGTCTGAACGTCTTATCCCCACGATGATGGATTTGATCTTGGGGTTGATTTTGTTGAGGTATGTTTCGAACCCTTGTTTCAATCCCGATTTGATCATGATGGGATTTAGATGGTAATTCTTTGTCGAAATGTCTATGAACTCGGCTAACGTGGGGAAGGGAAGCTCTGAATTAATGTAAATAGAATCTAATTTATAATCTGCGGGAAGGAGGATACCCTTCTTGCTGTATTTCTTGTGGATAGTAGCTAGAAGCAAGATTAACATCACAAGACAATCCTTACCCCCGTTGTACGACACAGCGATCTCCTCAAGTCTAATGGTTAGTAAGAACGTAATAATAAGGACATACAAGTACTTACCGATGGCGATCAATGGCGGAGTCTAATATGGCCATGGAATCTAGGGCCTTTTGCTTCACCAGCGCCCGGACTTTCTCATCATATTTGTAATATCGTCTGTCGGGAATAGGTCCCCAAGGTAGCGAATCGTTCAAAAATCGCTGTACCAACTGATAGCTTTCTTTACAAGCTGCCAAAAACCCCGTCTGGGAGTCTGGAGGATCCATGGTTGATCAAGAGGCTCTGCGAGATCGCACTAGTTTTAAGTCGCAGAGAACAATCGAGAACAATCGGCGGGGCGTTCGCAAAAGAATGGCGCTACGTCGCAGGAGATCCCCGACGGAATAGGGAAGATCCGCCTGGGTGGCACGAGAGCCGCGCTAAGTCGCACTAAATTCGCATTAAAATCAGTATCGATGCTATACTATATTACACAGAGGGTGCTAGGTCTATCAACTCGCTATTTTAGTACTATTAACCTCCAATGGATTTATTCATCAACGTTGAATAAAATTTGCAAGTAGTAATCTTTTGTGTCTCTATCCCAGTACCACCAGAAGTTGGGCGACATCTCCTCTCCTTCGATCTTATCATTAGGGATTACAAAACACACGTTTTCGTAGGGCTCGGCACTGAACACTAAGTACTGCCATTTACTAGCGTCTTCTTCTTCATCAAGGTAGCTGGTACCCTTCTGTTGAGCTTTATCATTAAGTTCAAAATATGACATTAATCGAAAAAACGGTTCCTGTATGCTTCTGGGGTATTTGATGTGAAACAAGATCCCCATTCGTAGAGTGTCAGGATTTCTGACCTTTGTGGTGGTATATTCTGGTACTCCTATTTTCGTCCATTTCCTCTTTGGTGTATTACTGATACTGATTACTTTACTGGACGGTACTTGTTTCTTGTTTAGTCGTTCATCCAATAATCTTCTCTTTTCCAAGTTCATCTGATGCTTTCTTCCACCTAAATGCGATATATACGAGCTCTCACTCACATGCGTAGTCAAACATAGCTTACATTCCAATAGTCCAAGGTGGTTTCGATACACATAAGGGTCGTTGTCTAAGTCCAAAACCTGAGTGGTAAGAAGCTCTCTGATTCTCCGTTTGGTGTGCACATTCGACTCCTGAAAGTCAGCGATACCTCCGGCACCCTTCTTGGAGTTTACCCTCTCCGAATAATCCATAGGCAGTGTAAAGAAGGGTTGAAGCTAATTGAGCAGGTGAGATGACTAGATAATAGCTTTTTTGGGGCAAACCTGTAAAAACTCGCATTTTTATTTGCATGTTAGCTTGGCTCAGAAACACGTCTTCGAAAAAAAAGGTGCCGTACAATTAAACGTTCTTCACCAAGATGGAATCGCCAGTTCAAGTGGGAGATATCACGACCAATTCCATCCAAATGAAGTTGGATAGTACTCATTTGGCTCAGAAGTGGACGTCGACTCTAGAAGCGGCCACTTACGGCGAGTACAAGGTGATCCAATTAAACATCAACCCTAGACCTAATGACCCATCATTGATTGTGTTGAGAAGAGTGTACGATTCTTACATTAACATCACCCAATTGCTAGAGATCCTCGTGAGGTTTGACCATCTCACCGAAACCCAGAGAGACAACTTCATCAACAACGATATCCTCTCGAATGTCGCGTATCTAGAAGACAGTTCAAGACCTCAATTCAATAATTTGACTTCGAATAAAGTCAAGGAGCTAAGAGGGGTATGGGTACCGTACGGCAGGGCAGTGGCTCTTGCTCTGAAGTTTGACTTGTACGATGTCACGAAAAAGTTGTTTTTGATTGACGTCCACAGTTTTGATCAACTCCCTCGCGCCAACAAGCGTCAATATGAGGAGTCTTCTACCGATTCCAGCATAGGAGGATCTCCCAGCAAAAAGCAGAAGGTCGACAAGGATGATGAATTTGACGAGCAGGCGTTGGTCAAAAAAATTGCTCATGACAACACCAATGCTCCGTTCACCCTCGCATCATACTTTTCGGGGGACCAGGAGTTGGAATCAGAGATCAAGCGCAAGTACAGTGAAGTATTTAAGTTGGACGAACAGGGAGACCTCTCGCTAGAGAGAGTCAATGCCATATTCAGGGAGTTTATGGAAAAGGATAAAGTGATTGATATCCCCTTGGACCAACAGGGACAGACCGCGTTACATTTCGCGGCCACATTACTGTCGCCCAATTTAGTGGCCTTTCTCATTCGCCTAGGGTTGAATTCACCCATTAGAGGTAATGTGAAAGGAGAGTCGCCATTGATTTCTGCCATTCAAGTGACCAATGCCATGGAAAAGGGAAACTTCTCCCAACTATTAAGCCATTGGCTCTGGCCAGATTTATGGCTCTATTCGACGAAAAACTGGTCGTTTTTGCATTATTTAGTGTCGCAGCCACTGAAGAAATTTGACAGTTCGAAATTCTACCTCACCAAGATTCTCGAGTTTATAGTACCCAACGAGAAGTTTTTGAATACCTTGGTCAATAATGTGGTGAACTTACAAGACGAGGAGAATGGCAGTACGTGTCTTCATTTGGCTGCCGAGGCGGAATCCAGATGGTTCATTAAGGTGTTGCTTACACTAAAGGCCGACATGAACATCGCGAATAACCTTGGAGTAAAGCCAAGTGATTATGAGCTTGTGAGGGATGTGCAACAGCAAGAATTTGCCGATGATCATTTGATTGAATTAGTCAAGACAAGCATAGAATTTTTAGATAAACGACTTGAAGCTAATGAAGAAATTGGAGGATTAGAGGACTTTATTAAGCCTTCAGTGGTTAAATCGTCGATAGTGTCATCCAACAAAATTTTACAGAGTATTCAAGAACTTCTTAACAACACTAATGGGGAATATGAGTCGATAATTAATGCCAAAAAACAACAAATCGTAAAATTAAATAAATCACTTCGCGACTCAACCATTACTACTGCTAATAATCGATATTTGGCTAAAAAGGTGAAAGAAAAATTGGCTCATTTAGATAATTTGAAACTACAAATTGCCAACATCACCGATAAGCTACAATTGTCTAAACGAGAGAATCCTGACGACGAAGATTTAAATCTGGATTTTAATGCCGATGAGCCATTTGCAATCAAGGGCCTACACGAGATGATTTCGCACAATGAGGATATCTCGCTGTTAAAGAGTGATCAAGCGTTTCTTGGTACTCTTCCTTCGACCAATGTGTTGAAGGCCCGTATAAGGTCTTATCAAGAGTTGAATAGCGGCATAGAGGCCGAGCTCGGGCATCTAGCCGACTACGGTAAGTTAACGGCAAAGTTCAAGAAAGTTGTTGGTATCTGCACTGGTGTTGATGCCAAGGACGTTGACGAACTTTTGGATGGTTTACTTGAGGCTGTTGAAGGACAGCAATAGGAAGAGTGATATCAAACATTAGCGAAAGCACCAAAGGCAGCGAAAGAGGCTAAGGCAACATTTAATTCTATCAGGATATCAAGTGTATTTATTATGTACGTTAGATTCAGTGAATTGTAGATGTGAATACCGACAGACCATAAGTAGCTACAGAAACATGTAAAAGCAGTCAGGGATACGACATCAATCATACATTGTCATTATTGAGACTAGATTCCTAGCTATAACTTCTAAACCACGAATTGGCATTCAGAAATCTTTTCCAAACCATTCTATATCAAATTTTCATACGTGTTCAAAGCATTCATTATTGCCGGCTCCTGTTTCAGAAGCTCTTTAAAGTCTTCTAACGATATCGTATCAGATTCTTCCTTGCCCAAGATTCCAAAGTACTTCTTTACCCGGAGCTCAGGAGTGGCCACATCATCGGGCAACGCCACCATGGTGCCGATCATCTTGTACACGGCAGTCACCACTTTAAGCATGTCGGTGTAAGTGACGGCTCCCTTTTTCTGGAAGTCGTAGAGCCTATAGCTCCAGTCCAATTTCTGGCTATCGGTGCCTCGGCTCGTTATGCTCAAGGCAATGATAAACTCCTTAAAATCCACGTACTTGGAGTTATCCACGTCAAAGATGCGAAATAAGTACTGACAGTAGTCGGTAGGGTCACCAAAAGGAAAGAACTGCTTAAATATTTTGGCAAACTCCTCTTCTGACAACTGTCCAGATGGACAATCACGAAGAAAGCCCTTGTACCATTGCTGGAGCTCCCTCTTGTCGAAATATGTTGCCAGTTTCAAAGACTTTAAGTCGTCTTCCGAGAGCTTCGACACTGCCTTTCCCATACTAACGGGCTAACTGATGGTGGTTACTGTGTTTACAGCGCTGACTTTTGCTCAAGTATTGACTGCGACATGCGAATTTAATCAGAGCGACACACAAAATCACCATCACCACTACCATGAAGAGACTCCAGATCTTAGCCAGAAGGACACTTAACTACGGGAAACCTCAGAATCCTGTTTATAATGCTCGAAGGATCGAGCCGATCCAGAGGGTGGGAGAAGAAATCGATGTGAAGAGAGCCCGTCTTTTGTACCAGTCGAGGAAGAGAGGCATTCTTGAGAGTGACTTGATCTTGTCGACATTTGCAAGAAAGTATTTAAAGCACTTTGGTCACGAAGAGCTTGACGAGTACGACAAGTTATTGGACGAAGCTGACTGGGATATCTATTACTGGGCTACCAAGAACTACGATGTTACCCCGATCCCTGACAGATGGAAAAAGTCCAAGATTTTGAAGATGCTCCAAGATAGTGCAGAGAACAAGGAGAAGGAGCTCTTGCGTATGCCTGAGCTCGACACCTACGAGCTTCCATCTGCCCAGGGACAAAAGCAGTAAGATGCTGGTTTAGTTATATGTTGGTAAGTGTGCAAGTTATTGCGCATAACTAAGCGTAGGCAAAAAAGCATGCTGGGCAGCGCGCTATCAGGCATGGCGGTGCGTCGCTAGCTTCGGGGGGCTAACGCCATCGAGCCCCGCGCTGGCTACGGCCGCGCGATCGCCCAAATTTGTCGCTACAGATTCACTTTATCTCTTGCTCTGTAAATAATATATAATATACTTCCAATTCCATGATCGATTCAATTCCTCAGGGTCTTAGGGCCGACAAGTCGGTGACGCCGTTTATAGCGAGGGCTGTGGAAGTGGAGGAGGCGAACCCCGTGGTGAGCTACTACTGCAAGATCTTTGTTTTAGAGTATCTTTTAAGTAACAAGCTCCACACGCAATCAACAGAGAATGAACAATTTGCAGTGAAATTGTTGGACGAAACAGAAGCAATCCACAACGATACGCTGGACGAGCTGTTGCATCGGATATTGGCCGACAAGAACTTGTCCACTGGGGTTGTATTGGCATTTACTTATAAATTGTTTAATTCTAGTTTAGAGGACCTCAACAGTTACAAACGGGAGAACAAGGCCGCAGTAGTGCAGAAGATTCGGGCGACCCTCAATTTCCTCAGCGTATTAGGCATTTTTGCCAACGATGAGAACCAAGTGGACTTTGGCAAGCTCACAGGGGGTAAAGCCACCACTGCAGGCGAGTTTGATGCTTCAAACAAACAAAAGATAAAGACCTTAAAGTTTCAGCTTTCCAGGGTCCTCAAGGACGAAGTTGAGGAGACAAGTGAGGATGACCAAGAAGAGTTGGAGAGGGAATTGGAGTTAATGGGACAGAACGAGCCAGAAGAGGAACCGAAAGAAGATCCTGAACCAGAACTGAACCAAGAGAAAGAAACCACAGATGAAACTGGACAACAAACTGGAAAAGAACTTAGTCACGAAAGTGAACTCGACGCTGGATCTGCGGAGCCCGAATACGATGCTTCGAAAGCATCATCTGTCACTCTCCCTCAAGCCCCACATTTTGCTCCCGATGATGAAGGTGACGTTAGGTTGCCCGGTGCGCCCACGTACTTGCCCGACGACGACATTTCACTGATCAACAAGTCGTCGTCGATTCAAGTGTTTTCCCCGGAGAAAGACGACAAAGAAGATCAATCCAAGGTAGACAGCAAGGACCAAGATCGCAAAGCCGATAAACCAAAGGCCAAAGCGAGCAAACCAACACTCACAAAGTCCAATATCAACACTTTTCTACAGAAGGGAGAGAATATTTCCCTTATTCAAAAACATGCTAAGTTTGCCATTTCCGCATTAAATTACGAAGACTTGGAAACGGCAGAACGGGAACTTCGGGAAGGACTCGAGATATTGTCCTTTCTAAAGGAAACTACATAACTAATAATAAATGATCGCTCAGTAATGCATGCAGGCCGTCGTAATTGTGATCTCAAGCTTATGATTGCATAATCCTTCCGCTTTTTCTTATCCCTAATTCTAGTCACCTCTTTCCACTTACTCAATCTTTTCATCTTTCTCCAACTTCTCTTCCTCTAATCTCTTGTCTCTCTTCTTCTTCTTCCTCTAATCTTTTGCCTCTCTTTTTCTTCTCTTTTCTTCTTCTCTTTGCTTGTTTCTTAGCTGTCTCACATCATGCACTAAGCTGCAGCGGCCCAGAAATCCTTGACAGTACCACGTTTCTCCACCTGTCTACAGTCGCAAAAGCAGAAGCTAAGCTGTCGTAACTCATTGGATTATGAGTCTGCGCCACACCACCGCTACAAACGTCTTTGTTAAAGCCCGTCTCAAAGCCGTGCTCAGGTCCAATGACATCGCGTGTCTTGCTTTGCTGTCATCTGCGCTGTCCGCTGCGCTACCTCACGCTATCCTGCGGTGCGCAGTCGTTCCCACGCGCCCCAGCGCAGGCGCCGACGCGCGTACACAAAGACCACTAAACTACAAAAAAAAAACATTGGCGGCACCGTTTTCTATTTGGATTTACCTCTTTTATTATCTTGTGACCGCCAAGGAAGGAAGGCGAACAAAAAGCAAGAACCAGAGGCACAAGAGAACACACTGACAACGCATCACCGCAGAGTAGAACTGGCAAACAAAATTACCAAATTACAAGGTAACATCACTACTACAGCACAACACACAGTATTATGAATGCTGTCAAGAGATTAACGTTACCAAAGAAACACGATAGGTCGTCAGTGGCGAGTCAGGAGGAACTGTTAGATGATGTTTCTCCTGAGTTGGTGCCCATTGTCACCCTTCTTTCGTCACAGAGTCATAGAAGATACCACGAAGGGATATTCATGTTGTATTATGATTTGAATGGTGATGGGAAACCGGCGGAGAGAGAATGGCGTGAAGTTTATGGGATATTGACGGGGAATCAGTTGGGATATTGGGACGCCGCCAACTTAGTGGCGTTTAAAAATAACCCCGAAGGGCTACTTGAAGCTTCCGCTAAACCCAACTATATAAATTTCACCGATTCTATTTATAACGCCATGAGAACTTTACCTGCCGCTAAGCAAAACTTGGATAATGTCATTATAGTGTCGACAACATTAAAGAATCGTTACTTACTACAATTCAAGTCATATCGTGATTTAACTTGTTGGTATACGGCACTTAGATTATCTAATTTCGAGTATAACGCCTTACAAGAAGCCTACACTGGAGCCCTTCTCTCTGCTAGAGGTTCAAGATTAAGTGACGTAAAGACTATCTTGGCTGAAAAACGATTCGATCATGAAGATTGGGTGTCGATAAGATATGGATCAGGAATGGCGTGGAAACGATGTTACGCTGTGGTCGAACCTTCCACCACAAAGAGACGACTGTTTACCCCTGGAAGAGTGTTATTCTATGAAAATGACCAGAAAAAGAAAAGACTGTTGATTGCCGTGGTGACAAACGTCACTAGTGTCGCTGCGGTGTACCCCCAATCACATCAACTTATTGATCATTCTACCATGTTAAAGTTAGAAGCTTATGTCAATTTCAAGACCCCTAGCTTTTCACCGAAAAAGAAAAATATGGAAGACTTCAATAATGCCTCTCTATTCCTCATGCCCGAGCAGCATTCCTCAGTACCTGGATTCGACACCTTAATCCGATTCTTGATCCCATTGTTGGATTCGTTTGGTCTTTATGGCCGCCCGAAAAGGTTGAAAGCTGATAGAGTCGACCCAGAATCATTGTTATTTGCCCTCCCAACTTTACCTAGAGTGCATTATCTTGATGTCAATGATTTATCTCAATTGACCAATAATAGCGGGTTCTTATCGTGGGATAGTTCGCAATGGGCAAATGCCATCAAATCTCTCTTGAAGTCAAAACTAGATAGAGGTTATGAAGGATGTGGAAGCTCTAGAGGTGTGGCCGGAGCTATTAGCTCCTTGAGTAGCCCCACAGGTTCAAGTTTTGAATCCTCGTCTTCTTCGAAAAAGAGTCGTGATCCATCTTCTACCTTGTATAAAGAGAATCCTTCATCTCGTTCTTTACCTCCACCACCAGCGGAAGAAAGAAATATCAAAAAGAAGCCAGTGCCTATCGAAAAGTCGGATCCAGTGCCCGATGTCGCTACCACTTCATCTCGCGCACCTCCGCCGGCTCCTCTCGATGGATTAAGCATCCCCGCGAACGATCCTCACCGATCAGTACAATTGGCTGATATCTATCACAAATACTCCAAGATTCAGTCTCCTTCTGATCAATTCCACGATAGAGATATTTTGCGCAATGGATCTGAAGAACAACTTCTTGAGGATGAGTTACCAGAATCATTTAGACAAGTGAATTTGGGACTGGAACCAGGAATGTACCCTCAAAATGATGACAATCTATTCAGTGATGATGACGATGATGACGATGCTCCTTCCACTTTAGTGCCGCCAGATTTAAGATCTCAAGCCAATAGTAGTAGTTCCTCGGTGAGATCACCAGGTACTCAATATCACCAATTGAACCAAGAGATCACTAAAACATTGGATTTAGACCAGAACCTGGATGAGACGATCCCTCGTAAGGTTAACTTAGCGAAGTCATCACCTTCTTATAATTTAAGTGATGCCATTGATGATAGAAAACAACTTGATGGACAGAAGTACCAGCGTGATCAGTATAAAGCACAAAAATATCCTCAAAATGATTCTCAGTACGTATCTCAGTACGAATCGCAATACGCATATGACCCAAATGCTCAAAAGTCTTTACCAAGGACCAAGTATGAAGAGCCTCAATACAGAGCAGATAAGGAGTCACAGTATCAAAAATCGTATAAAGAGCCTAAAGAGCAAAAGTCTAAACAAAATCCATATGAACGGAAACTTCAAAAGTCTCACTACCCTGAATATGAACAAAATCAGTCTCAGCCATCTCAATACCACCAGCCTCACCAACCTCAACAGCCTCAATATCAACAACATCATCAATATCAACAATCGGAACCCGAATATTCGCAATCTCAATATCAACCCCAATACTCCCGGTCAGAGCAACAAGGCTACAACTCAAATGGACCAGTACCTCACTATTCTAGTACAGTGGCCCCTAGTGGGTATCAGCAAAAGGTTCCTGAGTTTCAGAAGGTGAATGTAATGCCATACCCACCTCCTAAGAGCCAGCCTCAGTACCAGCCTCAGCAGTATCAGGCTGCTCCTCAGCAACAGAGTTATCCTCAATCGGGGCAGTTTGGCTACACGGGAAAAGTACAACCTCCTGGGAGAAGGAAGCCAGCCCCTGGAGCACTTGGTCCAATGCCTCGTCCGATGCCCGGTGCAATGCCTGGTCCTGTAATTCCTCCCGGCACTGGGGCAAAGCCTGTTCCTGTTGCTGGGGCAAAGCCTGTTCCTGTTGCTGGAGCAAAGCCTGTTCCTGTTGCTGGAGCAAAGCCTGGTCCTGTTGCTGGAGCAAAGCCTAGTCATGGTGCAGGGACGATGCCCATTCCTGGCCCCAGTGGAATGCCTCGGCCGATGGGACCAATGCCTATGGGACGGGGTGACCCCAGTAGTCTAAGACTGTACGAGCCGTCACAAAACCCTCATGTATATTATCAAACCGGAGTACCCCCCAGTATTAATCTTTCTGGACCTCCCCCAGGAGTTAAAGAATACGATTATTCAAAAAGCAGAAACGTCCAGCGCTATTAGTATGTAATATAAAATAGAGGAAGGATCAAGAAATATGTAGACAACTACGAGGGACCACACCTTCTTTATTATCAAGTTTAACCTTGCACCAATTTTCCGAATGTCGTTCAAGGATCACCACTCGGTCACCCACATTGACATCAAGCTCATCTTTAAGAAGCTTACGATAAGGTTTTACCACGAGTACTGAGTCTCTGGAGTATACTGACTCGTCCAGAGATAGTGTTACCATATTGATGAGTTTAGGGAGCTTCACTGGCGGTTTGGGATCTTGTACCGTTTGTTTCGAATCGTTATAGGGCAAAGCGACAAACTGAGGAACTGGTGAATCCACTGGCTTCTTAAGGTTAAATTTACGCAAAAATAGAGGAGATTTCGGTTCAGCTCCCTCTCTTGGAGGGTCTCTTGGGAAGTCAAATACTTTACTTACTCTATTTTTGAGGAAATCCGCCATGGATCTTCGTGGTTCTGGTTGCAGCTGTTGATAAGGCTTTGTATATGGCTCTTTTGGGGGATTATAAGGGTTTGGCTGTTGTTCCAGTCTCTGCTTTGGTTCATAGTTGAAATACTCCGTCTTATAAGATAACATTTTGTCTCTGTTCTTGCTGAAGGATCTCTTTTTAAAGTAGATAAATCCCCCCACAAACACAATAAGTAGACCAATAACTGCAGCAGGGATTCCTATAGCCAACCCTAGTTGGGTAGAGTTGCTATTCTTAGTCATTATTCCATCCAACCCCCCGGTAGTAGCTGCTTGGGTAGTCATAGAGGTGGTCTTGTGTTCGGTCTTGGTTTTGGTGGTTCGCTTTGACCCTGACGACGACGTGATGGTATATGTCGTGGTGAGAGTCTCTATAGTAGTAATGTCGGTTGAGTGTCCCATGGTGTTTCGTGATTAGTGAATAGATAATACTTATATATCCGTATATATATTCTAACGGTCTTTCGCAGCCATGTTTCAGATGTGAAACACCCGCAGAAAGTGAAACACAAGACCCATTCGCAAATCCGGATCATTGGCCATCTTGATGAGGTCTAGTCTTTTGTCCTTGCTTCGATATTACTTCTCCCTTGCTTTTTTCTTGCTTTGTTCTTGCTTTGTTCTTGCCTTTGTTCTTGTATTTGTATTTGTTTTTGTTTGTTGCCTTGTTCTTGGCTCCAGTCTGGTTTACTTATCGTTATTCTTTACACAGGCAATATTTGCTCTTCTTCGTCAGGGAAGTACTTGAAAAACACCGCTACCGCAAACGCATTACCGATGATCGTCCCAAGGATTATGTCGGTAAAATGGTGGCGGTAGTCTTGCACTCTGGAGAGTGCAATGTACGATGCTAGCAATAACGGCAACGAAGCCACCAACACTTTAAGGATTTTTTGATTTCTAGACACTTGCAACTGCTTGTATAGCCACAAAGTCAATAACGTAAATGTGCTAAAGCTGATGGACGCGTGTCCAGAGGGAGTAGACCTCATCCCATCAATCAAAAGGCTCTGCCCCAACGGAGCAGTACACACCGACACATCCACCAATTTATTCAAGGGAGTACCCTTTTTGGGCCCACACCTCTCGAGAAAGTCTGGTCTAGGTCTTCCAATCCAATTTTTCAACGTATCAGTGACGACTCCATCAATGGTAAGCGAAAGACATAGTGCGAGCATACTCACCTCTAAAAGCTTCAATTGTTTTGGATCCAAGTTGAATCGTTTCTGTTTCGCCATAGTAACCCCGAAAAACGTCAAACAGGGAATGACAAACGCCAATACTATACATTTGATCCCGGAAACCCTTTCATGGTAAGCAAACGGATGTGATATCGTCAAGTCATTCAACGAAAACTGACGATTAAACGGCTTGGAATTCTCGGCCACCAAAAAGAAGTACCCTGCCAACACTAAGGCCGTGATCCAGTCCACTCCATACTTACCGAGGTTCATGAGAGTCGATTGTCAATGAGAAGAGTGTTTTGGAATTGATTGTGGACTGAATGTAGTTGCAGCTGAAACTGTAAACTACAAACGTAAACTGTAAACTACAATGGTAAACTGTAACTTAGCTAATTTTAGCTTAACTGTAAATATTTATTAGTACTAATCATTAAAGGGATTAAAGCTAGGCATTATATTCTTTGGCGAGGCTATCTTGTTAGAGAGTCGTAAGTTCTCCGAGGCTCCTTCAGTAGCGAAACCGTAAAAGTTGCCCTTAAGTTCCTTTTCCATGAGGTCAATCAAATTAAGTAAGTTGATTGAGTGGAAATAGGTGGACACCGCCAAGTTTTCAAACTCATTGATAGAAAAATTCAATATCTGGTCATTAGTGAGCTCGTACTCCTTAGGGAACTTATTTGTAGCACTTTCGGGTTTTACGTACACGGGGATGGACTCGTGGTATGACTCAGGACTATCATAGGGCAACAAGGCACATAGCCAAATCCTCGTCTTGTAAATCTTGAACAACTCTTTGATAAGCCCTCTGAAATCGATTCTTTTGAAATTGGCAAAATAATAAAAAATCAACTTTTTAAAATCCGATTGGTATTCAACATTCACCAAGGTTAAATCATTTTGTAAATTAAGTTCTTTGATTTTATTATGACAAGTGGTGAAAGCTCTCTTCTCTTCGAGGAATTTCCCACTAATTTTATGGATCTCCTTGGGGGTAGCAAATCTTAACACTTGCTTTGTAGGTAAAGTAATGATAAATTCATTATCTTCATTTGAATGACTATTGACAATGTCCGAGGCATTCAACTCGGTGGAATGAGTACCTGCCTTAGTATGATTTTCATCATTAATTGACAAACTCTTTAAGTGTTCTAATTTCTTTAAATAATTAAATAAGATGGCAAAGTTTAGTGACACCAACGGTTCCAAGATCATCACCAAATCTTTGCCTCTATCACCATCGACTATCACCAAATCATTTTTCTGTAAAAAGATATTGGAGTTGTCAGGGTACGACAAGAGATCACATTTCCCATTCTTATTCACCACCAAACACAATAATTTATGATTAAATGTCAAATTATTAAGGTTCTTTACGAATTGAATTAATTTCAACACCACCGCATCCGTCACCAACCGGTTAATCTTGGTTAAAATTTGATTGCAGAGATCAGGGTTTTGGAAATATTTCATGGTCTTTAAATGAAGTTTCTTTAATTCCGGCGATGCCACAATATATTGGCCCTTAAGGATCAATCCATTTTCAAGTTTGATCCCCTGACCAACAGGAGTAGGTCTCGCTGGTTCTTGAAAGATCGAGGCAACAGGAACAGATGCACTGGACGAACCAGCGGATCCAGAGGCCCCGCTACTAGATGGGGTAGTGGCAGAAGATGTTCCCGTGCCCACAGACGACCCCGTTGCAGCAGACGACCCCGTTGTAGTAGATGACCCCGTTCCAGCAGACGTTCCCGTGCCAGATCTTCCAGTCGCTGGTCTACCTCTCGGGCCATTTGCTAGGATTTCAGCCATGGGGGCATCATTGTGATAATCCACCAACTGGCTAGGTCTTCTCGACTGGAAGTCGTCTAGTCCCGAGTTTATGCTCAAATCAGAAAACCCATCGCTCAAGCCGTTAAGATTAACAGGCGGAAGGTTCGGATTTTGAGAAATACTATTGAGCACCGCTAACGAAGCCAAGTTATTCGAGTTATAAAACGACGAGTCACCAAAACCTGACAACCTAGTGATGGATTCTGCCGCGTAAGAAGGTCTTCTTGACGAGATATTGCCGACCCCACCTCTTAATTCACTGGGTAAATTAAACGAATCCACATGAGCTTTAGCTCCAAATGTGGGCGAAAACGGTGAGTTTGATAACGGATCCTTGCGTCCCTGGTCAAAACCAGGGGGGGCGTTGCCCATCAATAAATTGCCCTCGATATTTTCCAACTTCTTTAGAAGCAGGCTATTTTTATCAGCTGACGGAGCCACTCCATCAGAGCTGTTTTTCCTACTGAAACCAGTGAACTTTTTTCCCGACCCAGGATTGTTCTCCCCTGACAAAAATTCAGGATAGTTAAAGTTCATCTATATGTCTATTATCACTTGTCTATCAGTCTATAAGGTCAAAAAAAAAAAGTCCCTAAAAATACAAAAAAGCCGTCGACACGGATGGGTCACCCCAAACTTAAGATTCGATAAATTTAATAGTCGATATATACTGATACAATCAGATATATTAAGATTATCGATTATTCGATTATTACTGTTTATTAGTTTATTATTGGATTGTGGTCGTTTTTCATACAAGATCAGGGTTTGAGGGGAGTCCATTCCGGGGTAATTTATACTACGCGAACGACATTGGAGAGCAAAAAGGTTACCTCCGGCGACAGCCGCTTGATATCTCCGAAACGAATAGTGGACGACCGTTTCATTTTGTCCCCACCTGCCACTAGATTGGCTTGTGATCGAGACTATCTTGCGGTTGCGCACCTGCCAAGAGGGGCTGGGCCAGCGAAGGAGCTCGCCGCAGACTTTCTGTGAATAGCGAGATGCAGTGTTGGGCAGCAAAGCGGTGCGGCCCACCTCTAGGGTCAAATAAGCCACTGTGCAGGCGAGTACTCATGAAACGACGACAGGACTAAGGTGATTAGGGCTAGACAGGGCTGGGAATTGGAGGGCGGTGGTATGCAGTCTGTCCCGTTATCATACAATAGGGTAATTAATCAGAGTACTAGATTACCTATAACTTAGTTAATCGTAGTACCTATGATCTCATGCAATAGTATGCCTCTTACCATAGCATATCTCATATCATCAGGAACACCGACATGAATACAAGAAAATGCCTCTCATATCACTCACACCAAATTGAACCTCTCGTCAATCTAATCACTTATGTCATATAGTCCATTAATCTCTTTTCTGTTCATACTCACTATGCCTTGTCCATTCATACTCTCCATAGCCCTTCAATACTCCCCATAGTCTCCATAGTCCTCTATCATCTCACTCATATCATCCCTATCCCATCGGTGTCTCCCATGAATTCTACAAAAATTATACAATCTCTTGTATTATCTATATCCTCCGACTTGTTCTCTGTGGGCTTCGATAACGTCACCATCCTCCAAATCTAACTCATCTGGAGTGGAGTCTGGACCCACTCTGGTACCATCAATCAAAAATCTCAAGGTATCCATACTCTTACCTTGCCTCTTGCAGAAAGCTTCCATCAATCTTCTCATCGGCGTGGTTCTCTTGATCTTGAAAAAAATTTCCGCCGATCCGTCAGAGACCTTCAAGTTGATATGTGTGTTGTCTGGCTTCTCTTCCTTTGGTTGTTCGTTATCTGACATGTTGATACTGTTATGTTATTTATTTGAAAAGGATGGCCAAATAATGCCACCGAGAAAATGTCGTGGGATCCTATCGCTGCTGCAATACACGACATAGCGTAAGGCTGCAATACGCGACATATGTCAATGATACAGCAATATCAACAATACTATAGGTGATTTTGCTGATGTGATACTTGAGATTGATGTGATACGTGTTGTATTGTTGATGTGATACGTGTGTTGGTGTGAGATGTGTTTTGTTGGGGCGGCGTGTTGATGTCATTATTCCTCCTCCCTTTTTGTTTCAGTAGCGTTTCATGCTTCACTATATAAGACCCTCACACATGCTACCTCATTCAGGAGTCCAATGATCTACTATCTTAGTCTAGGGGAGAGGCTATCGCAGCTTTACCTCCATCATTATATAATCCTCTTGGTGTTGATGATTATAAAGGTATACTTGTTCGGTAGGGCATTAAATAATAGCTTGGACCAGATGGCAGACTCCGCTCAGCAGCAGCATGAAATACTAAACAATTACTCTCGCGAGTTATCTCAATTGCCCGTGAACATTTCCAAGGCTTTAAACAGTGCTATTTCCTCTCTGGTGAATCAGTTTGTAGCGTCATGGCTGAATATTATCGTGATATTTGGTAAGGTGATAAAGAACCTCTTGCTCTTTTACCTAGAGATCTTCTTGGGGACAATCACTTGCTTAGTGACGGCAGCCGTCAATGGTACGGTGAATTTTGCCTTGGATTCTTCCGAGTCCCTCATAAAGGGCGTAAACTCCACTATTGTTGGACTAACAAATACCATCGATGATGGGTTGAACGGCTTATCCTCGGTGATAAATACTTTGATATCTTCATTGGACAAAGTTAAGAGCTTATTTACGGGGAAAACAGATAACGGAGAGAAATACACCAACATGGTGAATATCTCGGTAAAAGCCCTTCGCAATGTGTCAATTCCCTCGTCAGTGCTTGATGATATAAAGAATTTCAAGAAAAAAGTGCCCGATTTTCTGGACATCAATAACGATACTAACCTCTTGATTGCTAAATCATTTGAATTATTGGCAAAAGAGCTACAGAACTCCACTTCCTTCCATAATATCTCCACCGATTCTTTCCCACAAATGCCTAGAGCTCAAGTGGGTAACTTTCTGGAATCGTCGCAGGCTCTATTGGACCTGATCGACAGAACAAGTGCTGCGGTCAACAAGATCGCCAACATCATCGTCATCTGTCTATGTGGCATGATTTTGTTTGGCCTCATCTTCTTGGCCCTCTGTGAGTTCAAAAAGTACCAGCGTCACATCAATTTCGCCAATACCGTGAAGGAAGAGTCCATGAAAGATGTGTTGATAAATTATCGAACAAACAACTTCATGGCGCTTCACCGGCTAAATTTGGTGATGTCCCGAATGTCTGATGCTAAAAGAAACGTCATTCTTTGGTTAATCAATTATATCACTTCATCATTCGCAATTTGGGTGCTAATAATTAGTTTTGTAGGGTTTATCAGCATTCTTTTGCAGTATATTCTTTTGCGGCTATTGCAAAAACTCAATTTCCAACTGGCTCCGTCGCTGGTGGCGGACTCGCGGGCCAACAACTACATCAAGGATGTTAATCTGTTCTTGACAAAGAGAGAGAATACCATGAATAAGGAAGTTTTTGGCCATATCAAATCCGCTTCCTCCTCTGTCAATTCTACTTTAAACACCTTCATGTCAAATGTTAATCATACCATCTCTATTCTTTTCGATTCTACGCCCTTTAAGGGCCCGATAAACACCGTGATCTACTGCACTTTTGGCCGCAAAATCGCTACTATCGAAAGGGGCCTCACGTGGATTAATGATAATGTCGAAGTGAAATTACCCAGAATCTCCAAGCAATTGCAAAATGATATCAATGATTTACAGAATTTCTCTTTAGAAGTCAAATTGGCAGAATATGCCCAAAAGGCTGCCGACAAAGTTATTCTTTATTATCAGAAAACTCTCTTGATAGAATTATGGATTTGTTGCGGACTATTTGGTCTTTGGTTATTGCAAATATTAATAGGTTGTATTATTTTGGCATTTAAAAACTACTATACAGATGATATTGTGATAAGCGGACCCAAACCTCTCACCGAAGACGAGAAAAAGCAGTACGGGTACCCGTTGACCATTCCTTTACTGAAAGAACCTTCTAGTATGTACACAAGTGATAGTCAATGGTCAGGAATCAAAAGCTAATACCTTATTTCGGTTTCTTCCAGTAATACTGTTTATGTGTCTTTCTACACGATCTCAAACCACCATGTCCTTTTATACTCTTGACCAATTCGACTCTGGCAGTATCATCGTCGTTTTCAGGCATATAGTAGTATTCTTCATCGAGTGGTTTCCCTGCAGCATCTTTGCCTTCTCTATATATAACACCAATACTTTTGGTATAATCCAAGATCTTTCTTATCTGCTCCAATGACAATTTCGACGTAATCACACTAATGGTCTTTAAAAATGACGCAGGAGTCGATGACAATCTCGAGAATGCCAAATGATTGATTAGTATATTACTGACTTCTGCCACATTTTCAATAGAATCAAGATTAACCTCCTTTGTCTCGGTTACTTCATTTGCTTCATTTGCCTCCTTCTTTACCGCCTTGTTGGGCTTTTCGGTGCTCTTTCTTTTCCTCTTTGTGTTTGTCTTGTCCGCCAATGGAGTCTTGGATCTCTCCTTTTTCACGGAGACTGCGGGCAGAGCTGTCCGAGCTGGTGTAGCCTTATCCTGGAATATAGGAATCTTTGGAGGCTTGCTGGGGGTCGAGAGGTCAGGGTATCCAATCTTTGTCTTTGCTGGAGGTTCAGGGACCTCCTTCTTTTTCTGAGTCAACGGAGTCTCGCTAGGTTCAATATGGATTGGTTTATTATTAACTGGCTCTGGCTCATCATTTTCTGGGTTCAATAAAATCACTTGGCCTCTCACTTCAATCACGATATTGTGGATCCGAGGCATAGTGATACATTCACCCTGGGCAACAGTGAACTCGGTTAACCCCGGCATAAGATGGATGGTTTTTGACTTCAATGTCTCCAGACCTTCCATAGGAGCCTCAGTCTCATAAATGATGTAGTTGTTTTTGACGCTTGTGGAGTATATTGAGCAAGTTTTAGGTATTCTAATAGCAAACCCATTGAGCCCCATGCAATCAAGAATAATCTGTTCCGAGCTATACACAATGGACAAATGGGCCCTCGAGATCATCCTATCCTTTGCATTCAACACATAGTCACTAGATGTCGATCTGCCAATCAGAATGGAACTTTTGGATTGGCTGTAAAGTGGGATACTCAAGTAGTCCTTAGCCGGGATCATGATATGGAAATCCTTATTCTGGACATTCTCTGGCTCATTCGCTGGGGTAGAGCTTCTTGGAGAGCCTAAAGTCCCTTTCTTGTAATCTGGTGATGAGTCCCTTCCAAGGGTCGAAGACGGGTTAGGCGTAGGATACGTAAACCGATTGACTCTGTCTTTAGGTTTATCCTCGCCAAGCAAGGGCGACGACGGCGGAAAGTTCATCATCGCTGGCTGTTAGTCTGGCTCTTCTAGTTCCCAGCTCCAAGTTAGCTGCCTAGCTGTATTTCTACCCTCAATAAATCGCGTTCACACTGTTACCGTGTCTATAAACAAAATAACACGAATCGCGTACAACCAACGGTGTGTGCAGGCAACGATGACTTTCTAAGTTCATGTGTCACTCATGTGACTCCAGGGTTTTCTAAGTCACATATTACACGTGATGTAATTTTTTTTTTGATGATATTTGTTACACAAACTTGTAAAGTTGTGCATGCACGCCTCCAGCCCTGTCGCACTGGGAGGAAATTTTTCAGAGAAGAGAAGCAGAACAGTTTCTTGTAACATAGATTAACAGAATCAGTCATGAGTAGTAAGTAAAAATGAATCACAGGAGAGATGAACAGTGTATCAAGAGAGTGAGAGGATCATCGAGTATAGCGGAGAATTATCGAGTTGGAATAAAGTATTGCAGGAGCAGGGTGAATTAATCAAGTTTCAATGACTATTTTTGATATCGAATATAATCCTATTATTGAATACTACTGAATATCATCAGGTTGGGCATAACGAATATATGTTGTGGATGAAGTTATTACACCGCTAGTTCATTCTCATTCATCTATGATCAGTACTAACATTGTACAGAGGGTACTCCATCTTTAGGTAAACGTCACAACAAGACTCACGTCTTATGTAAGAGATGTGGTAACCGTTCATTCCACGCTCAAAAGAAGACTTGTGCATCCTGTGGTTACCCAGCTGCCAAGATTAGATCTTTCAACTGGGGTCAAAAAGCTAAGAGAAGAAAGACCACCGGTACCGGTAGAATGCAATACTTGAAGCACGTTCCAAGAAGATTCAAGAACGGTTTCCAAACTGGTGTTGCTAAACCACAAACCGCTTAAGAAGTATATTCCATATATATCATTAATATAAAAAGATCTGTCAAGTCACTAAATCCATCTCGTCAAAATTACTCTCTTCATTCATGTTGAAATATAAGTTATCAGCTTCATCATGATTCACAAATTTGTTTAGAATCTCTCGAGAGAGCTCGATGATGTCAGAGTCATAAGGGAACTCGAGTCCGTTAGCGAATTCACTCTCGATATGGGGTAATTCCTTGTTATTATTCGTCCAATGACTTAAGTCTCTCGCTCTTTGCTCCACGGCTTCATTGTAGAAACCTCTAATATTATGACTTCTTGTCTGTTTCAATAGCTTGAAAGCTTCAAGGGAAAGAGAATCGGCCCCGAACGAAATTCTTGCAAACACCACGAAGATCTCGTAGAGGGTTTCTGGATGGATCAAATCATTGATACTTGGGGCATTTTTGATTATCTGGTTTATCAATCTGATTAGTTCAGAGATTATCTCGATTCTTAGGTGAACATGCTGCGACCGAGGCGATTTCATGATATTGTTCTGCTCAAATCCTATAGTTCTAACAAAGAGTTTCATGTACTCCTTAGACTCTAATTGTGAGGTGCTTTGCTTCGTGACCACATACGATTCAAGAAGCTGGATCACCCGAATTCTAAGATTCAAGATATGGAATTCATGATTTGACCGTTCTTCAAATGTGTGATGCGACTCTACTTTGGAATAATTGAAATTTAGCGGCTCGGGGACTAACACCATAGACTTGTTGAGTAAGTTTGTAGTTTCCGGTATTAGTTGGTCCAATTTGGCAATATCTCGATTATTTCCAATCATTCGATTCAACCCATAAAACATGAATTCCTCTTTGATCGGTAAATCTATGAGCAAGATCTTCAATAGCGAATAAAATATGGTTTCATCCTTGATCTGATGGTTATTGAATCCGAATTTGTCCTCAGTTATAGAATAAAGTAACATCTCGGTAATATTGGAGACAAAGTTGATTTGAGCCGAGTGTCTAAACCTTTCGGTGTTTTCGGGAAGACATTTCAAGAATAGAGTAGTCAATTCGGGCCCTAAAGTGACTTCTTCTGACAAGGATACTAGCTTCTCCATAATGTCCATGCAGCATATTAAAAAAAATTTCTCAAGCAACATTACTTGAACGGGCACATCATGATAGAATGCAAAATCATCTTGGTTAAGATTGGAGTCCAATAGAAATAGATGCAGATTGATGAATTGGCAGACTTTAGTGGTCAAGAATCCAATCAATGAACTCTTGACTGCCGAAGGCCGGAACGATATAGAGAAGTAGATCAACGACGCGAGGAACGGGGTGGCTAGAACCAATTCTTTCTCCTTAAGGGTCTCTATTAACAGCACGATTTTCTCGCAGAAATCAGCTATAAGATCGTCCAACCGCAAATCACGCTTTATCGACAAGTAATTTTGCAAGATACTAGAAAGCGGAGTTTTTTTGGCGATGAACAAGTCCTTGATTTTTATATCTTCGTCAACGTAAACTTTGTCAAGATACGTCATTGTCGGTCTGGCAGCACCATTAATGACATAGTATTTCATCTCCTGAGCAAATATAACCGAATCATCGGTCAATCTGATCACTCTAGTCTGACTAGCGACTTTAGGGGGCTTAATCTCACGCTCTGGCTCCACCTTCCTCTTCTTGTATGGCACAGAAGACCTTAACTCATTGGTGAGAAACTTTCTTTCATCCTCTAAAGATTGCAACGCATGTCTCAACACACCGATCTGATCTTCTTGATTCTTTACCAACGACTGATTTTCTGCCCTAAGACTTTCGAGCTCTTCTTGTCTTTGCCGATGGAAATGGTCCATCTGAGCCCGCAAAATAGCCACCTCTCCATCCGCTTTATACAATCGAGCCCTCATGTCGGAGTCAGCAGGCTCACTGGTGGGCTCAGTAGAACCAGAGGGTGCTGGCTTACTCATCAATCCAATAAGAAGGTCATCATCATCGTCT
Organism: Priceomyces melissophilus; assembly: GCA_031081885.1. Taxonomy (NCBI): domain Eukaryota; kingdom Fungi; phylum Ascomycota; class Pichiomycetes; order Serinales; family Debaryomycetaceae; genus Priceomyces; species Priceomyces melissophilus. The sequence goes on along the minus strand of JARYTE010000010.1, from coordinate 92,675 downwards.
TCAAAATCACTATCGGAGCCCATGAGTAGCACGATCTATGTTGATTTATGATAGTGAGTTTTTGGTGTTCCGGTCAATACGAGATATGTTCGGTCGAAATCCGAATCTCATCCCCGATTTTTTTTTTCACCGTTGAACAAAAGAACACCATTCACCATGACTGATTCGAAGCAAGAAAAGAGGCCTGAGACCAAGCCTGAGGGCAAGTCCGAGGCTAAGAATGATGACCATCAGACTAATGGTACTAAGGCCGACCCTGTTCCCCCAGCTTCTTTGATTCCTCAACAACCCACTGTACCAACATCGAAGGATAAAAACACCCAAAGATTGATTGTGGTGTTATCACAGGCATCTTTAGAGACCCATAAAATGAATACAGGTGGCCCTGGTGGCGATAAGTATGCCTTATTAAATTGTGATGATCATCAAGGACTATTAAGGAAAATGGGCAGAGATATAGCAGAGGCAAGACCCGATATTGTTCATCAGTGTCTTTTGGCATTATTGGACTCTCCTTTAAACAAAGCCGGTAAACTTCAAGTGTATATCCAAACGGCAAGAGGAGTGTTGGTAGAAGTGAATCCTAGCGTAAGAATTCCCCGGACTTTCAAAAGATTTTCGGGACTCATGGTTCAATTATTGCATAAACTCAGTATTAGATCGGTGAATTCAGAGGAAAAGCTCTTGAAAGTCATTAAAAACCCTATTACCGATCATTTGCCGACAAAATGTAGAAAGATCACCCTTTCATTCGATGCTGAAGTCCAAAGGGTCCAAGATTATGTGTCGGGAATTGATGAAGAAACAAGCATCTGTGTCTTTGTTGGAGCCATGGCCCGTGGGAAAGATACTTTTGCTGATGAATATGTCGATGAAAAAATAGGACTCTCAAATTATCCTCTCTCCGCTTCGGTCGCCTGCTCCAAATTTTGCCACGGGTGTGAAGACGTATGGGGGATTTATTGATCATGATGTAAATTGCACTACATAATATAAACTTTCCTAATATATAACTATTAACCGATTGATAATTGTAGCATTTGGTTTGTGCTAGGGTGAACAGTCTGCATTGAAAACGGTTATCTCCTGCACATGAGGGCCTTCCCATTTTTATCAATATTTTGCAACTTTCCACTATTTGTGCAAGTGCACAATGACATTCTCAATGACATTCCCCATCATGTCGCTTCTTCATAATATCGGTGGATTGAATCTGTCAGAGAACGTTAGAGAACTTCACTTGAGGATGGGCTCGGCTCCTCTCTTGGTTCGGCAAACTGCTGTTGCTCAAAGGGTCCTCTCACTTAATCCTATATGGACGATTTTACTAGGAGATAAACGAATATACATGCTACAAAATTCCCGGCAAAGGTTTCATGGATAACTTATTATTGTCTATACAGTGTATACCTACTTTATGATACAATTAAACTTCTAGCACTCCTTCTTTCTTCAACACTTTTTCAATCTCCTTGAATAAAGTATCTGAGGTCATTCTCGAGCCCCTAACTCTGCAACAAACGATCTCTGACTTTTGATTCATACCTCTTGGATTCACCTTGATTCTAAATTTACAACTCTTTAAATTAAATGCATTGTTTCTAGAAATCCGACCGGTAATATTAAACCCAAATGCATCATTCTTGAGGTTCTTCAACCCGAAATTAGACCAACTGCTCAATAACGAATATAATGCAGTGATCATCTCTTGTCTAGGTAATATGGTGTTGTATCTCTTGATCTCGCTCGTCATTACCTTAGAACTAGAAGTTTTGAACCAGCTAAAGAAACCTCCGCTAGATTTCCTTTCTTCTTGAGAATCAGTGGCATTAAATGAATCAGCAGGGGAAGGCAATTGGTTGTTTTCAAGAGTCTTTTTAGAGCCGAATGACAACTTCCTGAAGAATGACCTACTACGTTTTTCTGGAACTGGAGGATTCTGATTCTGGGTGACCGGTTCCTTTAATTGCTTGTCCTGATCATGTGATGGAGGTGTTGGAGGAATTGTATCTGAACCACCAGAAACGCTCCGTCTGTCCTTTCTCACCTTAGGGTTATTCACCATAGGCTCCTTGGATTCAAAGTTGGGGATCAACATCGATTCGGCACTAGGTAACATAGACTTATGTGCACCGTTGGATTTTCTTTGGGAATTTCTAACCGACGAGTCTCTAGCCGACGAGTTTCTAACGGATGAGTTTCTAGCGGATCCCTTACCCTCAGGTAACTTGATTTGATCGAAAACATCATCATCAGATTCCTTAGGATCTATCTTGCTACTTCTTCTGGTGGATGCACGTTTCTTGTCGAGGTCTCCCGAATGCACTTGATCGTTCTTAGTGACAAACGTATCATCTTCATCTTCTTCGCCAGGCAAATCAGGCAATTGAGAAGAGGGTCTTTGACTTGCAGACTTTGATTGACGTCTAGAAGATGTAGAATACCTTTTCATTGAGCCACCATGGTATGAGCTTCTCTTACTTGCCAAGTGATCATCAAGATCAATGATCGAGCCTTCATCGAGAGGTACATCTTCTTCACCGTCTTCCGCGGGAAGTCCTGCTCTATCAAGACGATCAGCAAAACTGGTTCTCAAAGCGGGCATGGTTTTGTTTTCGTCACCATTCAAAATAGAGTTCAAATCACCATACGACTCCTTAGTAGAGTACATACTCAAAACCGATAACCTCTTGTTAGAGTTTGTGAAACATCTTGATTTTCTGGTGACCTTGGGGATCTTAACATCTCCAATCAATGTATGCTCTTGGTTTTTGTCATTGCTCTTGCCTTTGATAGCCGAAACCCGCTTGTCTTGTTTAGAAAGCTGGTTAAGATTGAGTTGAGAGTTCAAGAGTCTCGACTTTCTAATCTCACTCATATACTCTTCACTGAGATCTGATCTGTCCATCTTTGGAGTAGGTAATTCATAGTTCATGTTATTAGTGTATGAACTATCTCTTGATAACCTCTTGTCATCATCTTCATCATCCTTTGTCCTGGCAGACACCATCGACATTCTCTTGTCATCTTTGATGACTTCAGGGCCATCGGCAGAACCACCATTTTCCTTATACAGTTTCATTTCCGCATCCAAGGCATCCTTAGCTCTATTGACTTCTTCATTTTCATAAGCCAACCATAAGGGATCTAATCTAGACACTGGTCTTCTCTTTAAGATAGGATGAGATCTACCAGTAGGCTGAGTTACCGATCTCTTTTTAATTTCATCAACGTCTTTAGCAGTCAACATATCATTTTTCTCCTTCGGTGCTTCAGAGATAGATCTCAACTTAGAGCCTCTCTTTGGTTGATCGATATCTCCAACAGCTATGTCACCATCACTATTGTTGACTTCAGGAGCATCATCTTTAACCAATATTGACAATTTCTTGGAACTCAACAAGGATCTTCTTTTTTCCCTCTTCTTTTTCTTTTCGAGTTCTCTTCTTGCTTTTAATTCTGCTTCATGTTTTTGTCTTTCGATCTCCATGAGTCTCTCGTATTCTCTGGCTTCCTTTTCATCTTGATCTTCCAATTTTTCATCCTCTTCGTCATATTGCTCTTGATTGAAGATCTTGTCACACAAGGTAGCAAAGGTGGCTGAGGTTCTTCTCGTTTGCTTATCCATGTATTCCCAATCAGTGTCACCAGACAACTTGGCATAGGTCGACAACAATCTCATGGTAATGGAGTTTCTCTTAAGTCCGCTAGCCATAGAAGCTCTCACTGACCTTCTCTTTGAAATTGAAGACCTATTCTTGTTGACAGAAATGACCGAAGATCTCTTGGATTTAGGAGGAGAGATCTTGGCTGAATTAACCAATGGTGTATCAGTGACAGATTGTCTATTGATCTCCTTAGCTGGTACTGGAGGTAAGTTATTACCTGATCTTTGTACTGCGACAATGTCATTGTAGATATTCTTTGGAACAGACGACTCGTATGCAGAGAACCTGTTCAGTCTTCTTGGAGATCTTGATGGAGAATAAGAGAAGTCCTTCGACCTACGAGGAGAATTTGCAGCGCTAGGAGTGGCAGACATTCTTCCTCCCGTCGATGTCCTTGCAGCTGGTTTATACTGGAAAGAAGTAGGGCGAGAAGCAGCGATTTGGCCCACCTTCTTTTTCCTTGGTGAATTATTATTCAATGATCCCTTACGAGCAGGAGACTTCAGAGGCACAGAAGCGACATTGGCATCATGGTTATGACGATACCTTAACAATAATGCGTAGAAGGTTTTTTCTGGGTTTGGTCCACTTTGTAACAAGCCATTAACGATATCTTGCTCTGATCTATCATTCCACAAGATACACAAGTTCGATAGTATTTGCTTATCTATGTTTTTGACAGATCCTAACGATTTGGTTGCAGTTTCTGGATGGGGCAAGGATTTTTCACTAATCAAATCTTCACTGGGTATCTGATATTTGCGAAGTAAAGGATGGCTCAAGATCTTTTCTGTGGAAATTCTGGCGGCTGGATCGACACATAACATTCTTTTGATTAAATCTTGTGCCTCAGGAGTGATTTCATCATCCGGGATTTCAAAGGCCCCTGCTTGTACCTTCAAAAGCAAGTTTCTGATGTTTTCATCGTCAAAAGGCAATCTCCCCGTCAAGAGGGCAAACAAAATCACACCACAAGACCAGACATCAGAAGCAGCTCCATGGTATCTCAACCCACTGACAATCTCTGGAGCAGCATAGTGAGGAGATCCACAAGAAGTTTCCAAGAGTTTCCCGTGACTCTCTAGGGCAGCCATGCCGAAATCAGCCAATTTAACATTCAAGGAATCATCCAAGAGCAAGTTTTCTGGTTTCAAATCTCTATGACATATTCCCAAGGCATGGCAATACGCGGTGCCTAGTATTATTTGACGAAAATATTTTATTGCTTCTGCCTCTTGTAAAGGACCTCTTTCCACCAAGAGATCGAAAAGTTCACCGCCTTCCACGTATTCGAGCACTAAATAAAGTGCCTTGGAAGTCTCCCATACATCATACAATCTTAAGACATTTGGATGGGTGAGAAGTTTCATTATAATGATTTCTCTTTCTATTCCATAGGGCAACCCCGCGTCACTTTTACCATTTTTATAATCTTCATCTTCACATTGAAGCTCCGACTTAGACACCACCTTCACGGCAGCCTTTTGACCTGTGTGTTGATGGGAAGCCAACAAGACTCTTCCAGTGGCACCTCTACCCAAGGTTTTCCCCAATTTCCAAGGCCCAATCCATTCTGGATGGCCATGGGTCGAATCGGTTCCTGACATAAATGAGGAAGTTGTCGACAACTCCCTTATATGAGAAGGCATTACGACTTATAACGAATGAATGAACGAAGATATAGAAAAATCTATGAAAAATCTATAGAATGAATATTATCTGCATCGTCTTTATTTTAAGTGATGATAATCTGTCGGGATGTCTAGGCCTCAATTGGGAAAAAATTATAAAACGCGTACAACGCGTTTGAAAAATCTCACCTCCTGAGAAGGTAAAAGGGCGTAGAACGGAAGGCGTAGGCTTTGCGCCCAGGGTCTCTATCTGAAGGAGTCTAACGAGCCATTGAGAATGCAGATTGAAGTGAAACAGACGAAAGGGGGAGAGAACGCTACCTTCTGGGACGCCTAAAACTGGCGAGTCACCGATGGCCCAATGAAGTAAAATAGAGCGCAGGGGAAGACAGGCGACACATACAGCAGACAAATGCGGTATAAATATTGTACAGAGCAAGATTTGGTATTACTGAATGTTTGACATAGAAGTAGGCTTCATATGGAGCAATTTCTTAGGACTATATACAGTACCACACAGTACCACACTATACCTTATTATACCACACTATACCACAGTAAATTCATGACAAGGTCATAAGTACGTCATCAAGACGTGAGAGAAATAGTTCTGACACGGCGGGAACGAACATCCAGTCCAACGGTCAGTTCAACAATTTATTCAATAAAACCGCTCAACACGACGGCTAGTTCAATACAAAATAATCGTATACTCTTATAAATTCATTCCAGTCATTAGTTCCACTTGCTTGGTGAGATCTTTCTCGACCTCGTTTCTTTTATGCGTTGTTTCAGCGTCCTTTTTCAATCCTTCCTTGAGTTCGTTGGATTGTAATGCGTTGACCTTCTTCTCCGATCTATTCTCACCTAGCAACAGGGTTATCTCATTCAAGTCCACTTGGTTGTTGAGCTTATGGATCTTGCTCTTTGTCGACTTCGACTTCCTCGTTTGCTTCCTCACCGAGTACTTCTTCCCCATGATGGACGTAATAATAAAGATGGTGATATTCTTTTTGCTCATCACCACTTTTTTTACCTGCAGTACTCAAGCAGACAAAAAAATTTCAGCCCATCAGCTATTAAACAATCTGCAATCAAGATGGTGTCAACTCATAATCGTGACAAGCCGTGGGACACTGCTGATATTGACAAATGGGAGATAGATGAGTTCAAGTCGGATGATAATGCCTCTGGACTTCCCTTCACTGAAGAGTCATCGTTCGTGACTCTCTTCCCCAAATACAGAGAACAATACTTGCAATCAATTTGGAGTGAAGTCACGAAGGCTCTAGGCAATCATTTCATTGGCTGTGAATTGAACTTGGTGGATGGGTCCATGAAGGTGAGCACTACAAGAAAGACATTTGACCCAGCGATAATTTTGAAAGCCAGAGACTTAATTAAGTTGTTGGCTAGATCAGTGCCCTTCCCTCAAGCTGTGAAAGTACTCAGGGACGATATAGCATGTGATGTTATCAAGATTGGTAATATTGTCACTAATAAAGATAGATTCGTGAATAGAAGACAAAGATTGGTGGGGCCTAATGGTAATACTTTGAAAGCATTGGAATTATTGACTGGGTGCTATATCCTTGTCCAGGGTAACACTGTCAGTGCTATGGGACCATTTAAGGGGTTGAAAGAAGTGAGAAGGGTCGTGGACGATTGCATGAAGAATATCCATCCTATTTACTACATCAAGGAGTTGATGATCAAGAGAGAATTGGCAAAGAATCCCGAATTGGCCAACGAGGACTGGTCAAGATTCCTACCAATGTTCAAAAAGAGAAATGTCGCCAGAAAGAAGAAGACCGTTAAGCCAGAAAAGAAGGTGTACACTCCATTCCCACCTGCGCCTACCCCGAGAAAGATTGATCTCCAAATTGAGAGTGGTGAGTACTTTTTGCGCAAGAAGGATAAGCAGCGCAAGGAGCTCGAAGGAAAGAGAGAGGCTCAGGAAGAAGTCTCAGAACAAAGAAGACAAGATAGAGAAAAGGCTTTTGTGGCCCCAGAGGAGGAAAAGTACGAGAATCCTTTAAAGAAGGACAAGAAAGACAAGAAGGAGAAGAAGGAAAAAAGGAAAAGGAACGAGGACTCAGGTTCTACAGAGAAAAAACAAAAAGTTCAATGAATAGAAGCCATATATGTATGAATAATGAATTTCTATCAAAGTTTATATGTTTATTTTCTCTGCTATATTTCCTTATATGCTTTTGTTTTATATTCTGATCTTTTTGTTCTTTTGGGAATTTTATTTACCATTCTGCATATAGCCGCACAAACAATAAATACTAAAACATTTCCTTAGTCTCCCTGCTTTAATTATTTACCGAAGCTCTTTCCTAGCTCCTTGTCTTGGCCGGCCATGTCAAAGATAGACGAACTAATGAGCTTTGTCGACGAGCTCGACGTGAAGTCGACCAAGTTAGCGGGTTGTGTCGACAGATCTCAGATGTACATTGACGAGATCAATAAGATGAACCAGAGTATATTGAAGTCAGATAGTTCTTTTGACGAGATGGCCGAAGCTTTACTTCAAGGAACACATTTTTTACAAGAGTTCCACAGTTTGAACGAGCGGTCGTTGTATTTGGAGTCCAATATTCGGTTCACCGATCGTATTACCAATAGCATGTCGTTAGAGTGTCTACAAAAGGAGTATAACTACACAAAGGGCAAGTATCTTGACACTTATGAGCCTGAGTATCTGTATTATGAAGATTTCAATGACATGTACCATGAAGGATTACAATCGCCGTCATTGAATATCAAATCATCGATAGCAGACTTAAAGTTGAAACCTATCAGATGCAGCTCCACTAAAGTTGAAAAGAAAAAGTCTAGGTACAGATTGTCGTCGATATATAATTTCAATCCTGTGGTCAGCGAAGGTACCAGCGATAAATTCGCTAGTATAATGGATAATGAAGAGTGCACTGATGCCACGTCAGAGTGTTCAATAGAGAAGAATCATGCCAAAGACCAAGATCCCATGAATGTGTTTGAGTCAACAGTGATCGAAAACGTCGATCATACGTCAGAGGGCTCTATATCTTCCCTTGCTGAAGTGGAGGATCCCAAATTTATTGACTTTGAGAAATTCTTGCGGAAATCAAGAATCAACCTTCGAGACGCATTCCCCCATATTCTGCGATCCAAATCTCATGACAGTGTATTGTCCGTGGATAATCCAGCACCTAAGGAGCCTAAGTTTCATAATCCCACTCAAGGCATTCATCTAAAGTCTTCTGGAGTAGTGACTCCGGTAGTGGACCCCATCTACTTTAATTCCTCGTCCCCCAAGAGTAACATGGGAGTGTCAAGAAAGATCTTAAATGAAGTGATCATGAAAACTAGTAGGGCAGAGGCACCCCAAGATAAACCTCAAAGCCTCGAAAGACGAAATAGCTTGGACATCGTAAAGAACTCGTTTACTGAAAGTCTAATGAATTTCGTCAATACCCCCACGAAACCTCATCGAACGTCTGTGGCACCTCTAGGGCCAATATCCAAGACTCCAGAAAAGATACGACATTTAAAGTCCCGATCAAAGACTAACCCCATCGCCATTAAACTGGATGAACAAATAAAGAGAATGCCAGTGAGAATACCGAAACTAAATGACGCTCATTCATCTCTCACCATTGGGCCAAACAAGACAAAGATTATAAAGCATGGCCCTTATTCCATTTCAAGGAGACCAATAATGAGCGGAGTGAAACGAAGTTCACTTCAAGAAGCATTGAGTCAAAGTTTAGATTAGTATGCATATATAGAGTTACATATATTAATTATCAAATCCGGTCGAATCGAAGATCTTCATTTTCCGTTGTTGCGCCTCTCCCAAACTTCTCTCTATCTTTCTATCCTTAGCACTCTTTATTTTTTTCCTAGCATCATTATTAGACATGTATGTGATTGAGGCCTTCGATTCAGATGCCACTCTATATTGTTTCCTAACTGTGACACCAGAGAAGGAGGATGTCATCGAGTCAGATGACCGGAAAGATTTCGTTATCGATGGCTTCTTGAACATTGGCATTATTTCATCATCAGAGTCAGCATCATTCTTAGGTCCTTGTGGTTCTTCGATACTTTTATGGAAACTCAAATTCATGACTGACCTGGACTTTAAAGCACCAACGTCTTCAGCTTCCTCATCAGAAAATCCATGTTGAAGTCTCGATATTCTGTGCATATCTTCATACTCTTCGTTGTCGTCCTTTGTCAAGAAAGACAATTGTTTTTGAATAAACGATTCCTCTAAACGTATCTTTTTTTTCTGAGGGGCCTCCTTCTCTAAAGAGTCTTCATCAGTATCTTGTCCATCAGAGCGTTCCTTCTCGCTCTCCTTTTCATCTACATTTTCATGTTCAGTCTCATTCTCACTCTCGCTATCCAATTTGATCGCCGAGGTTGTATCCTGAATGGATGCAAAAAAGGCCTTGGACTTTTCATTCTTTGACAACTCCTTCATACTCTTGCTAGCTAAAATTCTTTCTCGTTGCTCCTTCGCCTTTTGGGCACGATAATTCATCAACACCTCATCTTCCTCGTCACTCAATTCTATATCAAATCCATTTCCAGCAACTCTTTTGGACAATCTGTGGTTCTTAATATCGTCCAATAATTTCTCTAATTCCCTCTGGTCACTGATTTGGTACTGATCCATGAACTTTTGTCTGACTTCTTCGTCATTCAAGTTTATATTCAAACTGTTATCTATCATTTGCTTATCTTCCTCATTAGCTTCTTCATCAGAAAAGTCACCGTCTGCACCACCTAAACCTTGCCATTCATCCTCAGACTCCTCAGCTTCACCTTCCACTAAGCCTTTAAGACCCTTTCTTTCAAGTTGTCTCCTCTTGATGCGACTTCTCAACTCCTTTCTTCTCTGCTTTTCCTCAATTAACTTCATTTGTCTCTTTGCTTCTTCGAGATTCTCTTCCTCATAGGAGACTTCTTCATTATCGCTGGCGACATTTTTGTCAACGCTGTCATGCGCAAAGCTGTCGACTTGGGTAGATTGGTCATGAGGAATGCTATCAGCTTGGGTTTCCTCATCATGCAATATGGATTCAGAGAAACTTGGTAACGATAAGGATAAAGCCTTGTGTGACTTTTTGGATTCTTGAGTATCTTGAGTATCTCTATTTAGCCTGGGCTCGAGGTTTTGAAACAAAGAGTAATCCTCCTCAGTCTCAACTTTGTTTTCTTGTTTCTCATTGTCATGCGATTCAAAGAGTTCTCTATTCTGCGAGCTCATAGTAGTGATGAGATCATTAGAGTCATCATTGTCTCTGTCGTCATCGGCACCAAACATGAACCTGTCATCACTGCGCAACATCTCCTTCATGGATTCAGGCTCTTTATCACTTTGCTCTTTATCACTTTGCTCTTTTTCATGCTCTTTTTCATGATCCTTTTCGCTGATATCATCATCACTCAATACAAGTCTAGCTGGTCTTCTTTTATACTCTAACTCTTCTTCTGACCCATCATCATTATCGTCATAATCATCAGCATGCTCAGACTGCTCAGATGGCTCAAAATCACTATCAGGTACTTCTTGATCCTCCAGGTCAGATTTGTCAGACTTGTCCGATTTCTTTAGGAGGGCCATTGCAGCTTTTGCCCGTAATTTTTCTTTCTTTCTGATGTTACGGGCTCTTTCAAACTCCCTCTCCAAGATAGTACCCATGAGGTCTTCTTCTTCCTCCATCTGATCGTTTTGTTCCTTATTTGGATCCGCAAGCTTCTGATTCTTTAATTGACAGATGTTTGCCTTGTTCAAGTCAAGATAGAGGTTTTTGTGATCTTTGGACTTTGAATTATCAGTGAACATCTGCTGCAAATTCCTCGGAAGGTGAGCTTTGTTCCCTTCATCGAGCCTTCTCTTGGAGAATTTCCGTTTAATCAAAAGTTTATCCTCTTTAGATAGATCAGGAATGCTTTTGAGGTCTGACTCCTTTGTATCTTCGTCAGAGTCCAACGCTATGCACTCTTTTGAAGGAGAAGTGTCCAACAGGGCTTTTAAGTTCAGAACGTAAGTGTCAATTGGGTTTCTAGATTTAGGCATCTCCAGGGCATCTTTCTTGTTGATCAAGTCCAACACATTAATCTCATCATCATTATCTTTATCAGGGGGTAACGGAGAGGTGGCAGGACTCGATTTTAATTCGACTTGCGATTGCTTGTCCTCGTCGGAGTCAAATGCAGACAAGAGCTTATCCTTAGTGAAGGCAATTTTGGATTCAAAAGTAGGCTGAATAACGCGGTCCCGTTTTTTTATGTTTAAGAATTCATCGATCTCCTTTAAGTTCTTTGCCGATTCCTTGGGAACGGTTTCATAGTAATCATGCTCTTCGTCAGTCAAAGACTGCTTCGACAAATCGGCTTCTAACTGGGCATTTTCATCGATCTTGCTTTGTTCTTTCTGCTCTTGTTCAAGTCTTTGAGCCCTCTTGTGTTCTATAAGCCTCTGGATTTTTTCCTCCCTCGAAAGTAGATTGGGGTCTGATCCTGTCTCAGTAGCCTCTCTCCCAGTAGATTCCAACTTGTCAATCATATGAGTTGTATCGGAATCTCTGGTTTCTGTGTCCTTGTCAAAGCTGATATCAGCATCATCCAAGGTCAACTGAGGAAGAGCAGTAGCTTGTATCTTCTGAGTCGCCTGCTCAACCACTTGGGTGTCTGAACTAGTGTCGGGATTTTGGGTATCCGTGTCTATTTTCTGAGTTTCTCCATAGATCCTTTGTCTGATACGGTCGAGAATGGGATTGGAAATGGGATCTCTCGAATCTGAATGTCCATCTGACTCTCCATCTGACTCTCCATCTGACTCTCCATCTGACTCTCCATCTGACTGTCCATCTGACTCTCTATCACTCCGCCGATTGATATCAAAGTTCATTCCCAAGACATTGTCTCGGAAATGCTCCATAGCATTGTCATCAATGCCACCCAAAAGATCCATGGTGCTAGACTTGAAGCAATAAGATGATAATTTTGATGTCTGTTTATCAAACGCGATGCGACCGCGTCTTTAATCTGGCCCGTGATGCGAGACAACAAGAGTGCGACGTAGCGGTAAGATACTGGGAAACCGGTACTGTGAATAGGGCGAGCGCTGTCGCTATACCACCCCTATGTACTCCCCCTATAATTGCAGTCGTGAGGCTCGCGTCCTGAATATATCGACTCGTCGTTTATCAAAATTTCTTTTTTTCTGCCAATCCTTCATGTGACAGCTCCACACTTTTGAACACTACAACGAATCCAACTTCTGCAACAACCTCTATACCATCTACAGCCTCTAGACTACATATCTACATTCACTATCACCTCCGCTACATATTCCCCGAAAGACCGCATAAAAAAAGCCCACGTTCTGTTGATTTTTCATTGTCCTATTTGAGTCTGCGAATGGTGTCATGACACATGAGCAGCACGCGGTACGAGGTATGTCAATCCCGCTCTTAAAGCACCTTTGAGTGGTGTCACTCTACAATTGTTTACTTTCAATTACTCATCGTCCAACTACTTATTTGATACAAATATCATAGTACTTCATCAATTGAACGCTATTTTATCGTAATTTTTCAGTTTATTAGCCGGTCCCTCCAGAGAAAAACTCGTTGAGACAGGAAAAAAATCAACAAATTTGAATTTCTTAAATTCTCAGCGTTATATTTTCAGCGTTATATTTTCAGCGTTATATTTTCAACGTTATCCTCCATTCATTTAATTTATACAATATGGGTGAAAAATTCTTGTTTACCTCTGAATCTGTCGGTGAAGGTCACCCTGACAAGATTTGTGATCAAATTAGTGACGCTATTTTGGATGCCTGTTTGAAGGAAGATCCCTTGTCCAAAGTGGCATGTGAAACCGCTGCTAAGACAGGTATGATCATGGTTTTCGGTGAAATTACCACTAAGGCCAAGTTAGATTATCAAAAAATCATTAGAGACACAATTAAACACATTGGTTATGATGATTCCTCCAAGGGTTTCGATTTTAACACCTGTAATGTATTGGTCGCTATCGAACAACAATCGCCCGATATCGCTCAAGGTTTACACTACGAGAAAGCCTTGGAAGACTTGGGTGCTGGTGATCAGGGTATCATGTTTGGTTACGCTTCCGATGAAACCGAAGAGTTGTTGCCTATGACGGTGATCTTGTCTCACAAGTTGAACGCTGCTTTAGCTACTGCCAGAAGATCAGGCGAATTGGGTTGGTTGCGTCCTGATACCAAGACTCAAGTCACCGTGGAGTATGAAAATGAAAATGGTGCCGTTAAACCATTGAGAGTCGACACCGTTGTTATTTCTACTCAACATGCCGATGAGATTTCCACCGAAGATTTGAGATCCGAGATCAAGGAGAAAATCATCAAGAAAGTCATCCCAGCTAAGTTATTGGATGAAAAGACTGTTTACCATATCCAACCATCTGGTAGATTCGTCATTGGTGGTCCTCAAGGTGATGCTGGTTTGACGGGTAGAAAGATCATTGTTGACACCTACGGTGGATGGGGTGCTCATGGTGGTGGTGCCTTTTCTGGTAAGGATTTCTCCAAGGTCGATAGATCTGCTGCCTACGCTGCTAGATGGGTTGCTAAGTCGTTGGTCCACTCCGGTTTGGCAAAAAGAGCCTTGGTTCAATTCTCATATGCCATTGGTGTTGCTGAACCATTGTCTATCCACGTTGATTCCTATGGTACTTCTAAATACTCCTCTGAGGAATTGGTCAAGATTATCACCAAAAACTTTGATTTGAGACCAGGTGTTATTGTCAGGGAATTGAATTTGGCTAGACCAATCTATTTCAAGACTGCCTCCTACGGACACTTCACCGATCAAGAAAACCCATGGGAGAAGCCTAAAAAGTTGTCTTACTAAATTGGGGTTGATTCCTCAGTATGAGTATACTTATGATTAATGTAATACTCCATTTCTGGACCAATGCTCAACTCGTTGGTCCGCTAGTGTGAGCTGGTATGAAGAAAACTAGAAAATATGAACAAAATATGAACAAAACGGTACTTTAATTCCTTTAATTATGATTACGTGATAGAGTTAATTGCATTAATTGGAGTCCTCAACGGACATAAGTTATTTAAATAAATGTTATTTATTTTTAGACTGGAAGTGAAGGTTGTGCTTTGGCCTTCAAGTAGTTTCTATGTATTAACCCCGTAAAGAGTGTGCCCAATACTGATCCAAAGATAACATCGAAAAAGTGGTGCCTATAGTCTTGGGTTCTACTCAAAGCAATATAGGCGGCGATAAGCAAAGGGAAGCAGGCAATTACTCGTTGGTAGGTGTGTAAAACTGGATACCTGTGAAAAATCCATATCGTAAGGTACCCCAAGCCACTGAATGCAACCGACGAATGGCCCGAAGGGGTCGACTTCATCCCGTCAAGAAGATAGTAGTCTCCTAATGGCGCAGTACACACACTCACATCCACAAGTCTATCAATCGCTGTACCCTTCACTGGATCACATCTTGCTAAGAAATCTGGCCGAGGATTACCAATCCAAAGTTTCAAGATATCCGTAACCAGTCCAGTGATTGTCACCGCCAACCACAACCCCAACAATGCCAAGGGGGGCTGTAACTTCTGCCCCGAGAGAAATACGATAATTAACGATGGTATTATACATGATATCACATACAATTGATTATCAGTAACTCGTTCTGCAGTAGCAAAAGGATGGGAAATCGTTAAGTCATTGATCTGAAACTGCCTCTTAAATGGTGTTGCCGTCTCACCATAAAACCAGTAAAAGCAAAATAACACCCCTACAGTGATCCAATCTGCTCTATGAGCGTAAAACTCCTTCTTCCACATATTGATATTTATCTAGTAATTTACGTTTTCCACCGATAAATATACAGTACTGCATACACATAGAGGGGCATAGCAATGATGGCTTAATCGTTATCTAAGATAGCCTCCGTGTAAGGGTTCATGATAGACTTATTACACATACTAGATTGTTATTAGAGCTAGACTTAGATTTCATTTTAGGCATTGTCCTCGCTTCATGGACTAGCGATTTCTACATTGCATTACCGAAATCTGTATATTATATGATTTATCGTTAAATTAAAGGAACACCAGCCCGTATTATATGATTTTGATTTAGTTGTTGTTTGCTTCTTTGTTAACAGAGTCGAGGGAATCTTCAACGACATATCTGTCCTTACCATATTTGGTTGAATCTATTTCTCCGTGGTATTTTTCACAGATCTCTTCCAAGGTCATTCTCTTGGTTTCAGGAAGTAAAAGGGAGATGAGGAATCCTAACAACATGAACAAGGCAAAAATTTCCATAACGTGGTTCAAGTAACAACCAGGGTTTTCCGCAGAACAACCGTGGTTCTCCAAAGTACCAATACAAGTTTGAGCTATAATGGCACCAATTTTACCTGCAGCAGCAGAGATACCGTGAGCAGTAGATCTGTATCTAGTAGGGAAAATCTCACCAGGAATAATGAAAGTGGTGGTGTTTGGACCGAAATTCTCGAAGAATTGACACAAGACATATAACGCCAATAAACCATGACTGTTCAATTTATGGAAACCGAATCCAATACCACAGAAAAGAGCCACCAAGATCAAGAAACCACCAACTTGGATAGGCTTTCTACCAATCGTATCGACGGTAGCAATGGTAAACCAATATCCTGGAAGAGAACCAGCACAAATCAAAATCAAGTTACCAGCAGCTTGATTGTAAAGTTTTTCATAGACATTGGCATTACCGGCGTATCCAATAATACTTAAAATGTTGGCGGTGTTCAAACCTAAACCATAGAAGGCAACATCCAACATGAACCAGCACCCTGCAGTACCCAAGAGAATCTTACCATATTTCCATTTACCAAAGTGGCGGAAGAAATCTTTAATAGAAGCCTTTGGTGGAGCAATCTCTTGAGCTTCGGCATCAAGTGCAGCTTCAACATCAGCCATTTTCTCTACATCATCATGCTCATTAATATCCAAAGAATATCTTGGAGATTCAGCGATGGTTAATCTGTAGTATAAGGCAATACAACCAGGAACACAACCAAATCCGACAATGACTCTCCACATTTGATCACAAGCCTTAAGACAGTGGCCAGTACATTCAGCAGCAGTTTTAGCTCCAATTAATTCATCCTTGTAACCAGCAACCAAAACCATGGCAACTATACCAGCAAATAATTGGCCGATACCTTGATTAGAGAAAACAGCCCCCATGATAGCACCTCTCCATTTAGTAGTAGAGAATTCGGATGAGATGATGGAAGATAAGGGATAATCACCTCCAATACCAATACCCATAACAATTCTCAAAAAGGTCAAAATAGCCACGAAATTAATTGCGGGAGAATGACCCACGGTACATTGAATAATGGTAGCACAAATCATAATGATTAATTCCAAACCATAAATCTTTTTTCTACCAAAGATATCAGCAGACATACCAAAAGACACTTGACCGATAATGGTACCCACAGAAGTGGACACCTTCAACAAAGTAGCGGTGGAAGAAGGCATTTCACCATCTTTCCAGAAAACATATGTCATCATTGCGATACCCAAGTTAATGGCAAAAATATCGTAAGAATCGGTCAAGAAACCCACCCCGGCAATCATGATCATTTTAACTTGAGTCCAACCAAAACCTGCGTTATCAATTTCTTCTAATGCCAATCTTCTTCTCTCCAAAGGGTCTTCAATATGGGCAAATTTACCAACATAATCTTTGAAAGCGGTTTTACCACCGGATTCACTGACCACATTGGCGGTATGCTCATTGATACTACTCATCTTAGGGAAATTGGAATGTGTAAGTTCTGGTTAACTCTTAATGGTATCGGATAACCGTTCTTTTTATAATTTTTTGGCGGATGGAAAAGAAATGGTATACTGCCACGAGGTGCATGAGTGCACATAAAAGGGTATAATTTTTTAATTAATGTCTACGATGCCTGGCAAAAGCGCCGTATAATCTATTTGGCTGCGACATCTACCTTAAGCAGTACTAAGGGGTCTAGCTTTCACGGAGATAGACGAGGAGAGGAGGGGGTTTCATTTGATCGTCGACCATAGTTGAGTCTTTCCAAAGGTCAGAGCAATATGAGCAATATCATCGGGGAAATGGAACCTACACCGTTGGTCTTGTGACAGAATTCTTTTTAGGGGAAAACCAAGAATTATTACGATAACTGAGTTCGCTAATTAAATGCTTGAAGCAAGTTCGATAAAGGATCTATATTGTATTACTCGATTTCGCTGCTATTCTGTAAGCCATTTCACCTTTATGCCAAGATACTCTTTGCGACATTGACTGAAAATTAGCAAATTGGCCCACGTGTGGTCAAAAATTTTGAGCCATCGCTAATCCATCTGTCATTAGACGCAAGGAGTGTACATTACCCACGTTCATTACACACGTGGGTGAAAAATCTAGGGGCCGTACAGCTGCATTCTCACTAGCTGAGCTCACGTGTTGTGCTCGCAGGCGTTTATCGTAGATCTATTATCTGAGAGCTGCATTGGACCAAAGCATCTCAAGGATATGTAGAGTGTATGCGGGGGTCAATGTGGGCATAAATGCGGGCGTTAATATAGGCATAAGAGAGGGCGAATGGGCCATTAATATAGGCGTCAATGTGGCCGTCGCCGTGGCCCCCTTCTATAACCGCTATGACCGCTAATATGCCTCTAGTATTCCCCGCGGAATTGTATTTAGACACGACGCGTATTGAACTAGATGTGTTCAGTCGTGACAAGCTCGACTAAAGCCTGACCGGCGTACAGTAGGTGAACTAGCGGCGCACTAACCGAACCATAACATCCATTGTCTATTACAACAGTAGTTTGTTTCATCAAAATATTATTTCTTTAAAATATTATTTCTTTGACACATTATTCATTAATACTTTCTTTCACCCTAGCCACCTGCATATGCTACATATCCGATATCTTATCCGAACGATACCTTTTAGCCTCCACCAGTCAACGTTCAACTAGTTCTAGGATCAAGTTGTCTTTACAAGCACAGGGTTTTACCCTAAATGACTATAAGCCTCTCTTGCAACCATTAATTTCGTGTTTATTGATGTTTAACTCTAATGGAGTATAATTATATTCCTGACCTTCACATAGCGTTGCGGGAAACAAGGAAAAATACAAACCGTCAGACTATATCCTTTTAGCATATTAGCATGTTAACTTATAAAAAGCTACGGGTGGTGGTATTGACCATCTTTTGCTCAGCAATCATTTTCATTATTTATAAATCAAACACTTCGAGTGAAGAAAATCAACTTTCTCTACAAGCACAACGGGCAGAATCTCAATTAACATCAGATACCCTTGACAAGTTGGCAAATCAAAATATCGAAAATGTTGTCAATAATGAAGAACCCCAAATCAGGTTTGATCCGCTGAAAGAATTTAAGGCAATTAGATCATTAGCTCCTATGACCATATTTAGCAAAACATATTGTCCCTTTTCTAAACGTGTCAAGGCATTATTTGAAAAATACGATATAACACCTCAACCTACAATTGTCGAACTTGATAAGCATGAACATGGCCAAGAACTTCAAGATTATTTAGCAGAAATCACTGGCAGAAGAACAGTACCAAATGTTATCGTGGGAAATTCTCTTGATAGCAGAGGGGGTGCTGATGATATGGAAGCCCTTGATGGAGAGGGTATATTAGCAGAATCACTAAATATATGGGGTGAAAAGCAATTGGACGTTAAAAAAGTCGAAGCTCCATCAAATCTTTAAATAGATTCGTTACGATAATATAATGTATTATTACTATAAAACAGTTAAGCTGTTTATAAAAATATACTAATTTTTAACTTCAGCAATCAGTTCACACATAATCAACATTTAAAATTTGGTGAATTGCTTGGATTTTGAGATGGAAGCGGTGACCTTCAAAACATTAAATCTAATGGTCTTGGAAAGTGGTCTACATTGACCAACAACAACGGTGTCACCATCTTGAACACGGAAAGCTGGAGAGACATGTGCAGCAATGTTCTTGTGTCTCTTTTCGTATCTGTTGTATTTTGGAACGTAATGCAAGTAGTCTCTTCTGATGATGACGGTTCTGTGCATCTTGGTGGAGACAACAGTACCGGTCAAGATCTTACCTCTGATGGAAACAGTACCAGCGAATGGACATTTCTTGTCAATGTAAGTACCTTCAATGGCAGTCTTTGGGGTCTTGAATCCCAAACCAACATCCTTGTACCATCTCTTGGTCTTCTTGTTGGCCTTAGACTTTGGGTTGGTGAAAATGTGTTGTTGCTAAAATTGTTAGTAAACGTTTGGTTCTCGATCTGTCTCTCTCGATTCCAATGATTTCGGCGAATTCAACGACTCATGGTGACTTCAACTACCTAAACGGTTCATCACGATTCCGTACATTCATCATTCATTAACTCTTTCACGACTCATCCACATTCTTTACTTTCAACATAAAGTTCTCTACTACGTCTTGAAATCAGTGAAAACGACAGACAGCATTCTCTTTCGATACGAACCTTTTGGAAAGCTCTTTCAGATTGAACAGTTAACTCAGTAGCCATATTATCTTAACTTTGGTATCTGTTTAGTTTCTCAAAAAAAATTAACAGTACTGTAATACGTGAGAAGGTGATGAAAAAAATTCAGCATCACAGTCACAAAATGTCCGGTCGTGTGCAAGTCGACTAGAACGCGCGACACACGTGATATCAGAGAGAAGCCCTCGTTATCGGCGGATTGGCCGCGAAATCATCTGACTTAGAACGTGATACAAGACCCTTTTGAAACACTAAACATTTGTGTACAAACAGGGTTACCTGACAAGACAATATAGATAAGACGATAACAAGGTATTCGCAACTTAGACAATCTCTAACCGCAAATCACCTAATTATAAGTAATATCAACACCTAATCATAATACCTAATCATAATCATTAGTCCTAGAACCTATTCACTATCGACCAGAGCTCAGCATATATGAGTAGAAAGAATGGGAACTATAATCTCCCTCGTTTCCGACAGATATCCTCGCAGTCGGTCGATCTAGATAGTACAAGGACGGTGAGTTCATCTTCTTCAATGATGAGTACTCCTAGTAACTATATACGAAGGTTTAGGAATCAGAATGATGGGAAACATGCGAATTCACTGGCTGAATCTAATTCCAATGGGGAACGGAAATACCTCGATCAGAAACACCTCCAACCGAATTATAAACCAACAAAGGGTACGAGTCTTGTTCGAAATAAACTTTTGAATCTAAAGGGCACGCGTAAACGAGTGATCTCTGATGAACAGAAGGATCAACCAAACAAGTTTTCTAATGGGTTTATGCTCGCTAGGTCGGTGAATGATAAGCTGTATGATTATTCTGTGTTTACTAGTTATCCCGATGGTAATAATGATGATGGTTCACCTGCTCCCTGTGTAAAGGAAGCACAAGTTAAGGCATGGGAATCGGCAGAGAAGGTTAGCAAGAATCTAATCTTTGATGACATGTCTGATTCTTCCGATGATGAGGAAATCATTGGAGAAATTCCTGGATACACCAAGGGCGAGTTATCTTTGATTCTAAAGAGATTCCATGAGAAAAATTTCGTAGACGAGGACGAGGAAAGAAAGATTATTTGGGACTATAGACAGAAGCATCAAGCGAATCAAGAAAATATCTACTCTAATTATTCCTCTATGGCGGGGAAAAGAAAAGCACAAGTCACTCAAAAGAAAGAATTATTAAGAAGAGTGTTTGGGTACGGTAATAATTTTAATCAAGAGTTTATCACTAATAATACTTCATATTCTTCCATCGATAATGTCTCCAACACTCAAAAGACTTTTCATGAAGATAAAGACGAGATCAACCACCTAATTGCAGAAGATCGAGCTTTTAATCAATCCCTTAGAGAAATGAAAGATTATATGGCGCACAAAATTATGTCCGATTCAGATGACGACTTAAACTACACGAAATTCCAATCCCTCAGTCATATACATTTAACCAGTCTCTATTCAGACCACCTAAATGGTATTCTGCGGGCTGAAGACAATGATGATCTCCAAAGCTTCACAGCATCATTCCTTAGAAAAAAAGTCAAAGATGCTGATTGTACATTATAATTACATTTGCAATAATATCACAATTTGTGTCCTGTATATAAGCGCTGATTAATAGGTCACTGCTGTGAAATTGCTGAACCCTAGACATGTTCACCCGTTCCACTCGGCTATATAGACAGAGTAGTGATAGATTAAGGTCAATAAGTAGACATTTATCAAGTTCAATGGCACCAGTTAACACTAAGTTTGATTATTTGGTCATTGGTGGAGGATCCGGAGGTGTGGCTTCGGCCAGAAGGGCTGCCAGCTATGGAGCCAAAGTATTGCTTGTGGAATCAAAATTCGATAGACTTGGAGGAACTTGTGTCAATGTTGGATGTGTCCCCAAGAAGGTGATGTGGCATGCTGCTGATCTTGCTGAAAAAAGGAAGCATTTGAAATCCTATGGGTTGTCAGCTACCCAAGATGATGTCAAATATGGAGACTTTGATTGGCATTCAATTAAGGTCAAGAGAGATGCTTATGTGAGAAGATTGAATGGGATATACAAAAGTAACTTAATCAAGGAGAATGTCGATTTTGTTTTTGGATTTGCCAAGTTCATAAATTCCGAAGGTGATGTCGAAGTATCGTTGACTGGCGATCAAGAAATACCATTTTTAGAGAAAGGTAAAGAATTTAAAAAGGACGAAAAATTGGTGTTTGCCGCTGATAAGATATTGCTTGCTACTGGAGGTGAACCCATTGTGCCTCCAAATGTAGAGGGCAAGGAATTAGGTATTGTATCTGATGGGTTTTTCGACTTAGAACAACAACCAAAGAAGGTTGCTGTTGTAGGGTCTGGTTACATCGGAACAGAATTTGCTGGAGTCTTCTCTAGTTTGGGTTCCGAGACTCATATAATTCTTAGAAGTGATGCCATCTTGAGACATTTTGACGAATCAATCCAGGAAAATGTCACTGCTCATTATGTTAATGATTTGGGAGTGAAAATTCACTATAAGGTCAATGTTTCCAAGATAGAAAAGACTTCTTCTGGCCAAAAAGTTCATTTGACCGATGGTAAAGTACTTGAAGTCGATGAATTGATCTGGACCGTGGGGAGAAGATCTTTGGTTGACCACATTGGTTTAGACAAAGTTAATGTCAAATGTGGAGAACAAGGTCATGTTTTGGTTGACGAATATCAACAGACGAATAACCCTAAGATCTTTTCCTTGGGTGATGTTGTGGGCAACGTCGAGTTGACCCCTGTTGCTATTGCTGCCGGACGTAAATTATCTAATAGACTTTTTTCTGGCAAGAAGGAATATGCTCATGATAAATTAGATTATAATTTTGTACCCTCCGTGGTTTTTTCCCACCCAGAAGCGGGTACAATAGGATTAACTACTGCAGAAGCCAAGCAGAAGTACGGCGAAGAAAACATCAAGATCTACCAATCCAAGTTTAATTCGCTATACAATGCTATGTTGGACTCCCAAGACTTAAAAACTGCTACTTTCTACAAATTGATTGTCACGGGACCCGAAGAAAAGGTCATTGGTCTTCACATTGTAGGAGAGTCCTCAGCTGAAATTCTTCAAGGGTTCGGTGTAGCCGTCAAGATGGGGGCCACCAAAGCTGACTTCGATAACTGTGTAGCCATCCATCCTACTTCTGCTGAAGAATTAGTGACTTTGAAATAGATAATATAGTTTATTACTTTTATCGTTTATTACTTTTATCGTACTGCTTGTTATGTATTAATGCTTCGCTCTCTTTGGAGGGGGTCCTCTCACTGGTGGCTTGGGCTTATCCCCAGGTTTCATGAAAAACATCGGTGCATTCTTCAATATATCGGGCACGGTGATGAATCGTATCATAGAACCTCTCACAAACACTTGATTCATATATGAAGTCGTCCCTGTTCTTCCCTTAGTTATGGTTACATCGTATAATGATAAGTTCATATTATCCTCGTTTTCCAATAACTTTCCCCTGTAAACATCTCCAGTCACCAACTCCAACGAGATTATATGCCCCTGAGCTTCATTGAGAAGTCTAACGGGTATTCCTGCTGACATACTCTCCAAGGGTCTAAATGTATAGCTTTTTTTACATCGCGATAATGTCACTAAAATAACATATGAGACTTCATATAAGCGTTGTAATATATGACAATATGAGATTATACATAAGCAAGTAATGCAATGTCGAAAAGAAAAAGAGTGCCGATATCTTGCTTGAACTGCAAGAAACGGAAGGTCAAGTGTGATAAGGCAAAGCCAGCATGTTCTGGTTGTGTAAAGAATGGCGTGGCCCATTTGTGTGAGTATTTGGAGCCGGAATGGGTATCTGTCAAGCAACCACTGATGCTCAAGCCTGAGGCACTGTCAAGACAGGATCAAGTGCTTAAGTCACAGAGGCTCGAAATAGAAGACCTCAAGAGGAAAATTGCCGTTATGGGGCAATTAAGTTGTAAGGGTACGGCTAAGGAGATCGATGTGCTTACTAGATTGCGCAATAACGTCAGTAGGGACTATTTAAAAGTCAATCTGGATTTCACTATAATGCCCGAGCAGCAGGAGGCGCTCGATATTTATTCATGGAGGAGTCTTGTCAAGTTAGACCCTCAGTTGACTAATTTGTGGATGAAGATCAGTCGCTTACAGAAGGCGTACCATCAGTATAAGATGAATTCGTTTGAGAAAGTTGGCAAGGAGACAACCCCGAGTGATTTGTTGCCTAATGAGGTCGATTTTACCTACTCTTTTAGTTCATCCTTTGAACCTTCGAAGCTGTTGAAGTGTCCCGTCATTGATTGTTCTTTTCTTGACTTGGAGCCAAGAAAGAATGATTCGCCGCTTAAGATGACATATAGCATACGTAAATTGTGGGATCTAGTGGAAAAGATGGGCAGAGGTAAGGAAAAACTTAATCTATCCCAGATAGACTTGTTGTTGAAGCATTATTTCCAAAGCATTCCTCATGGTAAGCTATTGCTTCTCTATAAGGAGGATATCATTAAGGCTGCTCACGACAGAGATAACCCGGTATTCTTGTGTATGGCTTCTTTAGTAGCTGATGAAGCTCTCCAAAATTTGAGAGAAAACCTTAATCCTAATGGCTCTGATCCTATCAGCATCGAGTTTAGACAGCTTTTTCCCTCTGAAGTCGTTTACCTTGGGTTAGGTCCTAAGTCTAATAACGTATTGGAAACACTTCTTCAAGTGATCAACGTGTTTAATAAATACCGACCATCCTTGGCATTGGTGGCTCTTTATGTCGCCACACTTAATCGGAGCATCGATAGCGGGCAATACCCCCTGGGGGGTTCACAGGTGTTTGAATTCTTGATCAAAAGTATCATTAGAAGTGATGGTGTTTTAAGGGTTTGGAAAGACCCTAGGCAGGTAATCTTTGCTGATTCCAACAATTTGAAAAGAAGAAAGGAGTTGCAAAATCATATGTGCTTTATATGGGTTGACATTATGAAACTAATCAACGTTATTGATTTAAATTTGGTGCAAATAGAGACTTCCAGTGAAGTGCGTGCTCTTATAAAGGATGTAAGTAAAATCATTGAGTCTACTGAACAGCAAGGTGGCCATTTAAAGTACATGTTGAAACAGTTACTGCAGGAAAAGGAACTAGCAATAGAGTACCATATGTCGTTCTTGATTTCAAGAATCAGGTCGACTTTTTTCATGGCAACTGAGAGTCAGATGCCTGAAACTACATTCAGATCTCTAGTTTCTGAGTGTGATATATGGATCAATGAGCTCGAGACCCTGCATTTGATGGAGTTGAAAGTGATGTTGGCATATTTGAAGCTCTACATGATATTTGTTATTTTCTTGCAACAAGAGGCCGATAAGGAAAGAGATGCCAATTTCACTAATTTTTTCAAAGCATCCACTGATTTTTTCAATTCTGTTTCCGTGATCCTTTCCCGCTCGACGAGTCTGCCTCTTTTTGACAATTCTTGCACCGAAATCATAACTAGAGCAATCCAGATTGCCATGAGCATACTATCTCGAACAGAGACTCGAGATAGAATCCCAGAAATTGAGTCATTATTAATGTTGCCAGAGTCACAGCATAATGCAGATAAAATCAGAGCATTCATAATCGATAAAGTGCAGGTTACTATTGCCAATGTAAATTCGTACATCCTTGATAAATCTCAAACTAGGAGGTTGCTAAAGTTTTGGAATTTCTACGTCACATTCATAGATAATTGGAAAAAGATCACTACGCTGAACTTCGGTAAAATCCACAATAATGTCCCTGGGATGAGTGAATGTCCCGTTGTACGTGGTCCATCAGGGCCACGGGCGGAATTTCCCGTACCTAGTTCTTCATCGAAGCACAAATGTCCTATCTCACACATCATTGCCCCAGTTGACAATATGAAACAATTTGAACCACAAGAAGAGTCCAAGGGTAAGTGTCCTGTAGATCACACGAAGTTTACGCTAAGGGAAAGTCCTGAGAAGCCTGAGACAAAGGCTCCACACTTGTCCTTGAACCTACCTCAAGAAATACCTCTAGACGTAGCGAAATCCCAGGAGTTCAGTGATATAGACTTTGAGGCGATTTTTGGTCAGGATCTCTTCCCTAATGACGAATTATTCGGAGGCTCACTTTCGATTGAGGATTTATTTCAATAGTTGCAAATTATTTCACAAAATACAAAACAGCAATTTTTACGAATTAATGTCACAAGTCCCAATTTTATGTAGTACACCTAACAGATACATTATTAGAATTCCTTTCAAAGTCTACATTCATGTCTCTTCATTATCTATTTAAGGTCTATTCTGCTTTTTATTGTCAGCTTCTACTTTTGCGATATTTTTCAGTCCCTTTATAATGACGTCTTCAACATACGGTAATATACCTGCATACAAATCGGGTCGCTGTTAAAAATTCACGAACGTCCCCATGTAAATCATTTCTAAAACCATAGCCATGTTGAGATTACCTCTGCCAACTGGCAGGATGCTACAGCATTATAGCCATAGTATTCGTGCTCCGTCACGATTTGCTGCACACCGTTTTCTGAGCTCTGCAAAACCTCAACCGAAGAGATCGAAAACTCAAGTTTTCAAGGTGGGTATAGCAGTAGGTCTTGCTGGATCGGTGTTGTTTTACACTAGTGATAACTTCAGATATGCGGCTTTGACCGCTGAGAGAGTAGGAGTGGTTACGGTAGCAACAACAAGGTGTTTTGCTCTTTATGCGGAGACTCTTAATAAGGATTACGACAATGCTCAGGAAAGATCTAAGGCCCTTTCTACCACTCATCAAAAGGCTGCCAATATCACTTTAAAGGCTCTTGAAAAAAATGGTGGGATATATATCAAGCTAGGCCAGCATATCACCGCATTAACTTATTTATTACCTAGAGAATGGACCGATACCATGATCCCACTTCAAGATAGGTGCCCACGATCTTCCATCGAGGAAATAAGAGACTTGTTCAAATCGGATATGGGGGTTAACCTAGAAGACATGTTTAGTGAGTTTGACCCTAATCCTGTAGGTGTGGCATCCTTAGCGCAGGTCCACGTAGCTAAGTTAAAGGAGAATGGGGACAAAGTTGCTGTCAAGATTCAACACCCATCCCTCAGTGAGTTTGTACCACTTGACGTGTACTTGACTCGTCTGGTTTTCAAGCTTATGTACAAATTCTTTCCCGATTATCCTTTGACGTGGCTAGGTGAAGAGTTAGAGAATTCGATATTTGTTGAGTTGGATTTCACAAATGAAGCAAAGAATGCGATAGAAACGGCAGAGTACTTCAAAGATTTGAAAAACCTCACTGCTTTACGGATCCCTGACACAGTTTTAGCAAAACCTAGAATATTGGTGATGGAATATGTTAGTGGAGCCAGATTGGATAATTTAAAGTTCATGGATGAACATCATATCAATAGAGCTGATGTTAGTTCTTGTCTTGCTCATATATTTGACAGAATGATTTTTCTGCCTGGGGTAGGATTACACTGTGATCCTCATGGAGGAAATTTGGCTATTAGACAGGCTAAAGGAGGCAAATTCAATTTTGAAATCGTATTATATGACCATGGGCTCTATAGAAACATCCCCTTGGAAATGAAGAGAGATTACTCGCAGTTCTGGTTAGCCGTTTTGGATAACAACATCCCCAAGATGAAAGAATACGCGGAAAAGTTTGCTGGAATTAAAGGCGAACAGAAATTTAAAATATTTGCTTGTGCCATCACGGGGAGAGATATCGATAATGCTCTTAACTATGACATAACAAAGCAAAGAAGCAATTCTGAAGTGAAAAATTTGCAAAGATCATTACAAAATGACGATAGAGTTTTGGAAGATTTAATGTACATTTTAAGTTCGATGCCTAGAATTGTTTTATTGATATTGAAAACTAATGACTTAACAAGATCTTTAGATGAAAATTTAAAGAATCCGTTGGGCCCTGAAAGATCATTTTTGATTTTAGCAAATTATTGTGCAAAGACCGTCTACGAAGAAAATAAAGAACTCATCTCCCACGACAATTCCAAGAGTTTCATTCTGAAGACATGGTTTTCCTTTGTAAATTGGATTAAGTTTCAAAAAAGGAAAAGCTCTTTATTATTATACGACTGGGTTATGATTCTTAGAAACTTTAACCGTAAAGAGGTCAACTAGACATGTATATATTAAGAAATGAATGATGCAGATGATTTTGACTGTAGATGATTAATTACCAATGTTTCTCTTGATTTGGTCCAAAAGATTATTTATTTTGGGTGCCATTAAAGGCTGCCCTGACTTAGTCTTTTGAGAGAGCTTCTCATTCTTTGCTTTCCTTTCACTCTCTTTCTTTGCTGAAGCCTTACTCTTTTCTTGGATCATCCTGAGCCGTTCTTGACGCTGTTTCTGCTTTCTCTCTTTGACAATCCTGGCCTTTTCTGCGAATGATAGTTTGTTTTTTGGAGCTTCTTTCTTTTCATCGGTATCCTTTGAACCATTCTCCTCCAACCCTTCTCTCTCAAGCAACTTGAAATAGTTTCTTCTTAACTTTGCCCTATGTTCCAATGAGTGTTTGATGTCATGACGCTTCTTTTCCCTCCTGTCAGAATAAGGATTCTTGAAATTCTTGTGACCTTTAACCATCTTGATGTCTTATAGTCGTAAGCTTTAGCAGAGTTCTCGCTTGTATCATCGCCATCGCTTACATAATCAATCATTACAGTACGATAAACGCTGAACAAATGTTGGAGTAAAATTTAATACAATAGACTGAGGTCGGTTTGTAGTCTTCCAATAACCAAGCATCTGAACTAAGTTATATGACAAAGTTTGAACTAATTACTTTAGTCTATTACTTCAAATTTTTGCTTCAACCTTTTTCATGCAACCACTAACGGTTATAGAAAGTAACTTGGACATAGATACAAGAGATGTAAATATCTAATGGATCCCTTGTTAAAGTTCCTACATAGCTTTTTAAAAATGCTGCTTGTAAAGTTGATACTCTTGTCAGACAAAGTTTTTATGTAGGCAACACTTGATAAGGCTAAATACCCTACCCACTAAGCTGGCCACTTAAAGCTGACTTGATCGAGCTAGTCAGATCAAGCCATGTCCAAGTTATTCAGGACAATAATTCCAAAGATCTCACCATCCAATCCTACCACGACCTGGCCCTTGCTACATTCTACCAAATGTCTCCAGTTTGACCTTATCGCGAAAAGGTGCAATGAATTTTCAGCTATCTCTGGACGAAAAAAAAAAAAACACAGTAGATGAATCTTTGATGTTCATTTGATGATACAATGTCAACCACTAATGAAGGACAAAAGTATGAGTCTCTACCACAAGATGCTGAGCATCGAATAAGTTCAGAGGCACCTGAACCTGAACAAACTTTCGAGTCACTTGAAATCGCAGAAGATGAAGGTGTGACGGAAAGTGATCCGTTCGCCGAGGGCCATTCGGGGATGAAAGGAGCTTTCATGAACATGGCGAACTCTATATTGGGAGCAGGGATCATTGGTCAGCCATTCGCTTTTAAAAACTCGGGAATGTTAGGTGGACTTTTAGTCATGACCTTTTTGTCTTTCCTCGTGGATTGGACCCTTAGACTTATCGTAATTAACGCTCAAATGTCTCAGACAAGATCGTATCAGGACACGGTAGGGAAATGCTACGGAAAATTAGGAAGATATATTTTATTGTTATCGATTAGTATGTTTGCAATCGGTGGATGTATGGCATTCTCTGTGATTATTGGAGACACTATACCTCATGTGCTCAGAGTTTTTATTCCTTCATCTGTGACCGATCCAGAGCTGTCATTTGGATGGCTCTTCAAAAGAAATACCATCATTATTCTTTCAATCACTTGCATATCATACCCATTGTCTTTGAATAGAGATATCTCTAAATTAGAGAAAACATCAGGATTTGCCCTTATTGGCATGGCCACAATTGTTATCATCACTGCAATAAGAGGACCTTTTGTTGAGAAAGACTTGAAAGAGCCTATCAAAGGTAGTGAATGGTTTATAAACTCCAATATTTTCCAAGGAATCTCGGTAATCTCATTTGCCCTAGTCTGTCACCAC
Source organism: Priceomyces melissophilus (assembly GCA_031081885.1). Classification (NCBI taxonomy): domain Eukaryota; kingdom Fungi; phylum Ascomycota; class Pichiomycetes; order Serinales; family Debaryomycetaceae; genus Priceomyces; species Priceomyces melissophilus. Next base: position 62,677 of record JARYTE010000010.1, on the reverse strand, counting down.
AATACAATCTTTATTTACAATTCATTGAGAAATGCCACCATTGAGAAATTCGCAAAAATTACTCATATCGCTTGCGGTGTAGCTATGGTATGTTGTACATTTATGGCCGTTAATGGGTACGCAAATTTTGGTGATAAAACTAAGGGTAATCTATTGAATAATTTTAAGAGTAACGATAAGGTGATTAATGTCGCAAGATTCTGCTTTGGATTGAACATGCTCACTACCTTCCCATTAGAATTAATGGTAGCTAGAGACGTCTTGAAAGATGTGGTGATGGCTTTCAGTGGTAAAGGTAGTGAGGACACGGCTCACTTGCAACTATCTCCTAAACAACATTTTTTTTTAACAACATTCCTTGTGTTTTCGTCGATGTCTGTTTCTCTTTTCACTTGTAATCTTGGAGTTATATTAGAACTTATAGGAGCTACTTCGGCATCTATCATGTCTTATATCATCCCTCCACTTTGCTTCTTAAAATTGTCATGGGATTCCATATCATTTAAAAGTTTGGATAAAATTGAAAAAAGACGTTTTATAATCTACAAAGCTACTCCAAGCGTCGGTTGTATATTATTTGGATTGGTTGTAATGATAGTCAGTTCCTTCATGAGCATTAGAACAAGTCTTCATAACAAAGACTTTAGTCATTGCATTGAGAGTTAAAACTAGTTTATTTTTTTCATGTAATTAGCATTAACTATAAAGTCATTAGTCATCTTCGTCTTCACTGATAGCGACTTTCTTTCTTACTTGCATGGGATGATCATCTTCTGAATCACTTTCATCCAAAACTACTTGCTTTCTTTTGCGAAGGCCCTCGTCATCTTGTGAACTTGCACTTGTATTATAGTCATTTGCATTGAGTGGTGTCCGACCAGTCTCAATATTTTCAGAGCCTGACCACGACAGAGAGATTAGCCACCACAGTTTTCTCCAATAAGTTGTCGTTTCCATACCAGCAGCTTTGTATCAACAACAGTTCCAATTTCGCCAATTGATTTTCGCAACCTCTTCTCTCGAAAAATACTCTTCCCTTCTCATCATCTGACACATCCTAGGAATCATGAATAAACTCTGCCGATCTGACAACATCTACTGAATCCTCAGAAGCTCTTGCAGACCGCGATGGCCCATCTACTACCCTAGATCTTCTGGGCTCTTTTCGATTTGCCTCACCTCTTCTGGACCCTGTGATTGCTATTCCCTTGCTTTCCACACTAACGATACTAAATCATCTTCCCCTCTTGTTAGATATCAGCGTCCGGCTGCAGATAATTCCGACCCGCTACCTTAGTCTGAAATGCTATTAGATACTAATAGAAATAACACCGAGAATGCTCAGCCTCTCCCCAGAACAATAAGTACAACGATGACCTTACACGTGCATTAATTCCGCTATAAGTATTCTTTTGTTAAGGAGTTACTATCTATGGAGAAGTCGCATAACTTTAGGCTGCAAATTCTCTAGGATAAGATAAGGAAAAGTACAACAATTCCGAACAGCATGCATCTGTATTACATCGTGCGACGCGAATCTGGCCAGCCTTCTAAACATGTTCATAGTCATTCTTATCAAATAGTACTTTGATAATTATGCCTCAGTAAGATATGCATGAGCCATCAGTGCATAACAATTGAAAAAGACATATCCCATACAAATTCTATCAATAAGCCGTGCTATAAAGTCAAAGGCCAGGGACATCCTACTCAGGGTTAGAAACGAGAAGAAGTTAAAGCACTGAAAGTAAATCAATAAACTAAAAGTGATAAAGCAATAAACCGATATTGAGAATGGTTCAATTTAGCATATTAATGCATTTATCGGGTGCTTTAGCACTTAGCATATTATTATCTTCTACTGATAGTTGGGCTAGTATGAACTCTAGGTTTTTATACAAGGCTTTGAAGGAGGAGGGCCATGAAGTGGTATTTGTGGCTCCATTGTATGGTGGTTTTGAAAACCTCTCCACTTTAACAAGAAGATCAGGAGAACCTCAAGCAGATGGTGGTGATTTTGGTCACCTTTTACCGGTACATCAAACCTATTACATGAACTTGAAGCGTGTGAATAGGGTTAAGGGAGTATTGAAACCTGAGGAAATTAAGTCTCAGGTTTGTGTAGCCAATGATCAATATGGACAGGACCCACAGGATGGAGACGTCTGGTACGTTAATCTGTCGCCATTTGAATCCTTGAAATTTGCTCTTGATAAGATTTTGACTATTTATTATGAGTCTTTCAGGCCTGACTTGGTCATAGTTGGACCTAACGCTGGTATATTTTTGTCTAATGCTCGACAGGTATCTGAACTCCAGGAAATGCTTAATCTCGTCATGGACAAAGATATCCCTATAATAGGTGTATCTCTTGAGGATGAGCATCAAGTTTACTTCCAGGATGAAAATTTCTTCCACATTGCTGACTCATTAGATAAGTCATTAAAGAAAAATGTCCTTGGAAAGAATATTAAATTAGTCAATGGAAGAGTTATCCAACTTTTAAAGTCGGTTCCCAGCTTTCCTCTGAAGTCTGCAGTTAGTGTTAACTTCCCATCGATTAACCATCAGGGCTCTCGCTGTTTCACATCTCCTAATTCCCAACTAGCCTTCCATCAAGTCACAGTTGATGCTTCTGAGAAGTCTCTCAATTTGGCAAGATCATCAAAAAAATCGAATGTGAAAAATGAAAGAATAGATAGCCTCGTGAATGAAAATGAATATTCTACTTTCATAGACAAGGAATCCAAATACTACTTAGAGACTGTGAAGAAGTTTTTAGACCATGAACTGGCTGATAGTAATAGTGAGGAATTACATGCTTTGGAAAATTGTTACATTTCTGTTACTGTTGAAAATATAGACAAAGGAATTGGCCTTGGACCCAATTTTTGGGATTTGGCAACTTGCTTTAACTAATTTGTGTACCAGCTCGTACTTAATTTATACATACCTACTTTATAGTAAGATAATATTTGCATTAATAAAATTATGGCTGATGTAGGAGTGACATCTAAAAGAAGTCACGTTGTTTTGTGTGTGGCTCTTATCAAAAATTATACGCTATTGTAATCTGTAGGATTTAATTTCGTATTAGGTTTATCAGTACTAGCATAAGGGCTCAAAGCCTTTCTAGTAATTTGTTCCTAACCATTGAGGTAAATTGTGTGTCCTCTAGACTTAGATGAAGCGTATTCTTACAAGCGCATTTGCGCACCGTATATATGCATTTTAGTGTTCTTGTTTGGAACCTTTTCTTGGCTCTTTTTCCTTTTGCATCCCCTCCAAGTTCTGAATCTACAATCCCTTATTGGTATTTCTCTACAGATGGATGTGCCACTTTGCTTGCTGGTGCAGTTTTTTACACAAGGGCATACTTTTCAAATGAGAAAGAGAATATGTATTTTGAATAGAGAATGTGGAGTAAGGACTTAATACGAGGAAAAAGAGTTCATAAGGCAGAATACAGATCATACAACATAAGTAAACATTTTTTTTTCAAATCCAGGTGAAAAGAAGTTATGTAATCTACAAAGCTACTCCAAGCGTCGGTTGTATATTATTTGGATCGGTTGTAATGATAGTCAGTTCCTTCATGAGCATTAGAACAAGTCTACATAACAAAAACTTAAGTCATTGCAATTGAGAGTTAAAACTAGTTTATTTTTTTCATGTAATTAGCATTAACTATAAAGTCATTAATCATCTTCGTCTTCACTGATAGCGACTTTCCTTCTTACTTGCATGGGCTGATCATCTTCTGAATCACTTTCATCCAAAACTACTTGCTTTCTTTTGCGAAGGCCCTCGTCATCTTGTGAACTTGCACTTGTATCATAGTCATTTGCATTGAGTGGTGTCTGACCAGTCTCAATATCTTCAGAGCTTGACCGCGACAGAGAGTTATTAGCCACTGCATTTTTCTCCGATAAGTTGTCGTTTCCATCTATCATCTGCAATACATTTGAAGGAATTTGTTTGGTGTTAGGTATATCTAATTGTTTCCAAGCCTTTTTAAATTCCACCAACAGCTTTGCATCAACAACAGTTCCAATTTCGCCAATTAATTTTCGCAACCTCTCTTCTCTTTCGAAAAATACTCTTTCCTTCTCATCATCTGACTCATCATCGGAATCATGGACAAACTCTGCCGATCTGACAACATCTACTGAATCCTCAGAAGCTCTTGCAGACCGCGATGGCCCATCTACTACCCTAGATCCTCTGGGCTCTTTTCGAGTTGCCTCACCTCTTCTTTTTCTCTTAATTCTTGCCTTACCCTTAGGAATATCCAATGCTGCTTCTAACTCATCAAGCTTATCCAATTCATGAACATTTCTCCCACTATTCTGCTGCACAACCTTGGTCTCAAATGCAATTCGTTCGTCATCAGAGTCGTTACGATCTCCAAAATAATCGGCGTCATCATCTTCATACGCATCTTTCACTCTCAAAAAGTAAGTTGGATCTTTTGAATCTTCGAACTCAATCGGCTGTGAATTGTTCCATTTCTTAATCAATTCAATATTTTCAGCCAAAGAATCTGAAGTAATATAACTAGGTAATTCACAAGTCTCTTCTGAAATGAATGGTAACTCAAATCCAATTAACCTAAGCAAAAGCCGAAGGTATGGGTTATTGATAAGCAACCTACCAAATTGAGCATTGGGCTTAAGCATTCCAATTGATATTTCCGCAGGTATCTTTTCCTCCAAAATACGTTGAAGATCAGTGATTAACCAATTCAACAAAGCTTGCTTATCTTGATATAATAATGCTGCTACAAGAATCTTGACTTTTTCGTCTTTATCGAAACTTCTGATGAATTCCATTTCCTTTGCCAACCTAGGTCTATTCTTCGAAGATGACGATTCAGGTTTGACATAGTAATCACCCGTTGACAAATAGGTCTTTATATCAATCTCCTCAAATCTGGGAAACAATACTTCCACAGGATTAGGAAACCTGTTGAATGCTGACTTAAATTTCTTCATGAAATAATAGCCAAAATCATCAACATGTGCTTTAATGGAAGATGTCTTGGGTAGAAAACTCCTTAACTTGTATAGCAAGTGAATAAAGTCCATTCTATAAAGGGCGTTGTAATCTTTCCTACTAACAAAGAGTCGATGAAAATAAGACAAGCATCTTTTGATTTCCTCATGACTCAAGTCTTCATATCTTGACAAATACTCGATGTATGTGGAAACCGTAGGAGTTTTAAAGAACCCTGCTTCAGTTGTTTGGAAATTCAATTTTCTCTCCTTGGTGATTTCTCTAACTCTATCATCGGCAAATTCATCATCCGAGCCATCTATCAAATCTCTCATTGAGTCCTCTGTATTCTTATCAAGTTTACTTTTCAGGAGTTTTCTTGTTTTTCTTTTAATTTGTACATAAAGTTTAACATCTTCATTTGCAAAAGCTTCAAACGACTTGAGTAGGATGTGAACGACAGATATACAAATTTGCAAGTAATCCGGTGAATGCTTAGCAGCTGTTTGAGGGATCTTGGTCAATATCCCCAAAAAATCATTGAATGAAAATAGTTTTCTTATAATACCCTCAGCTATTTCTCTATCGATTTCCTCTTGGTCTTCAAGACTGTTCAGATTTTCATTACGCTTCTTTGCAAATATCGAATAAGAAATCATCAACATTTCGTAGAAGCAAATTAGAGCCACATGTAAAGAGCTCCATCTCCTCAAACTAAAAGACTCCCTGAAATAAGAGATAAGAAGAATAAAACAAACATCACTTAATGCTGCGCCCACTGAACCAAAATCTAACCCATCAGCATCATCGACTAGATTCAGTTTATCAAGAGTGCCATCATTATAGAAAGAGGCTCTTTCACGTTTATAGTTAAAGAACCATGCTATAACCAAAAAATAATTGGCCTTTTCATATTCGTGAATGAGATTCAAATCAGAGGCACCCGAAAGAAGCCAACTTATGTTTTCTATGATATTATTGAAACAGCCTCCAATTAAAAATTGCTCGGTGAACTCTTTCAACACTAGAACTGATTGACCACGGAGGAACACAGCCTGGGTACTGACAAACTCGTCAGAATCATACTTAAAAGTAGACCTTGTGTTCCACTTCTTGGTACTATCTAATCGATCTAAAGTAGAATTCATGTCTATTAAGGCCTCTTGACCTGAAATAGGAAATGATGAATCTTTACCCCGAAGCGACAATAATGACCCAAAACGACTGTGCCTGGATGATAAATGCTGAGACTGAACACTTCTCTTCTTGGCTTCTTCATTTAGCAACTCCTTTAGTTGCATACCGGATGCAGTACTCATGGGACCTACTGTGCTCGTCTGAGTGAGCTCATCTTGCGGTTTACCATAAGGAGTTGCTGCTTTAGGGGGTGCCAACGGCATTAAAATATCCTTAGATTTAACTCCTTTATAAAGCAAATAGATGCATTCGAGAGTTGTATGGCTGAAAGCTTCCTTATCAAGGTCCTTACCCAATGTTCCAGACATGGTTAGCAAAAACATTAGAACCTTGTTTTTCTTGAATGCCGGTAATACAGCATTTAAACTAATATCTTCATAAGTGATATTGGAAGGAAGTGTATCTACGTTAGTTAATCCCTTTCTAGCCTTCACTGATATCGATGCATCTGCAGGCTCTATATACAATACGTTCCTGATGAAGAACAACACCAATCTTATTATTGCATTATCCCGAGGTTCTCGATCGATCTTTTCCTTAGCAATAGTGGGTAACACCAATCTTATCACCGCCTCAAGTGTTTGACCCTTATTGTATTCCAATATATGTTTTTTGTAAATGACCTGAGCCTTTTTCGCGTTGGCATAACTTAACTTTTGAGCCTCTGACATATCTTTATTCATTTCTGTGGGCCACGTAAGAAGTACTAATAACTCTAAACATGAAAGCATTATTCTTTCCATACTCCTGGGGTTTTTAATTGGTATCTTATCACGTTGCTGTCTATCCCATTGACACATGATCACCGTAAGATCATTTACTACGAGTCCAGAGTCAGCACAGGCAAGTGCAACATCAAAAGTACTATTTTTCTCATCCACGGTTCTTATCCATCTTTTTAAATCTTTAAGACAAGCCTGGGCATCATGTCCCAACTTGTAAGGCGGAGGATTTTGCGACGACGTGTAGTCAGGACCACCTAAAGCAGAAACCAAAACTGATATATGAGCTCTTAAAAGCTTTTGAGCTACAGTTTCATTTGGCTTCAATTCAGAGTTCAAAAATAAGATTTTATCCTCACCTTCTTCATCTAGATCACCCTTTTCATCTGGCTGTCCCTCTATCGTTCTTTCTTTAGAACGCGGTCTGTTTTTTGACTCAAACTCATCTTGTTCATCAACAATGAAGTCACTTAGTTCTTCTGAAGCACCATCCTCATCAACCAGTACTTCTGAATCAGAGGCGATTCTGCTCATGGAAATAAGGGCGATGGTTAAAACTCAATAAAGCAATAGCTCTTGTTGGGGTCTTTTTTTTTTTCAGAGCAGCCTGTATGATTAAAGGTGACGCGTTTTGTGTTTTGAGTTTACGTGTAATGAGCAGAAATTAATTGAGAGCAGAATGTGAGAACATTTTGTGTCTTGTTTAATTTTTGGCTTAACTCCGATAAAATCCTTTAATTTGAGATTATAGGTAATATTTGTTAACGATGCTTATATAATCATTTACGAGTCATTTACGACAAATGACGTTCACAGTGTACCTTAACGATTCCATTTAAGTAATGCGTTTCTCAGTGGTTTACGAGCCCATTAAGTGTGGTACATGCAAGATTGGCATAATGTAGATTAAGAAATGCACGAAAAGATGAAAATCCATAAAAAGTCAATGCAGTCTAGTATCTTTGTCCCAGATCATACAGCTCACTCCATCTGCATCGCGCTTTGTATGTCTTCCATTTATGGAAAGTACATATTTTTTCAACTAGGAGTTACCTGGACTTGGTTATTGTTATTTACTCGATTTCCACACTAACGATACTAAATCATCTTCCCCTCTTGTTAGATATCAGCGTCCGGATGCAGATAATTCCGACCCGCTACCTTAGTCTGAAACGCTATTAGATACTAATAGAAATAACACCGAGAATGCTCAGCCTCTCCCAAGAACACTGAGTTACAACGATGACCTTACACGTGCATGAATTCCGCTATAAGTATTCTTTTGTTAAGGAGTTACTATCTATGGTGAAATCACGTAACTTTAAGCTGCAAATTCTCTATGATGAGATTAAGAAATGTACACAAATCGCTGTTAGCATCCAACAATTCCGAACAGCATGTATCTGTATGCGTCTTGCGACGCAAGTTGAGCCTTCTGAACATGTTCATAGTCCTTCTTATCCAATAGTGTTTTGATAATTATTCCACAGTAAGATATGCATGAGCCGTCAGTACATAATAATTGTAACAGACATTCAAGTCATCCCAAAACGATTAAAAGGTAAGTTATGCAGCATGTAGATACTGCGCGCTTTGCACTAGGACTTGCTGACATAAGCAAAGTCCTTTTTATTTCTCCAAGCCTTTGTAATGCAGACCTTGGTATCAGCTGACCGGTTTATTAAGACGGTTTTCACATCTACCAGCTCTATGGTACATTTGAACATATTCTTGATCTTATCACTTCAACAAAAAGACACATAGTAAAGATAGATGAACAGAAATCTACACTATTGGCATGGATGAACCACAGAGGAAACGACACAGAGTTCCCGCTTCATGCTCAGTATGTCGTAGAAGAAAATCTCGATGTGACAGGGTAAAGCCAGTTTGTGGCTCGTGCAAGAAGAAGTCAATATCTCATTTGTGCTATTATGAATCACATGTTAATGATGACTTCGAGGAGGGATCCAACTCTGCCGTGCTGGCACACGGTCTGACTAACTATCTACCAATTGGTGTACCTGTGGGGTCAATCCCACATCTTGATCGACAAAATACTATAGGAACAATTAATGGTAGTACAGTTTCATCACAACTGGGGAATCAAATAATGGATTTCAATGATCATCTGCCTCATTTCGCCATACCACAACAGCAAAATAGTAATAACTTGCATCAAAGTCCTACATCATTTCATTTCGACACTCAAATGGGAGGACCTTTCCAACAAGGAGGGCTTGGATTTGATGCTGCTAATCCAAATATTCAACCAGGTTTCAATAATGGAATACAGCATTTTTCCCTAAGCGAAAAAGGCGTACAGCAGCTGACATTTCCAACCCATCCTATTAATTTACCCCCACTTAATGATAGTTTACCACCAAGCACTTCTACTAAACTGTCACCTAAGGATGATTTAGTTTCAATATCTATAGGTCCAAATTCCACTTTAAGGATTGATCCTAATGATACAATGAACCTCCTCACAAATTCAAGTTATGCTCTTGATGTTGATGGCGGACATTGGCAAAGCCACGGTCCCTTTTCTTATGTTGGTATCCTTAGAAGCGATCCTTTCATTAAGATTCTAAGACATTATGTTTTACAGATGTTTCAAACGGGGAACGTAGCGCTGTACATACTTGCAGAGAGATCGAAACGGCAAGAGTCTATTCAAAATCAAACTAATCTTACCGCACAATTGAATGCTCAAACGCTTTCAAGAAGTGCGATTACCCATGACCGAAAATTGGATCGTAATAGTGTATTATCAGTGTCAACTCCACTGTTTGAAAATATACATTCAGACCCTAAAAGTTTACCTAATGATGGATTTGATGTTGATGTACCCGATTCCACTCACAAAAGAGCTAAAAGGGCCTTCACTCAAAATGACGATAGTAACATTATTCCTGAACCAACGTTCAACTTTGGTCCCATGCTCAAAGGTTATTTATTGAATAGTAAGGATAAATTTGATCTTTATTCGATTGGGGAAACAATGGTGCTCAGGATTTTGCCCTGCATGAGAAGCACCGATATCTTGATAACTAGATTCTTCAATTATGTCTATCCGGTAGTTCCAATAATAGAGAAAGAAGTCTTTATTCAAAACTTGAATGAAATCTTCCCAGAACAGTTTCCTTGTTCATCTTCAGATTATAGGACTGAAGCCCGTATTACTACTGATCAAGACTTGGCTACCTTAGGAATACTTTTACTTGTCATAAGAATGGGTCATATGAGTCTTTTATGTCATGATAGTTCAGGAAATCATTATCACGATGATGAAATTGGCTTGATTCTTGAAATGAGAAAAATTAATCCTGACACGTTCAATAGTATTCTAGGACTTTGTATTCCCGACCATATTAGTTTAAGGGCATCATTGAGAACTGTTCAGTGTTTATACTTATGGTATTTTTACAGGAAAGTAGCACCTAATGATAGTCATGGGTTAGGTGGCTCAGATGCTGAGATGGTTTTGAGTGCTATAATCAAGCAGGCGGTCTCAATTGGTCTTAATAGGGATCCTACTTTTTTCACTAATAATTCCAGCGTCAGCAAAGATGCTTCTTTAATCAGGACTTGGAGAATCCTTTGGAATTTGATTGTTATAGCAGATGCTAACCAGGCAATCCAGTGTGGGACTCCTCTTAGTGTTTTGAATTTAGACCAAAGTGATGTGAAAGATCCTGAGCTTGGATTCGGTGATGAAGTGGAGTTTACTTTTTCTTATCATAATAGAATCGCAAATATATATCGGAAGGTGGCTGATTTGATTAATAATGTGAAACATTCTCCCAAAATTTTGGATCTCTTGGTTGAAGCAAAGAATTTAGAACAAGTATTCTTTGAACTCTTTGGCAAGGATTATTTCAAGGATAATATTTGCAAACTAAAGGAGAGTAATCCTGAAGAAAAATTTAAAGGTTTTATGAAAGTGTACAAATACACTCTATTTCTTGATATGAGAACTAATCTTTCATGTCTCTATTATAAGATTGCTTTGCATTATGAAGAAGAATACGGGAAGTCACCTTCCTCATCGATGACTGCAGGGATTGAATTATTTAAAATTCATATTAAAAGTGTGGTACAATTGATTTATATCATGTCGCATGTACTTGATAATCAGAATGAACTCTTTGACGAAAATTATGACTATTTATTGACTTCGGTCAATGAAAGAAACATGATTCGTACCCATAGTTTAATGACTTCGCTTTTCGCCCGCATCATGCATTATAAGCAAACGTTGACGTTGATAAAGCCCAGAGATTCTAAGGCAACGGCAAAGGCAAGGGCAACTAGCGATTTATTTCAAAGAGTCTTGGATGAATCGGAGATCTTTATTGGCCATTTCAAAAAATTGAGTAAAACTTACATTAATTCTTACAAAGTATACGTGATGACTTATTTCGTATTAAAACAATCGACGGTAGATGTTGATGTATTTTTTAAAAAGGAACAATTACGACACTCTGGTACTAATATGTTTCAATTTTTCTCGGTGGATGAATTAGAATATCTTTGTAAGTTAACTGAAGAAATTAGAACAGCTAAGGCGGAACAAGCCAAGATCACTCATAAGAGACATCCGCTGATTTCTTTAACACCTAGAAGTATTCTGTTTGGAATTGATCTGTCAGTATCCCCATCGGGCAGTGAATCCAGCGACGGTAACTCTTATAATCTTAAGAACGCGTTTGGAACTCCCTATTTGAGTAATGAAGAACTTTTAAGGCTTTTTGAAGTTTACGTCGATGCAGATTTCGGAGATGATGATTAGCAACGTGTTTTTAGTCCTCCTTTCTGATAAACTGTAATTTAATCGCTCAAGCATGCATAAATAAAAGCTGTAGATATAGTACGATAAATGAATAACGAATAGTTAAAAAGGTATTACAAGTTAAATAATCCCCTGGCTTTAGTGATATCTCCGACAAAGATTTATAATTTAAATAGGCTCCTAGCCATCAGTTGAGAAAAAAACTTGCGCGAAATGCTGCAGTCCCGCAGAGAAAGGGCTCAAGGCAGCATACGCAGAGGCATGTATCTAACGTCATCTTAACTGTAGGAAAACCAACCCCTCTCGGGTGGCTAGAGACTATTTCTCTAAGTTAGTGCGATCTATTAATTTGCCCTATTCCACACCGCATTATCCACCTCCGCCTTATAAGTGTTTCAAATATTGTGGCAAAAAAGATCCCACTAGTCTCAATGCGCTCAGGTTTTATATAGTGGTGATTTGTTGTTTACATTGATGCATCATGTTTAAAAGTAAAACCAAAAAAAAGAACCGCTTGTCTTTGAGCTGCAATTACTGCAAGAAGCGGAAAGTGAAGTGTGATAGAAAGAAGCCATGTTCATCTTGTGTGAAGTATAACGGAGGAGCTCACTGCCAGTTCGATGACGTACAGTGGAATCATGATTCTAATAGTGCCGGTGGCCCATCAGCTCTTGCTTTTCAAATTCCTGAAGGTGTAAATGATAGAAAAAGTATCAATCCAACGTCCAAAGTTCGTGATCTCAAGAAAGAGCTTAAGACACTAGGAGCTCGATACGCTGAAGTAGCAAGTTTATTACAAAATGATAGTATACCCACTCATGTCTCACAGCCTTCTCAAACACCCAGTTACCAACCTGATAGCTCGAGAGTCGAATCAGGACGAATCACACCCTTTCGCATGCCCTCAAATAATGAAGACCTCCAAATTGTCCTACCTCCCATTTCGAACCTCAGCGTGGTTAATCGTGACGAAAAGGGACCCGTCTATCAATTTAAACCACAACCCGAGAAATATGTACCACCTTGGGACCCAAAAAACAACATTCTGTCAGTTGGAATCAATCCATACTATTCTCCTGACGAAGTTATATATTTGGCCGAAGGATACACCCCAACATATGTACATGCCTCATCGAAACGCATATATAATGGAATATTGTCATGGTATTCAATTGTCCGTAAAGACAATTGTTTAAGACACAGTTGGGATTTTTTACTTCAAATAAAAACCAAAAGTCAGCCCAATAGCAGAGACCCATCGGAAACAAAACCTCAACAAGAGACAGAAGAAAGATTCCAATCGAATGCATTATCCAGAGAAGGATATGATGATGTCATAAATTACAAAGAAGCATTGGCAGAGCGCTTGTCTTCCGAAAAGAAGGACTCATCTGAGTTCAGTGTCGGTATAGGAGGTAAATTATCTATTGAGGATAAATTGTATCAAGAATTAAATCTAATCAAAAGAATTGAATCTAAATTACCGAGGAGAAAAGTCATACAGACTTATGTGAACAAGTTCTTCCGTAACGTGTATGCATATACTCCCATTGTGGATGAAGCAGAATTTAAAGTTGAATTGACAAGAATCTTAGGTTCGGTGTCAAGAGATACTATCGAATTAAATGTCGAGAAAAGATTAGATTTAGCATACGTGGGAATACTCCTTATTATATTGCGCATGGGTTACTTATCTCTCTTGTCAAATAAAAATGATAAGAACCCGGATGTACGGTTTCTATTAAAAAATCCTATTGAGGTAGATATGGTTGATTTGTCGTATGAATGTTTGAATCAATTTGATATCTACAAGAAATCGAGTTTACTATTAGTTCAATTTGCATTTTTAACAAGGTTATATCGGTTTTTCTCTCCCGAGGATAGCGATGGAACTGATGGTAGTGACTCTCTGATATTCACCGGTATGATTGTCAACATGTCTTACTCCATTGGTCTTCATAGAGAACCCGAATCGTTTCCAGACCGTATAGGATCGCCTCGGACAGATAATTTAGGAAGAAAAATATGGTTCTTTCTCTTAATCATGGAGTTGATTCAATCATACATGTATGGGAATCCATTGACTATTAATCCGAATTTTTTTGATACAAAGTTGCCCTATTACAAGAGTGGGAACGAGAATGTTCTCGATACCGATCTTGAGCAAAATGTAGTTAGCAGTTTCAAATATCTCAGAACATATTATGATAGAGTAGTGGAGATTATGGGATTGATATTAAATTTGGAATCACCTCCTAGGGCCGACGTATTATTTCCTAAATTAAACTCGTTTGAGATATTTTTAAATCAAACATTTGGCTCATTATTGGACTTTATGGTTCCCTTTGAACAAGATAATTATCCTTACCCATTTGTTAAAACAATGAAATGCAAGAACCTTTTGAATATGAAGTATCTTGTTTTAACACTTCATTATCATATTTTTCTACATTATGAAACGAGAGGCAATTCTGCAGATCATACGTTCTTTTACTTTCGCAAGGTGATAACTCATATATACTTGGACTTTTTGCCTTTCATGGAGGATCTCATCGATAATAATTACAAATTTTTTGGTGATGCGGGAGATTTGATCATGAATCCTATAATTCAAGCTCTAATTCATAGAACTATTACAATCAACTTGGGTATCTTGTCTAGAATAAACCAATCAGTTTATCAATGCCAGAAATCAGAAAATCATACAAACAGATTGCTCGATGACAAGATATATGAAGATAGATTTATCAGTTTACGCAAGCTTTCCAAAATTGTGGAGAAGATAACGATAAAGGTTATCAAAACTCTCTCAAAGTTGACTGATCGATATTATTACGCTTGGAGAATCATCAAAGCTCATTCTTTGTGGCTTAAAGTAGTATGCGGAGAACTTATTTATAAGAGTGAAGAGACTCCAAACTTGTTTCATAATCTTTTCTCCCATCAAATCGACCAGCTATTGTCTTTGACGATGTCATGTGCATCGAAACTTGGGTTGACAGAAACCACGATTCCCAAGGCTTGGCTGAAGAGCAGTGTGAGCGTTCCAACTCCTTCTATGAATTCAATGTCCGGTATTTCTGAAGATTTCGGGACATATTCAAGGAGATCTACTGAAATATCTAACTTTTCATCAGTTCCGAATAGAGAAGAAGAATTAATCAACACTAATTCTGACGATTTTAAAAGTCTCGATAATGCAGAAATTGATAGAATATGGATCGACACCTTGTATCTGAGGAATGACAAAAACCCAACTAATAGAACACCAAGTTTTACTCCTGACTACGGTTCCACGTCTCAAGGAGCTGCAATTAATACTCAAGTTGGTAATGGCGCTCAACTGGGTGCAAAAACAGGAGGGTCTCTGAGCACAGCCAATTTAGAAACTAACGGTACCCAAGATGACGAAATGGGTATGGAATTTCTTACCATGTTTGATCTCAATATGGACGATCCGTCATGGGATTTACTCTTCAATTTGGAAGAGAGTACCCCGTTGTTTTAAAACCAATGATTTGACTTTGATTTCCGAACGGTCACTGTGGCACGTGCAAGTTCACTGGCACAATTTTTTTTGGCACAAATTTTTTCATGAATTTTTTTATATAAAGCACTTAGCCTGAAAATAAAGAGAATTCTTTCAAAAATGACCAGAGTTATTAATGTATGTTTATTACAACTCAATTTGTTTGAAGATTTGAACGATTGGATGATGACATTGTTTGCTGTGCACCAGTCTGATGTACTCATTGCATGACAGATAACGTATTACCCATTAAACTGACTAATCGTTCACTTCGTGATCTAATGTTTTATATTGGCAAATTACTAACAAAAGAGAAGAGAGTAACGACTATTTTCATGGGTAACATGAATATGGTAGAGTCGATATTTGAGGCCTAGTCGGATATCATGATTGTCAGAACATTCAAATTGTTTTTCAGAAATGATGAGCCTAAGATATGAAATGGCGGGCGGAAGATGGAGTTTGCATGTGTAAGATGTAGTCAGTCTAGAATAGCTTTATTGTAGAATAACAAAGAGCGTAAGATCTTTCCTCTCATGGGTAAAGTTTGGCAAGGTTAGCAGGCTCTGCCTACTTAGAGTCGCGATTCTTACCCCTGATGCAATCTGCAGAGCCGACTCTGTAAGGTGTCGAGGTTCCCATTTTCAGTAGGCCTATTGTACGATGAGTAAAGTCGACCGCATCTGAGTCGTCTGATCCCATTTGTATAATTACTGGCGTGAAATTTGCCATCTTCGTCTATAAATTATACCGTTTTAGGTGCTGCAACCTTAAGATCGTTAAAAGACTGGTCGTCTAAACCTATATGCAGATAAAACGCTCGCGAGAGAAAGTATACTGATGGCGGAGTACCGCCCTAACTGTAAGGAGCTCCCGGCACACGAATCGCTAATAGGGACGAAATACAGGACTGTAGAGAAGAAAAAGCTTAAAATGAAAAACTGGAGAGGTTGAAAGTTCAGAAAAGGTAGCAAAGCTCAAGTGTAAGGTCACGCAGGACCACTAGGTATCACGGTGTAACAGAATGACCTCTGTATGACCTCTGTATGATCCCTGAAACTTCCTTGTATCAGGGTCGATAGACTTGTTTCGAATACACGGTTAAGGATCAAACCTTCAAAACATTTTCCCTGACACGTCGATGAAGGAGAAAGGTGGACCATCTATTTTGCATGATGAACACCCTATTAGGAAATTGTTTACTACCTCACCCCTTCTCTTTGCTTCAAACTAGTCGTATTATGCTGTGCGGAACTAGTTTTAGACGGCGCGACCGCGTCATAAAACAATACACCTTCTTACAACGGTCGAATAATGCCAGGACGCGGTGCTCGACTTTACACACATTATTCTCTTTTAGGAATTGAAGGGGCATAGATTTTCTAATTCTGATACACTGCCTACTCTGGGGTCTAATCGTGTTTGAGAAGCCAGACCAATCTGAAGAAATGAACTAGCTATATAAGATGCAAGGAATAACCCACCATTGAGAGATTAATCCTTAGTCAAATCAATTGTTACCAAATTATAAATCCAAAGATGTCGAGCTCCATTGATTTGAAAGCTTTGAGTATATTTATTCGTTCTCCAGTATCACTGGAGATGATGCACAAGCTTGTGGTGGCTACTTTACAGGTATTACCTTGTCAAGAGTCTAAGAATAATGGACAAGATGTCTTGGGTGCTAATGGTAAACCATTGCCTTCCTTAATGACATTTGTCACTAGACTTGTTCGTTACACTAATGTTTATTCGGGAACCTTAATGGCTTGTTTGGTTTACTTGAATAGACTCAGTGCTAGATTACCCAAAAATGCCCAAGGTATTCCTTGCACAAGACACAGAATTCTTTTATCTTGTCTCATCTTATCGGCCAAGTATCACAATGATTCCTCTCCTAAAAATATCCACTGGGCGAAATACACCGATGGGTTGTTCAGTGTTAAGGACATTAACTTGATGGAACGTCAGCTATTATATTTGTTGAACTGGGACCTTAAGGTCACCAACGAAGAGATGATTGAAGCTTTAGACCTGTTTTTGGAACCGATCAAGCAGGACTTGGTCAATTACAGCAAGGTCAAGAAGTATGTGCAAAGACAAAGACTTCAAAAAGAAGCTCACAAGCAAGAGTTACAAAGACAACAAGCTTTGCACATACCGGCCAACAACTCATACCACTCCCCTCTTTCTTCGTCATCTTCCTCCTCTTCGCCTAGTGACTGGTCTCCAACTAGACGTTACAGTTCCAGATCACCATACTCTATGGTGTCGAGATCATCATCAAACTCTTCCATCGGGTTGAGACACAGACAACCATCAAATTCCTCCATTTCATCAATCTCCTCCGAAGAGTCTTATATTCATAAACCTGCCCCATTCCATGACAGAATAGATCCTATCATTGAGCTTACTGCTCGTAAAGAAGAAATTGAATTGAACAGAATGCTCAGACTGTTGAACTCAAGACCAATAGAAAACTAGTTTTTGATAGCATCTAAGAGCATAACTGGGGTATGCTCTTGCTCACACTGGCTGCTGAGCCCTTTCGGTGTATATATTACGGTTAATTATAAAGGAATAAAATTTAGGAAATTAAGACTTCTGCAATCCTGTAGTACTTATTCATTTACTTAATATGTCATTCAATAAGTCATTGAGCACTTAGTTCTATTATGTTCTTCCTATCTTTCCTGTACAGTCACGTCTGCGAGCTCGGTGCAATTTCGTATCGGGGAAAAATGATAATGGTTTCAGCTTCATAGTTATCTTAATAATAGCCACCATGAGACTTCTTCCGTCCTT
Organism: Priceomyces melissophilus; assembly: GCA_031081885.1. Lineage (NCBI taxonomy): Eukaryota > Fungi > Ascomycota > Pichiomycetes > Serinales > Debaryomycetaceae > Priceomyces > Priceomyces melissophilus. The sequence goes on along the minus strand of JARYTE010000010.1, from coordinate 44,634 downwards.
ACGGCATCTGCCTACAATCAGCTTAGGTAGGAGAATGTTTTCCGATAGTTATGTTTTGCGCAAGGATGAGAAATCCAAACAGCTTCTTGAAAAGTTGGGGATGAATTTGCAAAAGGGCAATCTTAAATCTGAAGACTCAGGAGAGCAAGGAGACCACAACACTCAACAATCACTAAGTGAAACCGATAATAAAGAGCCTAACGAGGCTTCCCAGAGTGAAAGACAACAAATGCTTAACAGAGTTCAAGACTGTTACAATAGTATATCCCATATGACCGTGAATGACCTTATGATTCAAAAGAATTTAGATCAGGGAACCCAATTTTCGTTTCCTTCAGAGCATTATATAAACAGAAAAGAGATTATCAACAGCCTTCCTGATGATATTGATATTTTCAACACTCCCATGAGTGATATAGAAAGTACTTATGAGAAATTATCTAAATTAGATAACGATAGGTCTGTGCATCTCAAGTATTATAAACGGTACTTGCAAAATTATAATGATCCAATAAATAATTTGATTCAAGAGTTTAATGGGATCACTGAAAAGTTTAAGCTATTAAGAAGAAGGGAAATGGATAGTCTTACTTTGGCCCCTGGAGCATATTTATATAAAGAGAATTTATTTGGTAATCCTTATAATGTGATCGGCTTTGATAGGAGTGTGAGTGGACTACCACTAAGATCAGGAAAACATAAGGTAGACGATAAATGTTATCCGCAAGAATTTATTGAAGATTTACAAATGTATAGAACTAAGATCCCCGTGCATAAGAGGGATTTGGATTTTGTGGAGTATGAAGAAAATTCTGTTAACGTGGACCCGGAAAGGATCCAAAGAAGCCAAAAGGTAAAAAACGAATCGTCGCCATTAGATTCTGTTTATAAAGAATTGGGACTCCCCAAGAATTCAGTAGTTGTGAAGTCTTTGGATGAGTATAAAATGTTGATTTTCAAAGGTGATCTAGTCGTGAGGATTGAAAATGAGATCTTGTTCATGAAACGTTCATTACAACATGAAATTGAAATGCATATGAACTCCAGTGGTAACAGACTATTATTATTCAATCATCAGGACCTTAAACACAGTCAATTCCGATTATGTGAAACCCATGCGCCGGAGCATACGAATTCAGCATTAATAATCATCAACTATAATCTCAAGCATTTCAATCTCATCCCCAACTACGCATTTGTCATGAACACCAGAATCCAAAAGAGAAGATTAGAGAAACATTTGTTCAAGATATTCTTGCTCAATTTGGAAGACCAAATAGACACCCTTTTCCGCATCAAATATTATGATGAAAGAAAAATGACTAAATTCATGAGGGCCTTAACAAGAAATATTCAGAAAACAATATCGTTCAAGTTAATGAAGTTCTTTACGCCCTTCAGAGATGGTGATTATAAGTCATTTGACGCCTTGGCTTATAAACCGCAACCATCTGTTGCATTCAAACGATTGTATTGGTTACATAACTCCACTAGGAGAGACGCTAAGTATGCTCAAAGATCATCTATAAGGCTAAAGATGGCTAACTTAGCCGAGTTAAGTGAGAAGTAGTTATATACGTTTTAAATTAATTGCACGTGATTTACTGTTTAATTTTCATCAATTTTTTTTAGTTATCGAAATTTATACTATTAAACAACATGGCATACAAAAAAGTGGCTACGAGCAAAAGCTTGCCTCCTTTGCCCAGATTAAAGATTAGGAAGCCCACTGTATCAAAGGCAACTAATGAATGTATGGTTTTGATGTCCTCTTTGTTGAACTGCTGGGCAGCCAACGGCGAAGGATCTTTACAATGTGCGGGTTTTGAATCTGATTTAAAGACTTGTATGCAACTGAATAAGTCCAAGAAGGAAAATATAAGTTCGATCAACTATCATGCTGCAAGATTATATCCTAAATTGAGGGGAAAGGTAAATGATTAAAATAATTGTAAATAGTTAATAGAGGTATTATGAATCGTTTATTTTGGCATTAATTCGTTATGGTTAAACTGTCTTATATACAACTTGCTAGGTTCTCTTTCGGACGAAAGGCCCTGCATACTCTTGAAACTCCTGTAACTGTCGTCACTGGTTGCCACAGCAGCAAGAGTGTCATCATGATTTAGATCTATTTTAACAATACTTTCGGCATTGTTTGTATTGGGGTCTTTAAAAGTCGGGTATATTTTCATTCTCTTGCGACGATTGTAATCCCAAAGACACAAATTGCCATCGGCTCCCGCTGTAAATAGCGTAGGAGAAATCTTATTAAAATGGATGCTGTTGACAGGATACACCAAGTCGGTCTGTGTGATTTTGTCGAATGATCTGTGACATTTGAATGTGAATCTCTTAGTGGCCTGTACTTCAGGAGACGGATCAAAATATTCCATCGATACTCGACCATCGATTGTAGATGCCCCAAAGCCTCCCCCCTGAGGGAGACATTTCAAATCCTGAATCTGGTAAACTAATCCAGTGTCCCTTGTTTCTACTGCATTATCCAAGTCCCTTAGGTCGTATATTTCCACAGTATTGGATTTCAAGGTCATGACAACATAATTATCAGTGGTATCCATTCGATATATCTTGGAATTAAGTTTCCTTGAGTAAATGCTCTTTCTTATTCTAACATCAACACCTTGTAGAATCCCATTGAAACTACTCGCAATCAAGGAGTTAGGTTGTCCCGGTGTTTTACAAAGATTGTTTATCCCATGGTTCACGGCATCATCAAGACAGCTTAGATTCTGAGATCCAATTGACATGTTTTCAAAATCAATTTCTCGTATACTCCCATCAAGACCTCCAACAAATGCTCCGTGATGTCCGTCCGTAAAGGCAATTCTCAAAACTTCACTCAGTGACTGAAGCGTGGTATAAGGTATAGACTGCGATACATCAGAACAGTCATAGAGCAACACCCTATTATCCCATGTCGAAGCCAAAAGATGGTTCTGTGTAGGCGTGAAGCGAAGATCCGATATTATATCAAGATCATGCGGTGTCGACAACTGTAGAAACTTTGACTGTGCCGCCATTCTGTGACTCCTTCTTTATTATGACTGTTCTGAAGCATAACATAAAGCGAAGGTCGTGTACACACCTGGTCATTTAACTGTAGCCTACATTGAACCAACGGCTGTAGAATTACAATAGCCGTTTATATTGCACAATTATCTATCTAGGTATCTTATCAGAAAGTACTTTAAATCATATTGAGATGGTATGAATTGTGACCGGTATATTTTCTATAATTCATAATATCATTACTTTTGCTGTATTTTGAAATTGACTATTTCGGATGGATCTTGATCTGGTTCAAACCAAACGAACTTTTCGCTTTTGTTAAGCCAGTAGTCAAGGAATACTAGTTCCTCAGGCATCTCATGGAGCACAAGGAACCTTCTTCTCATTTGGTCTCTGAAAAATTGTTGTAATTTAAGGATGTCATTATCACGTTGTCGTTTTCCTAGTTCCTGCAATGGATGAGACAGTTCTATTATATAGTCCCCTAGTCTTGTAGATCCAATTGGTGTCAAATCTCTAACCTCGCTGTGATGGAAATTTTTAGTGTTGATCTCCCTATGCTCTTCAAAATACGTAATAATTTTATTGATTAGGATAAGTTCATTATTATGAATCACTCGGGTCGATAACATCTGGTGAGGCCTCCAGCTCACTCTGTCAATTGTACTAGGAAAGTATACGTGTGCGAAGCCCCATAAAAGAACAGCAAGAGAGACACTGTTAAACGCAAGAGTAGACACGACAGGTACCCACAAGGACTGTATGAACAGTACCAAGAAGGTAGATGCTATAGACATGAATAGAAATTTCGTCATTCTTCTTTTAAGGTACGTCAAGTAATTTTGCGATCCATAAGTCAAGTCTAACAACCTGAAACTATTGGGATAATCATTATTCTCCAAAATGGTATTCAAACATGTACTCACCAACTTGGAATCGACTTCTTCATTTGACATGATTTGCAACTGGAAATTCCTCTCCATCAAGGTAAGCACTCTAGATATATCACTGGGACGCGGATGTCTAGTGAAATACTCTCTTAACACCAGCGGTCTATTAGTTTGATTTTTATGGATGTTCATAAACTTCCAAAGGGTATCATCAAGTTCCTTGTTTGAAACCGAACGCAAATGAAAAAATTCAGAAGGAATACCTCTTCTAACCTTATTATCTTCTTGCAATTGACGAGCTGCTCTCACGCAATCAATTAGTAGATCTTCATTGGCATTCAACTTCTGTCGCTGAAACAGTTCAATTCTCTTGAAAAATGTCTCCTGATTGAGCGGAGACCTGGAAAAGTAATTACCTATAAGTCGTCTATCGACCAACTTATTCATTGCCACACCAAACCAAGATTTCTCATGATAGTTGACCCTATCATGTACGCAACAACTGTTAGATTATATCATTTTTTTTTTTTTTTTGAAGAAAAGCAAATAATATGCAGTACCAAAATTCAACAAGGCTCACTTCAATCACCTTTCCTAATAGGGAGAAAACAAAAACACACAGCACTGCTAAGAGAGTAAAGAAGAGAAAGTCTTTAAGTTAAACAGTGAACTATATCGTTTAATAACAATCATGGAAACCAACCGCTTTACTGAAACAGATAGTGACGAAGATAACTCTGAGTTCTCTTATGCAAAATCTGATGTCATTAGACCCTTAACAAGAGAAGGGTCTGTGATGACCAGCCATAAGGGTTCCCAGAGAGGTAGAGCTTCAATGCATAATATTAATGAAGATGATAATGGAGTGATAAGAGTAAATGTTGGACTCAGTGATCCTGCTTCTTCTTTTAAGAACAAGCGCGGTGAAGTTGAGGAGGCAGCAGATACTGATGATGGTAATGATCATGTCTCTGATCTTCATGGCTCTCTGCTTGGATCCATTGATAAAGTAGCCCGTCTTCTGCATAAAGACTCGACCTCTTTGATATCGCAAGTTTCAGAGGGTGAAGATTTCTATGCTGAGCCGGTATCGGTACAGCATGTCAGTAAAGGGACGATTAGACTTCACGGGCAAGAGGCTCAATCCGACTCTTCTTCTTTGAAATCTGGAGGTAAATTGGAAACGCAGCAAGCTCAGACAGAAAAAATTCGTCCAGCGTATAGTTTTAAAACTAATGTTGATAATACTGTGCCACCACGTTCGCCATATCGTCCGAATTCAGAGATCTTGTACACCAATATCTTTGCTAAGGAACTGAGGAAAGATAAGAACTACCATAGAAAACACTCTTCTATGACCATAACTGATGATTTAGACAGATTAATGGAAAGTGCACTGAGTCTTAAATTTCAAGATGATGATAAGCTGAATCCCAGAAATCTTCTGTTGCAGCAGTTACAGGGCGATAAGGAAGTGAGACCCGAATCAATGGAAAGACAAAAGATTGGAAGGCCAGAAAGGTACCCAGAAATGAGACAAGCAGAGAAGCAACGTGAGATAAGCGAAGAGAAGAAGCAAAGAATAAGAAGCTCTGGTCCAAGCTCACCTATTGAATCTAAACTAGCAGATTACTCTTCACCAAGGAGCCTGAAGAGATACCTGAATACACCTACAGTGGCACTGCTGCAATTCCAATCTCAACATGGATCTCCCAGGCCTCCTAGTTCTCCGGTACCTTCTTATCCTAAAAATCATAGATATTCACAAGAATTTCACCAATCTCCTCAGGAGAAAAACTTTTCTCACAAGTCAGTAGTTGGCGATGGCCAGAGTCCAAAAGAGCAGTTTAATAAGGAATTTACTAGGGAGATTCAGCCCCCTATCTCCGTTCCAAGAGAAGATCAGACTGAGGAATCCCCAGAAGAGCTGAGAGCTAAACCTAACAGATATCAGAATATCTCCAACATATATCTGACCGATAATCCATTTGCCCTGGATGAGAATCTCCCAAAAGGTATTTCACACAAGAGTAAACCTCTGATTGAATCTGATAAGGTGTCCTTATACTCACATGAGACATTTCAGACAGCTGACTTCAACAGACAATTCTCCAAAAGACGTTCACCAAGTCAGGGCTTACCTCCTAGGCCATCTCCTGATAACGTGGAAAGGGCAAGACAGATATCGAGTCAATTGGCAGAAAGCGATGATTCAAAGCCGCTTTTAGCTGAGGCAGAGGTCCCCAGTGCTCCCAAGGGTAAGGGATCAAGTAGTGATGAGGCAAAGATTTCGCAACCAGTTGATGATGCCGATAAAAATTCTGATTACGTCAATATACCTACTGATGTCTCAGATGAAGGGGAGGAGCAAAAGAAAGCTAGTACAGTGAATATTCCGGGAGGAATGCAACCAGAGTATGTTAATGACGAAGACTTTTATGATATTGAATCCCCCGTCTTAGTGCATAGACCTTCTCAAGCTAAGTCAGTGAAGGATGCTATGCATCATCTGAAATCCACAAAGAAACACACGAAAAAGGGCGAACGTTCAAGGAAGTCAAGATCTCATAGCAGTAATCCACAATTACGGCCATTTTCTTATTCCACGCTTATAAGTTTACTCGAGAGTATGAATGGCACTATTATTGGAGAAGAATTCAGTCAATTGAACTTGCCGGTGAAGGAGAAACAGTTGATTGAAAAAATAGTCGACTCATTATCAAGATTAACTCTGGACATGGTGATCGATCATAAACGTTACGAAATTGGAATTCAAAGACTTGAATTGGCTCTTCGTGCCTTAGAGGGGTTTATTTGAATACCCCTTCAGTGTTTTCGCAACTTAGTCGCATGGTGACGCTCCGTAAAATCTGTAGCATTTTCACGAAGTCTGCATCCCACACCAAATGCCAAGCAAATTTATATCTGTACTATTGTGTTGCACATATGTCGTCATGCCGTCGTCCAGAGACAGCGCGCCTTCTGCGTTAGCGCGATGTCGCGTATCTTTTTTTTCGCCGTCGTGTATGCCCACTTTGGCCCCAGGTACATTGGTAAGCTAGCGTACAGCTACAACTGGCGTAGTTTAACGGCTACATACAACTTCTACAATTACAAGAAAATATGTAAAATTACTACACCTACTTTACAATTATTGTGTTAATAATTATTTACCATAGTTAGTTATATATGATTACGCTTGATTTAGGGGAAACGTCCTTTTAAATTTTGATGATCGTGCCTCCCCACGGTTGGGATTTTGAGCCGCACTAATGTAGCTGGCGGTATCGAAAAAACCGAAACCGCAAGCCATGTGGTTTTGTGTCATTCATGCGTTATCTGCTCACTGCAAGCGTTGATACAGCTCAACACTTGACGGTCCTTGTCTTAACCAGCGGAGATTTACTCTCTATCTGCTTATAGAAGACACGAGAGGAGACTCTGCGTGGGGAGGGGCATAGTAGACACACAGAAGGGCAAATATCCAAGAAAGTCACTGCTTCATTAGAATCACCAATAAATATTGGAAGGAAAGAAAATTACGTAACTATTCATGCCATGGAGATACGACGTAATAGCGACCCAAAGAAGCCCGCCGACAAGAGGGACCTAAGAGTAAGAGTATCTCAACTTGGTCTTGATAATAGTGGCCCAGAAAATAAATCTGAATATCTCGATACTGGCTCTGATTCTTCACCCAGATTACAATCACCTATCATGCTAGTGCAATCTAATGAAAGGAGTCCCTCAGTGGAGTTTGACAAAATCACCCAGCTTCCAACTCCTGTTTTAAATCAAAGTCGAAGTGGGACGTTTCCTAGTTTTACTGGATCATCCATTGACGTGCCGAAAGTTAGGAATAATCGGAATGCTAATTTAGAGTCTAGTCTGGCAGAGTTGGCTAATTCAAGAGTGATCTCAGAATATAGACCCATAAGCACACAGGAGAGAAGTAATAATGCCATTGGGAATACTAATACCATCAGCAAAAGATTTGTGTCTGATCCTATTGATCCGCGTATCCCGTCATCTCAAAGTTCTCTGGCTATTCCAAGTCCCCCATTGGAAGCAAGTGAGACTGATTACGGTAAACGACTATTTGAATACAGTAGAGTTGGGAAAAGTTACAAATATGTTGATCACATAGGATCAGGGAACTTCAGTGAAGTCATTCTTGCCTCTGCCGTTGATGATGATTTCGATAGAATCGCTATAAAGATAATTTCGGTTCCCCATGAGAATAAAGCTGAAGTTTATAATTTCAAATCATTTGTGAGCAGGGAATTGAATGTATTGTATAATATTCATCATCGCAGTATCATCCATTTATTAGACTATAATGTCAGTCCTTCGATCATCCCTGATCAAGTCTCCAATACCAATTTCTTTGAGAGTGGTGGTGAGAGTGAAGAAGAAAAAAACTATGATGCTGATGAGTTCAATGATCAGCTTCTCTTCTTCAATTATTGTGCTGGAGGTAATCTCTATGAATTTCAGGAACAGAATTTCAAACTTAAACATAGAGAACCTTCATTCTGGAAAATCATCGAAAGGGTTCTGTGTGAGCTCTTGGATGCTGTCTCATACCTCCATCAACACAATATCGTTCATCGAGATATAAAATTAGAAAATGTGTTGTTGCAGTTCCCTTATTTGCGACTTAAACAACAATTAGCTGATGAAGGATCAGAAAAAACGTCTCCATTCACTAGTCTCACTGATTTTGGCTTGTCAAAGCGTTTAAGCACTCCTGATGAGTACTTATCAACTAGATGCGGCTCAAGAGACTATGTTTCACCAGAAGTGTTGTTGGGGATTAAGTATAACGGTAAATTGACAGATGCTTGGTCAGTTGGGGTCTTGATCTATGCTCTAATGGAAAATAGGTTACCATTTGATTTGGTGCCCTACGTGGATATGAATGAGTCTAGTGGTGTCTCACCTTCTACCATCAAGCGTAGAAGAGCAAGAAATGGTGTTCCTCATAGAATTGCAATGATTGACTGGGATTGGTTCACTGTAAAGCAATTGGAGAATGACCCAGATATAGAGCCTTCAATAAAGACCGTAATCGCTAATTTGAAACATCTTGTGGAATGCTTGCTTGTTAGAAAAGATAGAAGACTTCATGTGGAAAGTATTGTGAATGATGATCTGGGACAATTCCACTGGGTGCATAACGTTTTGAAGACCATAGAGTCATGATAATGATAATGATACTCTTATAGCTATGTATAAATATGAAATTAAATCAATATCATGTCGAACTGCTTACTTTTTGACTCAGCCGTAGATGGATCATTGGTGGTAGCAAATATGTCGTGCGACAGCATTTAGCCGGATGTCGCATTTTCTTATGCACGAAAAACACGAGAAAAAGACATTCAGCCTTTGAATACTTTCTTTCCTTGTGACTAAAGATATTCTATAGAACCAGGCTCTTCCAATCACATATTTCATTTTGAATTGATTTGGGGAAACAAGTGATTCAACATGAGTAGCCTGGGGCATGTTCGCAAAGATTCTCAAGTGAATAATCCGGAGAATGGTGTAGCCGATGAGAATCGAAGTGCCCACCTAAATGGAATTCTGATGGATCATGAACCGACCAAAGATGGGCTACCAGATATAGCGCATGTCACCAATAATATAATACCGTTGTCTCAAGTGCTACGGTTTTATACGCAAGAAGCATATAAGCAACTATCAACCTTGGTGGAGACGGTAGCTAATGAAAAGGACACTGAGTCTGATGTCAACAGGAAAAGAAGATTTTTAGATGTCATTATCAATTTGCGCCAAGATTTTGTTAAGTTATACACATTGGTTAAATGGGCCAGTTATTCCAAAGAAGTATCCAAGTTGATTGATATACTAAACTGGTTAAGGTCTCAAGAGTTTTATTTTGACAATTTGGGGTTCAGACTATTTGAACTTAACGGATTCTCAGGAGCGAAGCTTCCAAACTCCGACATAGTGACGAGTTTAGAAGTTTTTCTAAAAGGAAGACCTCAATTACCATCGTATAATTTAATCAAACCGCCAAAAATATCACCTAAAAAGACTCTTGAAGTATTGCAAGACTTAAACTTGGTGCTTCAGACAAGAATGGCGTTGCTTAAAAATATCCCCGATAGATTCATCAAGAACTATGTTGTCAAAGATGGCCGTATTTATTTTACTATTCCGAATGAGTTCCAAGTTGCTGTAACAGTTGCCAATGATTCCATAATATTTTCCGAAGAAGAATATGAAAAATCTCCATTCTATTTTATTGATTTTAAATTTCTTTTTGGGATAAATCTGGATAGTTATCTCATCACTTATAGAGATAGCAAGATGATAACTGGTTTACCACGATCATCTCATGCATATTTTGAAAAAATGGCCAACAATATATTGTTAAGGCAAGGTCTTCAAGGGCTCTACGAAATTTGTCATCGATATTGTGTATCTTTTAAGCTTTATCTTATCACAAGACAGTTGAGAGACTTATCTATCAATACAAAATGGAGAAATAATATCCAATTCAAGTACCTCAACACTAAATCATTAATTATAGTTAACTACTGGAGCTCGCATTATTTATCGAGGAACTGGAGGTCTTTTATTGAGATAGGAATCAACAAAAAGGACAATTTAAGCTTCAGATGGTTCAAGAATGGACACTATATTCTAGATCATGGTATCACTGGTCTTTTTAGTAGAGAGCCAAAATCTCCTACAGATGAGGATGCAGACAATGAAATCTCGCAACTGGATAGCCAATACTTAAGTATTGACTTTGCATTGAGCGTTATCACCAATAAGCATGCTGAGTATTTGATATCCAAGATATATTCCGAGATCGACAGAGTATTGAGCGGTCCTGATTATACGTTCGCCACTAGGATTGGACCTCATCACTTGTTATTAAACCTTGCCCCACTGAAGGAAGCAATTTTCGCGATCAATTCTTTGACTGGCCATTTTTATTTCACAGAACCCAATGCTAATCAAAATAGATTATGCAGAAGGATCAATAGCCAGCTGCCACAATACAATACAACAAAATTCTATAGTGAGGCACACATGATAAAGGATATTGTCAAGAGCTTAATAACTCTCAGATTGGAGTCTTTCAGAACTCTTGTGAATCATAAATTGATCACCACTGGGTGGATCCCAAGTGATGGAGTAAGACTTTCAGAGCAAGACATTCTCAAAAACTTGATAGCTGACCAATCGATACTGGAATTAGGTAAGATTGAATTCCATAGACGGAAGAATTGGCCCTTTGGTTGGTTTTTAACAAGTCTTGTTAATGGTAAAAACTCTACGGTATATTGGTGGGCTACAAGAATGCGTTCTATCAAAGCCGAGTGGAAACTTCAATGGGCGTCAAGGTTACCAGAAGCTAAAGCAGCCTTGGACTACAATTTCTTTTGTCATTTACCTGATGTATGCTTTAGTATTCTTATTGACAATGTAATCATGGATGAGTTGTCTAACAGAAACATCAAGTACGTGATGGAAAATAACATTAATGTATTGTTAGAAAAGTACAAAATTAGTTTTGATGATGTGTTAGAAGAAGGTGAGTCAGAGATACATCAGTCTTATGTTGTCTTATACAATGATAATGACTCGTTGTTGCCCATTAAAAACTCTTCCACTAGTATATTTATGAGAGTTCGAATCCTGAAACTCAACGGAGACATAAGAATGTGTCTAAAGCTTATTGGTCATCTTAGGAATTTGAAAATAATGAACTTCTATAAGAGTTTGGTGAAGCTAGGATTGAATATTAATCGTGACAAAGAAATATTTGAAATTAACGATCTGATAGATTTAAGCAAGTCAGTGAATGAGAATTCATCGCATTCCAACGTCATATCTTTGGATTCAATACTCAATAACTTGAATCGACTCAAAGAGCTCATTAAGGTCATGGAGCAGCTTCACAAAAGCAATATTGAGATTATCGATAACTCGATTGATGCCTTAACTATCAAAGTTGATGATGCTATACCAAGACTTAGAATAAATTTACCTGAAAACTTTAAAGATTCAATTGAGTTGTCCCATGGTCCTGATAATGTTGACGATAGCCATGAATTGATGATACTACCATTTTTAAACACCTACTTACGGGACCAAGCAAGTGAATACTCCATGAGTGGGTTAGTGAAGTACTTGAGAGAAGTTTCTCCAATTTTAGGAACCTTAAAATCTATGCGCAGAATTGTTCAAAAAAATACTTCTAGAATGGCAAACGGATTGCCTAAACTTGACTACGATTTAAAAATCTCCCACTTGAATTCTATCAGACTCGTATACTATTTCAATTATAGTAACAATCCCCCCAAGAAGATAATCCGGAACAAGGTGGTGATTAGTTTATCGTTGAGGTTCAATAGATTCGGTGTTGAACATAGACCAATGCTCAATCTTTCGCTAAAGGAGAACTTGAATTCTCAAAATCTTAAGCATAAACCACTCTTCGAACAAATTTTTTCAGCCATCACCACTTACAATCTGGAACTGGATCCAGCAGTTGCCAAAACACTTAGGCTCAGCTATGACTTCTTAATCGACCCACAGATCCTCGAACCATTAATGCTGAAAATCACGGACAGATTTATCCAATACACAAAATCGCTAGGAGGATAAGTAATGAGGTGAACCATCTACATTGTGGAGAACTTAAAGTACCTTTCAATAACGACTTAATGACAAACCGTCATTTATATATATACATATCTCTGGAGATAAAATTACCCATATTCCCAAGGGCACGCAAAATACGTTCAAACCAACCCTCCGTCCTCTATTGAACCCTCTGATATAGTAGAAAAAAAAATGTAACCTAAGAAAGAAGCATGAACTTTTATGTGTGGTCAAACAGACAATCGTAGTTTCTTTTATGACATCCTTCACATTTATTCATTTGTTGATTGAACGAGCAACGAACTTTTCTCTTTCTGCATGCAATGCACGAACTCTTTCTAGAAGCTGAGATACTGGAACCTGGTTCGCGCTTTTTGGTGACCTTACCACCATACTTGATCTGTGGTGAATGAGACTTTATTGACGTCACAGAAGATCTTTTCAGACCCATCATATCCTCCTTGGTAAAACCTTTTGAGAAGAGACAATTCAATCCCTTACACTTACAAGATTGACAACCATTAAACTTAATAAATTTATCATTTGAGCGAATTAATTGGCTACCACTTCTTAAGATAATAGGAACACCATTATTTGCTAATTCATTCAATTGTTCTTCAGTGGCCTCTTCAAGCATTGGAAGTCCGGCACGAAGTAGACCTCCATTGAGCGGGGTTACTTCAGCAGTACACTTAACTTTTCTAGAACGACAAGCATCACAAGAAGGACCAAGACGTTGTCTCCTCTTACGTTGATCCTTCCCTGACACAGGTAACTGTACAGAAGACTGGAACTCTCTCACGTGACTATACCCATTGTTCAATCGACTCAGTTGCAATGGAGAACTGACCAGCAGCATCTCGTAACTTTCCGGCAGTGAGTCACCAGTTGAACTTTCTGAGGGTCCTCTAGGAGTCATCTCCCACAAAGATTTTGGCAGAGGCAGAGACCAAGAATTTTGTGAGCTAGTACTGTACCTTCTCAAGTTGTTCTCAGTCAAATTCAAATTATTGATCAGAGGGAGAGCCACAGGCATCTGACTCGGAGCTAGCTCCGAAGAATTTCGTATCAGGGAACTATTATCTCTACCAAACATGGGATGACTTGTAGCATGAGGAAAATCAGTAGTTATACCGGAAAATGACTTTGTTAATGATATTGGCATATTATTATTCCCCATTAAAGGTGGAAGAACCACCTTACGAGGTTGGCTATTGTACATTATGGAATAACTGAGTAAATCAGACATAGCAGTTTATCGCAACGAAAGAAAGACTTGTGTAAACTCAGATTTTAATCTTGTAAAAGTGGTATCCACTATAACTATATAATTATGAACATCCTCGGGGCCGAGACAGGAGCCAATATATAAGATCTTTTTCTGGGGTAGAAACGCTGCGGAGGCCCTAGCACCTCGCGGGCGATGTCCGCGGCGCAACGCACACCCCTCAGGACCTCGGACATACTTTGCAGAGTTAATTGCACGGTGCACATACTCCTACAAGACTAATTCGGATAGCAGGACCATGTACTTGAAGGTGTTAAGGGCAAGTATTTGCCAGGGCTTCAGGAGTTTCCTCGGGAGGGGCAAGCAATTGATAAATCACCGGTTGACTGGAGACTTCGTAGACAGCCAACCACGCTTTCACGATATAGATATGAAACTTATGACACTTTCAAGCCACCACCAGATAAACCTCACTTACGCTCCGATATCACTCCGGGCCCCATTTCACCGTTAAACAACTAGTAGATGCGCTTTATTAATGGGCGCAATCAGTAGTAGCCTGTACACATTGGTATAATCTAATTTAAGTGGTCAATCTGTACACCCCATCTCTACTGAAACTTGCGCGTGTAGTTCGGTCGACACCACATTTGACTCCGAAATCACTCACAATCATCGCATCGTAGGCTTTTACCGGGAGAATGGAGGGAGCATCCGGTCAGGTGATTCCGTCATCGCTGAAATTCCCGGACCTCACGCTTCGGTAGAATGGATGTCAAAGTGGAGCTCACCACCTCTCGTCCGAGACGAGAAAGCTATGCTGCGACCCCTCATCTGACCCTGACCCACTTAGACATAATAAACTAACATCGCCTCCCAGTATAAAGAGTTACCCGAGGCCCAAAGACGAGAATCAAAAAATAAAGGCCGTATAGATCACGGATTTCTTTCGTATGTGTGTAACCTTCGTAGACTCGAAATCTTGGGGTCTGCAGATTCATGTCGATACACTAGCACCATTTTTGGAGCAGTTCTAGCCCTGGGGAATGTTCTGCGTGTTCTCCATAGAAATGATCTTCAATCGAACTTCCCTAAGGCGTATATTTGTAAAGAGTTAAAAGCCATGACTGGAGAAATACGGATCCCAGTCTTACACTGTATTTACTTTTTACGGTTCTTCTCAGGGCATAGTAACCTGTCTATACAACTTCCATCTTGACGCTTATATCTCAAGTTAAGTCTTCAGTTACATCTTAAGTTAAGGCTGTCTCACCTGATCACGGCCCTTCTGCGCAGTACGCGGATCTATACTCCGAAGTGTCGTCTAGCTCTCATCGAACTAATTTCCATTCTCGCTTTTATGTTTTCGTGATTACCCGATTAGGAATGCAACAATAAACATATAGAAATGTAAATCTTAGCGTCAACTCCTCAATAGTATTTGACATTCATCATAACAGTCCCTCTTTTCCTAGAGTGTGTCTATCATGGAAGACTTCATCCCGGGATCATTTGACTCAAGTAGTAACTTGGGGACTCCAATAAGAAAGATCAAGGGGCTCACCTTGTCATCTCCATCTTCCCCCTCAGGCTCTTCTCTCTATCCCAGCTTGGATGATATAGAGCCAAAGATAGACTCTAGTATGATGGACAGGGGGTATTCAAAGAAAATTACCAATAAGGTGTTGAAACAATTGTACTCAAGAGCTAATGAAATTTCACAACAGTATGTATCGCCACCTAAAGACAGTAAACCAATGCCTCCAAAGCGATTCAATAATGAACATAGAAAGAGATTCAACAAAATGGAGAGCATTGCTTCCCATTATTCCATGCGGAGGCGTCCCAATTTAAACACCATGAGTCCCGAACGGATCGTCACAATGACAGACAATGATCATACACCAGCTAGTGATGCAGGTAAGAGAAACTCATCAATCAACATGAATTCTGCCACAAAGAGAAGAAGAACATTTAATGGTCCTCAGGAAGTACATGAAGACTTAGAACCCAATAATAAGACAAGCCCTACCAAAGATTCGATGAATGTTGATAAAATAAGTCCTACGAAAGGTTCTGTGAACCTCAATAGATTAACACACGGCCCCAAAATCAGTCCCTTAAAACTAAACATAGAAAAGAATACAATGCCACCACCTAGGAATATTCCCAAGATTAGCCCTTCAAAGATCAGTCCTTCAAAGATTAGTCCATCCAAAGGATCTATGAACTTGAACCAACTTCTCAAAACTGGAATCGAGGATAACGTCCCTCCGCCACCGCAGAGAACAATTAAAAAGAGAGCATCGTCATTAGAGTTGGCAGGAGTAAAGCCACCTTCTCGTATTTCATCGTCTAATTCTTTAAAGCAACCATCAATACCTCCTTCACAATCAATTCCTAGCTTGAAATCTGCATCTTCTTTCAAATGCCATAGTTCAAACTTGAAGAAATCAAAAAGCCAAGTCGATAAACTTCACAGCTCGCCAACTAAAGAACCTCTGGAAAGACCCGTTAAGGATACCGTCAAACAGCATGACAGACTTCCATCATTTGCATCTACTCCTAGCTGCTCTATAAAAACTAGGAACTATACAGTACCCGAACCATTCTCGTTCTATGCAAAACCTACAGTGTCGTCTTCTCAGAAGTCATTAGATAAATTTAAAAAATTCAAGAACAAGTTTAATTAAAAAGAAGTTATCTTCAATTTCCTATGCATAGGCACATATTATTAATAAATGTTCGATTGAACTTTAATGTCACCGCCCAAAGTTATCTTCTGAGCTCCTGTCCATTTCTCACCAGCACCCAACTTGATGAAATCAGATACATGACCTGGCTCAACACAAACCATCTTTAAGTATCCATCCTTTGGTTGGAAGTCGGGCATACCTTCAGATTTCTTGATCCATGGGTTCCATACAACAGCATCACTCAAATTTTCTCTCTCAACATTGACCAATACTTTACCAAACTCAATGATTTGAATAATTTTTGAAGTATCAACCTTTTTGTAGACTCTGTCAAACTCCTCGGTGAACCCAATAAATGGTGACTTTTCCTTGTATGTCTCTCCAAGAACCTGATCTTTAGTCTCTTGATCCACCAAATTGTTCACCAAAGTATCAGTGATATCTGGAATTCTATGGTAAGTGTGGAAAAGCCAATTGAATTCAAAAGGTTCGTTACCCTTATTCTCAACTTCAATGTGGGTTTTAAGGGCATCATTACCCAAGGTAATAGTTAAAATCAAAGTGAAGTTATATTTTCCTTCATTCCAAAGCTTGAAGAGATCAGCATTAACGTTCTCCGGACCAAGACCAAACTGCACTGTGGCAGGATCTTCCTTAGTTTGTCCCAAAAACTCCCATGTAGAGTTTCTGGCAAAGCCGTGCTGAGGAAGGGAGGAAGTTGGATGCTTAGGATCATTGTTTTTACCAAATACTGGGAATACCAACGGAATTCCTCCTCTCACTGGCCTTGAGCCATCGAGTTTTGCACCTTCACTCAACCAGAGCTTTTCTTGACCACCTACTTTCCATGAATACACAGTCGCCCCATATTTCAATATTTCCAAGGTGCTGCCTCTGTCGGCACTGGTAACCCTAACCTTATCATCAAATTCTTCGACGGTCATTGCGATTAATTGAATATATCTATAACTACTTATCTAACTACTTATCTAACTACGTATTTACCGGATATAACTTGGAAAGGTAAACCACCTCTGTGCAGGCCATATTTAAGTTTGCTTTTTTTTCCGTGTTCCGATTCTATTCCGATTAACCTGGGTGTCAAGGATGTTTACTTTCTTTTTTGTTCTGTGAATACAAGCCAAAAAAATAGGGGCAAATTCAAATTCTCAATCTTCATGATTTAAAGAAGATCTGTAATCAAGCCCCGTAAACACCTCATTCATAGCAGCTTAATCACCTTTACAAGCATCTAAATTTGTTGTTTTGATGTTCACAAAGTAGTGTTGACACAAAAAGTCCGCATCTTAGTAGAAATTTCATTTCCGCTTCCTTCTGTATACGAAAAAAAGAAATAATAGGAGAAAGCTTACTTCATAATTAAAAAGCGGTCTTTTTTAATTATATTCTGATAGATTCAAAGATTATAAGGGTGAGGAAGAAGCATCAATACGCCAGAAAGCTGGAAGAGATTAATAACAAACGGAGTTGAAGCACTAGGCGAACACAAGAATGTCTATATCATCTTTATTGGTGAGATCACGTTTAGTGCAGAAACCGTACCAGCTATTCCATAAGTACTTTTTACTGGAGACTGAACCCGGAAATGTGTTGGCTAATTTAGAACTGGGAACGGCAACAAATGGAACAATCTTTCAATTGAGGAATCATAAATGGACTTGGACTGAAGTGTGTCATTATGGATTCTTGACGACAGTGTTAACATTCGTGTTTTTACTTAACCCGGCATCTTTTTTAATAAAGATCCCCATATTAATGTTGTTTATCTTTGCTTTGCTTGTGCCATTAACATCACAATTTTTCGTTCCTGCGTTGCCTATTTTTACCTGGTTGGCGTTTTTCTTTACGTGTGGTAAAATTCCCACATCGTGGAGACCCGTCATTTCCGTCAAAGTGTTACCTGCCATAGAGACCATTTTCTATGGTGATAACTTATCTGCTGTTTTGGCGTCCACTCAAAATTCATTCTTTGATATTTTGGCTTGGTTACCTTACGGACTCATACATTTTTCGTTCCCCGTCATATTAGCATTCCTAATTTTTTTATTTGGACCTCCCACAAGTCTCAGGTCTTTTGGTTTTGCATTTGGTTACATGAATTTGGTTGGGGTTATGGCTCAAATCCTCTTTCCCGCGGCACCTCCTTGGTATAAGATTAGACATGGTTTAGAACCAGCAAATTATACCATGAGTGGGTCTCCTGGTGGGTTAGCAAAAATTGATCAACTTTTAGGATTCGATATGTACACTTCAGCTTTCTCAAATGCACCAGTGGTTTTCGGCGCGTTCCCATCTTTACATTCCGGTTGTGCCGTGATGGATGTACTTTTCCTTTCTTGGTTGTTCCCTAAATATAGGATGATATGGTGGGGGTATTGTACCTTATTATGGTGGAGTACTATGTACTTGACGCATCATTATTTTATTGATTTAATTGGCGGTGCTGTTCTTTCGTATTTGGTATTTTGCTACACGAAGTACATGCACCTACCAGTGATTGAACAAAATAAATTTTGTCGTTGGTCATACAGAGATATTAAGACAGTCGACTTATCTCAAGCTGATCCTCTCTCGTCAAACTATGTTGGTGAGGATGAAGTTACTGAATCAATTCCATTAACGACTTATCCGTATTTCGAAGACCAAGCTTCGTTATCTTTGAGTGTAAATGACATTCCATCGTCAAGATTGACAAGATCAAGACAAGCTTCAAGGTCGTTCATCAATACACAACCCTCACTCTCGCCCGGTAATTTAGAACCAATGAATGAAACAATGGGAAGATCTACATCTTCAATCAATCTTCCGATAACTGAAGAAAGTGTTGTTGTTGAAGGTGAAACATCTTCTATGGAAAATGGCAGTAATGTTGCTTCAGTGTTCGATGATGGACACCACAGCTCTGCAGAGTCGTCAACCTCGCTTGATGAATTGGAATCTACCTACAATCCTACCCTTATTCAAGATGGAGGACGTCAAATAAAATTTAATAAACAGGGTTAAAAGTCCAAACTTTTGATGAAATAAGAAGCATAGAAAACAAATGTAAAAGAAAAGGGGATTAGATGAAGTAACAAATGTACAAAGTATTTAATGATTCATGCCGAATGATTGAAGCAAGAGTCTTAAAGTTAGGTTGGGTTTTATTTTTTCTGAACTTAATCGTTGCAATATTCCCATGTTCGAGAGCATATTAATAATTCTTTCATCATTGCTCATCGAATATGATTACATGTTTTGCTATACGTGTGTTAGATAATTATTGCATAATCAGTCATTAATATTAATTTTTTAATTTTTTAATGCTTAATTAAAGGTATATCTATTTTCATATAAATGTAGATGTGAATCATTCATTTCTTTATTTTAAGAAAAATTGAATAGGGGGTTTGCTATTTACAATGACATATTACATGCTGCTGGAACTTTGAGCTGCTCTTTCGAACGTAGTCTTAGGGTTAAGTTGATCACTCATATCATGCTTTATTATATTACACCTCAATATTCTTGGATCTCTTCTTAATGTTCTCAATAATTCCTGCTGTACATTAGAAGAAACATCAAAGTTCATGAGGAAATGGTAACCTTGGAAGTGTCTCTCTTGATCTTTAGAGATCACTTTTGGCAAAGTTCTAGCACCTAAGCTAGTTATATCTCTTATAATGCCTCTGTTATTTAAAATCAATTTTCCTATAGTAGAAACAATCTTGACCGCTTCCTTATTCGTCTTCATCGGATCAGAGATCCTTGAGATAGCAAATAACTCGTACAACATGGCAACAAATGCTATATAGTACTCTCAAGCTTTCCCGTACTCAACTTCCTTCAAATTTTTAGGCAGAAATTCCCGACATTCTGAAGGGACCGACATTAATTTTTTTTCGCGATATGTTTTATATGCAGATGCTCTGATTAGATCACGAGATATGTTGCATTCAAAAATTTTATGCCTGATAAAAAAGTGTCGTATCTAAGCTTGACAGTAACGAGTTTTTCACTTTTCTTCAAATAATATTAAGATGGCTACTAATATTGTATGGCACCAAAACTTGTCAAGAAGTGAAAGAGAGTCATTTCGCAAACAAAAAGGGGTGACTGTGTGGTTGACAGGGTTATCAGCCAGTGGAAAATCTACCATTGCAAGTGCTTTAGAACAATCAATTCTTAGAAGAGGAGTCAATGCTTATAGACTTGACGGTGACAATGTCAGATTTGGTTTGAACAAGGATTTAGGATTCAGTGAAGAGGATAGAAATGAGAATATTAGAAGAATATCAGAAGTAGCTAAACTCTTCAGTGATTCTTGTTGTGTAACAATCACCAGTTTTATAAGTCCTTATAAAAAAGATAGAGAGTTAGCTAGAGAACTTCATAAGAAGGACAATTTACCATTTGTTGAAGTTTATGTCGATGTTCCGATAGAAGTTGCTGAGAAAAGAGACCCTAAAGGTTTATATAAGAAAGCCAGAGAAGGTATTATTAAAGAATTCACTGGTGTAAGCGCTCCATATGAGGCGCCAGAGAACGCAGAGCTTGATGTTAAAAATTATGAAGGTGCTTCCGTTGAAGACTCTGCAGAGAAAATAATAGACTACTTAATCGAGAAGAAATATATTCAATAAGAGCGAGGAGACGTTTGAAAAGGTTCGAATATACTTAGATAGGTAGACATATATATATATATTCATTTCTTTAAGCTATCAAGACGAGCTTGAAGGTCATCTTCATCGGGGTGAGAGCTTGCTCCCACTGGCTGTGCTACTCTATTGTTATTAGACAGTTCAGTATAAATTGTATTCGGTGTATCTTTAAGGTTGGTATTCAAGTCGACTCCAATTTCATCCAAAACTTTACCTAGTATATCATCCACTTGATCTTCCTCTCCTAATTCATCATCATCAGCCATAGCATCATCAACTGCGTCTTCCATGAATTCTTGCTTTTGGTCCATAAGGTCATTCTCCTTGGAGAATTCTTGGGCAATTCTAGACAACTGAGGAAGATTCATCGACCTATTCATACCATTCAATACTTTTGTTGCATCTCGCATGGACATTGCCATTTGTTGATTAGACCTCACTGATTGAATCCGTAATGAAATTGCTTGAAGTTGCGCCTTCATCGAATTGAATTTCCCAATATAATTCTTTGTCCGTACCAAATCCTTGGCTTGGATCTTTGCGCTTGATATCTGTCCTGCCTTAGCTGATTTTTTGATCTCTCCTATGAGTTTCTTTTCTTGTTGTTGTAGTTTTGTAGTTTCTCTCGCCAACTCTCGTTGGGTCCTCTCAAGAGCCCTTTGGTTTTTTCTCAATCTTTCCTGTGGGGTCAAGCTCTTACCAAATGCCCACTCTATAATCAGCGACATCCTTCAAGGCTGTGATATGTATATTTATTAGAGTTGTAGTAGGTAATTGTTCTAAGGGCCGTTATCAGTATTTAAAATTAGACACCTTTTTAAGGCTCCAATTTTCGGATGTTACACTAAACCTCACAATTGTACACAATTTAAAGATATATATTTAAAGTTTAGACACTACAGGGAAAGCAAGGTCCGTTGCTGCTTCGGCCATTCCAACACCTGCTTGGAACCCATAGCCACCAGCACCATAGTTATGTATGACATATTTATTTGCGGACAATTGTTCCTTCTCTATTCTCACATTACCATGCCTGCTTGGCCTGAGACCAGCCACTGACCTAACAATCTCTAGATCTTCTATACTAGGACCTCTTGGATTCTTCTGTAAAAGCTCAGGAAATAACTCTGTTGTTCTTTTCAAAATATCCTCATTTTCTGTTTTGAAAGTAGACCCCGTCCAGTTGTTTTTCTGCATGAATCCACCCAAGATAGTTTGGTCATTAGAATATGGTCTCTTGATGATATATGTAGCAAAGTCCTTACCCCACAAATGAGTATTTTGTTTCACATGTGGAGCCTTAACTACCAAAACTTGTCCTCTGGTAGGGTATACGTTGTTATCTTCAACACCTCCAAGAGTCTTAGCACCAAGACCTGTGCAGTTGAAAACAAACTTTGTATCTGCAGCAAAAGCCTCAGAAACATGAGATAACTTTTTCTTTTGAACCTGAATTCCTTGAGACTTCAAATAGTTTGACAAACTCATGATGAACTTGGGTGCGTTGAAATTCCATGCTTTGAATTGTATGGCAAAGGCAACCCCTTCAGGTAAATGGTCCTTGCTCACTTCAATGTACTCCTCTAAATATGATCTCCATGATGCAATTTTCTTTTGAGTGGGCATTTCTTGGAAATATTCCACTGATGTGTATCTATCTAACCCGTACGATGCTCCACCAATGTCTTTTTGAATTCTTTTCAATTGCAAGTATGTATGCTTATCAAAGACCAAAGATTGATCATCATCGCTAGTGATACAAGAGAAGTCTGCTCCCGCGTAAGGCGAAGTAAAAGTCAAAGACTCATCTCCAGGTTCATACTCTGCGATGATGACAATGTCACTAGCAGGTACATTTTTGTCGAGTAGCTTATAAGCAGTGTATAAGCCTACCACCCCTGAACTAATTACGTCAGTATAAGAACATTGGTACTATTATAACCTACTTTACCTACCCAATAACTACAAATTTTGTCATTTATCTCTATTTTGTTTTAAAGTAGGAACCTTATATTTTTCATAGATAACGACTAGAATGCTATACTATGCAGGGGATACACCCCAAAAATTTTATGATTGGCTATTAAAGAAATCAAGTTCGCTATTTCATTAATTTGGACACCGTGAAGTACATGAAGTGTTGCCTGATTAAGATGAGCCAAGTGTACCAATGTGGATTATCATGACAAACTCACCAAACCATCGCAAGTTCACTCAGTTCTTTCAGAATTTTCTGGGTTGGTACCTTCAGGATTAACATATCCATTTCTTTCAGATTCATAACTGTTAAGGATGGCGTATAAATTGTCAGCAACTTTGTCAGTATCATCAATAGCAAGATCTTGCATACCGTAGTCGTAAATAGAATATATTCCAACAATTGCAAATACGGAACAAAGGACAAATGCAATATATCCTTTAGCAGTGAAGCCTTCTGGGAGAGGTGCTACTTGGACATTTTCACCAGTAAGATTAAGCCATTGGTTGCGAGAGTCACCAAAATTTGCAGCAGCATTCCCTATGTGACCCACATTAGCAGCAATACAGTTATCAATATGATTTTGGGGAAGAGATTGATGTGTCTGAATTTCTAGAGGGGCTTCGATCAAAGTGATTGCAAGACCTTGCTCTAAGTGCCAGTCCACGTGGCAATGGAAAAACCATACTCCAGGATTATCAGCTTTGAATCTCAATACTACGAACCCATTGGAGTTCACTAATACAGTGTCTCTAATCATGGGATGGCCTGGGAAGTCAATATGATCTGGGTTATGAGGATCATAAACAATAGGGTTATCGTCATCTTCTCCCTCTTCTGATCTAGAAACTATTTGGAAATTATGACCATGTAGATGGAAAGGATGTTTACCTGAATCCATATTGTTGAGAACAATTTCCACTACTTCATCTTTCTGTAAAACATATGCATTGGTGTTTGAACCATAGATTCTATTATCTGTTGCAAACTCTGAGCCAGAAAACACTGACATCAATGTAGGGACTTTTGGTGCGACATATGACTTCTTATTGAAAAGAGCATATTGTACCCCATCTCCTAAGTTTTCCATAGTAAAATTAAGCGAGATCCTGTAGTCTGCTTCTTCAAAAAGAGAATCCTTGGTGACGGGCTTTAAATTAAAGTCATCGAAAGGATTGATACTGCCAACTGCTTTATCGTAGTCATTTGGAAGTGGTTTGGGGAGTTCTTTATCTTCATCATAGACCACCCAGCTCGTAGACACTAATTCCAAATCTGGAGGCAAAACATCAAGCATATCCTGATCGATGATGTTGACAAACCTAAAGTTCTCAGATATATCTTTGTGCGTATGAACCAACACAGAATAACGTTGAGCAACTGAAATGTAAAGAGAATCTACCACCTGTGGCTTCACCGCAACACCATCTGCTTCCACTATAGTGAAGTTATGACCCTCAATATACAATAACTGAGAAGCGAACAAACCAACGTTGGCGATCCTAAGCAAATAAGTTGTATCCGGCTTCACTGACCACTTAACGGCTTTGGAATCATTGAAAAGAGAACTCTGTGGTACTGGCTCTGCTCCTGTAGGATTATATCTACTTAAGAAGCTCTTCATGAGCACAGAAGTTTCTTGATGATACCAATCACTGACCGTCAAGGTCGTTTCCTCGTCATAGGTAAAGTCATCACTTTCTATGATAAACATTCCTCTCAAACCATCACCATACTGAGCCCCAGAATGAGAGTGGTACCAATAAGTGCCGACCTGGTCATCAACGGTGAAGTTATAAAGAAAAGTTTGCTTTGGCGCTATGGGACATTGGGTCACCATTTGTGGACCATCCATAGCGTTAGATCCTTTTTGGAACAACCCATGGAAATGCAAAGATGTATCCACGTCCAACTCATTTCTAAGATTTATCACCACTCTATCATGTTTTCTAACCTTTATTAGAGGTAAGGGCCATTGATTATTTATTCCAACCACTCTTCTTTCATAAAGACCATCTGGATTAGCGTTGACATAGGTGACATTAAAATCATACGTATGCGTCTTTGCCGCTACTCCAAGAGTGCACAAGACAAAGGTTAGTATGCTTAAAAGTATCATACCTGATATGTCCTTTTAAGGTCGTTAATTTGCGCTTGCTGGAATCGTAAATCAAATATAATAGATAATTCTGAGACAAACTCCGATCGCACTCGAACTTTTTTAATCTCTTGATCTATGTAAAGAGACGCTCCAACGATATATGTAAGCTTATGGGACAGGCTAAGTCAAGCAGTTGTTGAGGGACAATTTATCCTTTTCGTTGAACGTAGTTTTTCTCATGGATCTGATCGTAAGGCACTAGGCACCTCAGTCCGACATCGGGGCTCCTATTGCAGTTATAACCTCCGCTCCTTGTCTGTATGCAGGCAGAAATATGTGCAACATCGAGGTTTATATAAACTCGGGGCCGTATCAAACTTTCACAAGTAAAGAGGCTTCAATCTAAGTTTTGGCGAACTAGTATTTGCCTTGCTTTCAAGTTGGAGACGTTGTGTCATATTTTAGACTCTACGTTTTGATGTGTTGCATTTATTGTCAGACAGACGCATCAATTCCTATAAATTTTGATATCTGTAGTAGAGATTAGAAATGAGATAAAAGCAACCATTTCAAATTAATCCTAGAGTCGTTGGGCACTTCTTAGTCATCTCTATGTCTCTATTATCTGACATTGCTTTAAAACTAAATGTGACATAAATTTTTGTCATACGAAATTCTAATTATGTCGAAAGTTTAACAAAAATAGGTCTCAGGTAAACCTTGATCTTCCTCGACTACTGCTATAACAAATATATAGATACCCATTTTCCTTTTTTTTCCAAATTTTCTAATAAATAGAAATCGTCGGGCTTTATAAGTCTGAAATTATTTGCTCAAAGAAAACACTCTAGGTGCTTCGCCTTCTGGTCCGATGTATTTTGGATCTCTCCACGGACCATAATCATTCAAATACAATTCTTGCTCTGTAACCTTCGAAGCACCTCCGTATTTCGTGGGCAAGTTTTGAGGAGGAATTTGCTTTAACAATTCTTTCTTATAAGAAGAACTTAAAATATGAATCTTGGATACAGTGACAGGATCCAAGAATGGCTTGAACATTTTGAAGACAGTGGAAAAACCAAACGGCGCATTAATACAATAAAACTTACCCATTCTTTCGGGATAATAATCTTGTCCAATTTTTGATGCTTCTCTTACATAACCGATAACTTGATAAGCAGTTGATAAAGAAATTCCCTTCAAATCCATAATTGTGCATGAAGTCTCCACTAAGTATCCTCTTTCTCTT
The DNA here is from genome assembly GCA_031081885.1 of Priceomyces melissophilus. Lineage (NCBI taxonomy): Eukaryota > Fungi > Ascomycota > Pichiomycetes > Serinales > Debaryomycetaceae > Priceomyces > Priceomyces melissophilus. The sequence continues at coordinate 18,149 of JARYTE010000010.1, read as the reverse complement.
GAACATGCTGGAAGTCTGAATATAGTAAACGATTCATACTCCCATACCAAGTTCTTCAACATTCTATCTTGAGTAGTAATTTTTAACATCTCTGGTAAATTAACAGATCCCAATTCTTCATAATAAACTGGTCTACCATCTTTATCAGTTTTATGATAATATTGAGGATATAACTTGGCCACGAGGGGTTTTTCCTCGTAATGGAAATCTTCTAAAATTGAGTCAGCACCAAATGTCTTTCTCCATTTTTCACAATTATCAAACATAATTCTTGCTTTGGACAAATCAAACTTTCTTGCCCTTAAAAATCTTAAAAGATTAGCATCGTCTAATCTCTTTGTATAACCCGCAGCAATCAACTCTCCACGAAACTTTTCCAAAGCAACCTTCTGTTCTTTGGTCAAACTGGAAGTATGACCATTGCCATCATTTGGCAGTGAGTTCTGTGGGTATGACTTCAAAAATTCTTCCTCAGGAATCATTTTCACTTCTATTTGATTGATACTTTTTTGTTTCCAACGACTGACGCTTCAGGGAAGTTCTAGATCCCTCAAAACTCTAAAAATTCCAACAAAAAATAAACAATATATAATAGAATGACTAAATTCGGCCCTTCTAATAAGCTGTTCTCTATAAGGATCGAAAAGCTCTCTAAAAAATTACACTTCAAGAGAGTGAAACTGCAACAAATAAGATAACGTGTGTTTAGTGTCGGGATAAGTTTTATTTTTTTTCGCTGCCGTTAAAAGAAATATTTGTACACGTGAGAAACTTTAATATATTACTAAATAACTAACTTTTCCTACTCCATAACTTAAAAGAGTTCTTTGCCGCCGATTTAAGTGAACTGCCTCGGCTAGAGGTTGTTTTAGAGACAAAGCTATTTTTTGACATTAATGAATTAGTGTCACTAGCCCCGGCTCCATTTTCAGATGGAACTTCAGAGCTGGTGAATTTAAGTTTCATATGCATGAAAGCATTATCGATTACTTTTCTGTATGCGCTTGGTGTAGTCATGTCTTTGTCAAGATAAACTAAACAATTTCTTGACAAATCCACATAGTATCTTGAACAGATATCATTGACGTAAAGAGTCCACAATGTTTGATTGTCAAAATTTGCCGGATACTCCGGATTCTCCAAAAATTCCTCCAAAATCCTCACTTTGCTACTCAATTTAGTACAAACCTTTTGTATATCCTTTAAGGTGATGTTAGAGTTGATAAATGAAAACACATTTTCATCACTTCTGATGAGAGATTTTAAGAATCCCTCTGTCTCATTGTCACCTGCCAAATCCAAAAACTCAGACTTTTCAAACTCTAATGAGCCTATCTGGTACACACTTCTCTCAGTATCGATGCGGAATTCATCATTACCGTCTCTAGAAACATCATTGGTAGTATTTGTTCCGGTGTTGCTGTAGGAAGTTGTAGATGTATTTGATGATTGCGAAGATGTCACCGCCAATTGCTGAGTACTAATGTTCCTAGTCATGCTGAGCTCAAACAATTGAACAAATTCAGTTAGCCTTAAATATTTATCAATGAGATATGGTGTAGTTGGCAACTCACTAGATGTAGAGTCACCACTTATTCCCAAATCAAATCTTTTCATTTCATGGCTCAAGTCAAGAATTTTTTCATTAAAATCATTTTTTCTTCCGGTTATCTTGTCAAAATATTCAAGTAACTCTTGATTACGCTCCTCTAGAAACTTATTCATCTTGACTAAATGTGGCTCCTTATGAGGCAAAAACGTTTGCCTATTTGCTAGGTTTAAAAGAACTTTTGCAATTAGCGTCAATGTTCGTTGAGTCATTCCTGTTTGATGATTTCTGGTCAAATAAAAAAGTTTTGGATTCAATATCGCTGGACAAAAGAATCTCAAAAAGATGAAGGCACTTATACAATTTAATGCTGTTTCCCCATCGTCAGGATCACAAGCTAGTTCAACTTTAGTTCTAAAATTCTTTAGTTGATACTTTATCTGCTGCGGTAAATCGTTAGACGTAGCATAAATCATTTTCCAGATCTCTTCGGCATAACTGTACAAGTTTTTAAAATTTTCATTCGTTATTTCGCTGACCCTAGCTTCAATGGCGCGTTCTTCTTCAGGATCAAGCTCATCATCATCACTTTCAAGGTCAGAATCATCTGGTGACTTCTTAAGTCTCTGAGCTCTTTCTTGAATTCTTACATATCTAGGATCTATCTCACAGCTTTTCCTTTCAGTTTCCAACTTAGTGAAAAAATCTCCAAACACTTTTTCCAAATACTCTTGACCTACTCTCAAGTTATACTTTTCCAATGACTTTGAGAAGATTGAAGAGCCTCTAAACAACGTATTGAAAACATTGTTGCTCGAAGATGCTTTAGAGGTTTCATTTCTCTTACCGGAAACATAATTCTTCCTGGTAGCTAAGTCCACGTCAACCAATTCTTCCTCCATCAAGGATTTGAACCACTCTGTTTCAACATTCAAAGATTGAAACACATCTAATAAGATTAAACTCACCTTCTCATAGTCTGAACTCGATACTCTATCGTTGCAGAACTTAATTAAACCCTTCATTGGCGCATTGGCAAGCATCTTTTCCAATGACTTGAAATTTGGAGGAGACAATACATGATATTCTTTCAAGCTCACATTAACCATTAAATGGCCAACTCTCAAGTTTGCCCCGTCGTAAATGGAGAGCTTGACAATATCATTATTGAGGATACCTCCAAGGCTATTCATTGATGAAGAATTGGTCATAGAATTACCCTGAGCAGATTCCGACATTATGGTAGTATTGGCACCTACCTGCTTAGACAAGACGTCTGGAGTTACGTAGACAGTTCCAACCAATTTATCATTAACCAGATACCCCTTTCCATTGACTGCTTCCTTAATGACAATGTGGATCATCTGAGTCAGAATAGGCAAGTCCGTGAAAAATTCTTCCTTCCAAAAAGGATTTGAACTCCAATTCACCAAAGCAGTTCTGGACCAACTCAAACCCCACATATAAACCTCTGCATAAACTTTACTCTTATTACGTGTAGGTGAGGCTTGGTCGAATTTCGCCTCAATTATATCAATTGAAATTTTCTTTGATACTCTGAAAGACTCTTTAGAATAGTCGTTTATGGAATTTGGCATTTCTTCCTTTGACGTCCTCAGCCTAGCCGTATGAGCACCAATATACTCCTTTTTAGCAAAGTAGTTCAACCCAACAAACCAATCTTCTAAATCAATATGCAAAGGAAACTCTATAAAGATTCTTTTGTTATTTGGAATAGCCTTACCATCTTTAGTCAAGAATGATGGATAAAGCTGGTCTTTGTATAATGGACTCACAGATTTTATTGCTGCATTGGCTCTCAATTCCTTGATTTGGCCGACAAATAAAATGTTTGACCGTTCAAAGAGTGAATGATGTACTTCTCTTATCTCCGAAGTCATTATAGATTTGACATCAATTGAAAATATCAAAGTACCATCTAGTTCAGAGATAAAGTTCAAGCTCCCATTTGATTTAAGTACCCCCATTGTGTAGAACCAGCCTTCAGAAATGCCATCATTTCCATTGGATTGGTGAGAAGCAGATCCGTTACTTATATTATGCTCATTATTTCTTTCCAAAATCGGATGATAAGATGGAGCTTTAGGCCCATCGACTATCTTTAAGTTTTTCACTTTCATTGGAATTGGTCCATAAACTTTACACCGACAAACTAATAATTCGTGTGGTTTATCAGTTACAGTGGACCTATCAACTTTGTTTTCACAATACCATTTTTTGACAAGACCCAGAGGTTTCATTGATTGCCACACGGCCAATGCACTAAGGAGGTTAGTGAAACTTTCCTTTGTGGATACTCTAATATACAATTTATCATTATCATATGTTTTAATAAAAACCACTGGGGGTTCTTCTAAGCCATTATTGGAACCATTTGCATTTCCATCTAAAGTATTGGAGCTTGTTTTTCTCGCTAATCTTTTCTTGACTGGCTGCCGTTGCATTTGATTTACAGAGGTATGCAAGGTAGGATATATTTGCACCTGACACGATTGAAGCAGTGTCAATAAGATGTATCTCTGATCAATAGTCACTGAAAATAATTGCCCTTCGTCATCAATTTCTATACTGTGGGGATGAATCCACGTTACGGAGTCTGTAGATAAGGTATAGCCGCTCCCGTTAAATGACCCGTGACCATCGATCATAGACCTTTGAAAGGTCGATAGACTCTTCATCAGATTAAACTCTCGACTCTTTTGAATTTACCGAATATAACTTTGATTTACAAAGATATGGGGAATGGACAAAATTAAAAACAAAATGAATAAACGAGTATCGTGTGCTTCCTTTTGCCCTTTTATTGTTTTGGATTTACCCACGATTCAAATGTGCTTCAAGATCGATGGTGTGTTCTTTTTCACCACGACTCTTGTTTCAAAACTGGATGTGACCTTCCACTTGACGCAGTTTTCGTGTTTGATCCCGATAAGTCTGGCACTGATCTCTTTCCTTGTACTTTTAAGTGCTCTTAGAAAGATTCTTTGTAAGCTCAGATTCCAGGTAACAACAATATCGATTAAATGATAATATTACTCTTTTATTGAAAGAGGTTTTTCTTTCGCAAGAAAGTTCGGGCTCTCACTTCTGTACCTCGTCTAAGTTTTTCCCCTTTCGCTTCCTGCAGAGCGTTATTTTTTATTGTCCTTAAAAAGGGTCCACTGGCGCTCTTATAAATTCCAGCTCGCTACATCCATAGTTAAGGCCACAGCGCTGATGTTTAAGGAAGTCATGAGGTTTCGATGTAAACAACATTTGTCTCGTATTCACAAGAGGATATGTTGTGAGAAGATCTAATGAGTGAGAATAATAGAAGCTAGTTTAAGCGAGAAACACAGCGTCGCGCACGGAAAGATTTAGTCGTCAGACTATCTTGGGCCTCAGCGCGAACCATTGAAAGAATGCCATATGGAATCGAGATACTGTTCGATGTTTAACATGAAATCCTTCGAAAGGAATTATCAGACGTCAAGCTACCCTGTGCGGCAAGATGCTCGTTGGTTATTTGCCCCTTTTCCAATCTGGTAGTGTGAGTGTCTGCTTGCAGAATTTCAGTCTCACTAGTGTAGCAGATGCAGATATATTGAAACTTGTACGATATGCAGGCGCCCCACCTGTTCAGAATACCGAAGTAGCGTTTAAGAATGTCGTACTTTTTTTTTTTTTTTCGTACATTTTCACTTCCGCCTTGTCTAACGATATTTGCGGCCTTGGGGCATTACGTACGTCATTTCTGCTTGAATAGAATCCTCATTACAGACATCATGCATCATCGAAGACTGGTTTGAATTTCGTGCATTTTATTACATTTAGAAGAGTTCTATCTGATGATATCTTTTTTGGATGGTATGTTGTTGGCACATCTACATTCGGTCGTCAGTGCTGGTTAAGTTTATTGAGGCCTCTTGTATGGGAATTGAGTTACATAGTGCTTGACCTATGTCGTGAACAACTGCATTATTAAATCCTCAGCCATCCATGATGTAAGGCACCGTGACACAACACAGTTTCTGTATTTTGGAAAGAGTGGTCAACAAGTACTGTATATGCAATTATTTGTTTTATATAAATCCATCAAAAAAAAAAAAAAAAAAAAGAAATCAAAAAAAATTGCGAAGAGTATGTACCTGTATATACTCTAGACTTTATTTCATTCCTTTCTTTTTGTGAGACATCCTGAAAAATTGACAGAAGCGTAAGCACATTGTACGCATTGCCATACTGAACGGTTACGTTAGGTGCGTTAACTTCCTGTCCGTGGATAGACACAGATTCAGCATTGACATAGGATCTCAAATTCAAGTTCAGATATTAAGAGCCGTTTAAATACAATATAGATGTGATTGAATAATGAGCAGTCTATTGTTTCAAAAGTATAACGCACCATCAGATGATAGAGATGGAGAACAGTTAATAGAGAATGCCGTTGGTGCTGACTTGATGAAGGAAATAAACTCTGAGCAATCATCTCAAAATCAAGAAGTTGATCGCACGAGTAATCATTCACTCAATTCGTCTATAGATCTTGAGCATGGTGTTGACGATGAGCAGGGCGAGCAGAGCGTGGAGGAAGAACTTTTTGATGATGTACATGACGAAGAAGAAAATTTACCGGAAGAACACTGTGCTTATTGTGGAGTACATTCTGTCAATTCAGTCGTCAAATGTAATACTTGCAACAAATGGTTTTGCAACTCCAAAGCCAACATGAATTCTTCTCACATTGTTACACACCTTATCATTTCAAAGCACAATGTCGTATCTCTTCATAATGATTCAGACTTGGGAGATACTACTCTTGAGTGTTACAATTGTGGTAATAAGAATGTATTTGTGCTTGGATTTGTAAGCGCTAAACTGGAATCCGTGGTAGTCATATTATGTCGTATCCCCTGTGCACAATCTAAAGATGTTAATTGGGACACTTCGCAGTGGCAGTCATTAATCGAGGACCGTCAATTATTACCATGGGTAGCAGCTGTACCAACGGAAGACGATCTTGTGAATGCAAAGATAGTAACGCAAGCCCAAATAACGAAGCTAGAAACTCAATGGAAGCTCCGTAGAGATGCCACAATCGATGAGATAGAAAGGGATGAAAACGAAGAGGAGGTATTACCTGTTTTGTTACGGTACGATGACGCCTTCCAATATCAACGTTCATTTGCACCTCTTGTGAAACTTGAAGCTGACGCGAATAAGAGCTTGAAAGAATCTCAAGCATTAGAGCATATACAAGTATCATGGGCGTTAGGGGTTAATAATCGACACACGGCTTCATTTATATTCTCAACTTTTGAAAGCAATGACCTTAGGGTTGCTGTTGGAGATGAGATGATTTTACGTTATAGTGGATCTGAACATGATCCGTGGGAGGGAAGAGGCTTCATTATTAGAATCCCCAATGCTGCATATGAATATTTCACCTTGGAATTATCCCCTTCTAAAGATTATCCTCCACTAGATGTCACCACCAATTTTACTGCGGAATTTGTGTGGAAAGGAACAACCTATGAAAGACAACAACATGCTATGAAAAAATTTGCCTTGGATAAAGAATCGCTTTCAGGATTTGCATATCATAAGTTGTTAGGACATGAGTTACGCCAAGTGCAGTTTAATTTCAAGATAAAGAGAAGAGATATTTCTGTAAAAAAATTAGCTGATTTGAACAGTTCTCAGGAACATGCAGTCTTGTCGGCTATTAAATCTCCGTTCACTCTCATTCAGGGACCTCCAGGGACAGGTAAAACAGTCACTTCTGCCACTATAGTTTACCATTTGTCGAAGTTGCACAAGTCTAGAGTTTTAGTCTCTGCACCTTCAAATGTTGCCGTTGATCATTTAGCGAGCAAATTGGATTTAATAGGGCTAAAAGTTGTACGTTTGACGGCAAAGTCTAGAGAGGATGTTGATAGTTCTGTGAGTCATTTGGCCTTGCATAATCTTGTTCATAAGAGAGCAAAGGGTGACTTATTGAAATTACTCGATACAAAGTTGAAAGAAGGCGAATTATCCGATTCCAAGGCCAAATCTTTGAACAAAAAGGTCAGTAAGCTAGAAGATCAAATTTTAAATGACTGTAATGTTGTATGTTGTACTTGTGTTGGGGCAGCAGATAGGAGATTATCCAAGAAGAAATTTAGATCTGTTTTGATCGACGAAAGTACTCATGCATCGGAGCCTGAAGTTTTGATTCCAATTGTGAAAGGAGCAAAGCAAGTCATTTTGGTTGGAGACCATCAACAAATGGGTCCAGTAATATTCGATAAAAAGGCAGGTGATGCTGGATTAAGACAGTCATTATTTGAAAGGTTGATCTTGCTAGGAAATGCACCCATAAGACTAGATGTGCAATATAGAATGCATCCTTGTCTTTCTGAGTATCCATCTAATGTGTTTTATGAGGGTAGTTTACAGAATGGTGTTACTAATGAAGATAGGCAAATCGCAAATTCTAAGTTTCCATGGCCAGTGGAAGGTACCCCTATGATGTTTTGGGCCAACTACGGTAAGGAAGAATTTTCCGGGAATGCAAGCTCACTTTTGAATAGAGTGGAAGCAATCAATGTCGAAAAAATTATCACCAAGTTATTTGAAGATGGTGTATCACCTTCACAGATCGGAGTCATTACTCCTTATGAAGGTCAAAGAGCATACGTTAGACAATACATGTCGTTGAACAGCACTTTGACTGAGAAGAGAGAGCAATATCTCGAAGTTGAAGTGACATCAGTTGATGCTTTCCAAGGTAGAGAAAAAGATTTCATTATCTTGAGTTGTGTCAGAGGTAATGAGCAACAAAACATAGGGTTCTTAAGTGATCCAAGAAGATTAAATGTGGCCCTCACTAGAGCAAAATATGGTTTGGTGGTTTTGGGTAACCCCAGGTCTTTATGCAAGAATGGGTTATGGAATCATTTACTTTTGCATTTCAGAGAATTTGGCTGTCTTGTGGATGGTCCTCTTGATAATTTGCAATTATCTATGGTTCAGCTCAACACTGCTAGAAAATCTAATACTCTTCAAAGGAATTTGTTTTCTGGATCCAATATGTATAGAAATAGGGAAGATGATATTGCAAGTGTCATCTCATTCAATCCAGATAGTTCATTCAGAGAAAACACTAATAGTCAGCAATGGCCAGCGCTCGGTGAAGTACATGAAAGTAATGTCTATGATAAATCAAAGAAGTTGACTTCGAATTTTGCTGACAAATTAACTCATGATAGAAAGAATATGTACCAAAACACCGGAGAACGGCTTGAACTCGAAGATGAAATCAAGCACATTACGAACAATTTAGCGGCCAGCTTAAATTCTAGTTGAGTATTGTGCTGTTTTCTGAATATCTAAATATAACTACATATATGGCTATATACAAAACTTCCCCATACTTAACGCGTATTCTTTTTTGTACGTAAAGGCTTATGCGAAATTCAGTGATGTACATCAAGGCATTAGTTGTCAAAAATTATGCATCATACACTTACACCGGGATAAACTCCTTTTATACGACATCAAGCCATGTCATTCAATCAAGAGACACTGCAACATGATGGTCAATTGCTGTCGATCAACTCTCTGGGTTCTATAGATAATTACGATGGGTATAATAGTTTATATTTACGGAAGGGTGATAAGAATCCCAGTGATACTATGCTATCAGACACCAGTAATGAAGATAAGACTAATGACCTGAAATCCCCCTCAGCATCAAGATCGACTGACCGAATAGGACCTCATTTGATGCAGCGACACAATCGCACCAAGTTGGCATCAAAGGAAGTGGACCTCATCTTATACCTAATAGCAGAAAATAAACCATTTAAGTACATTGGAAATAGAAATATAAGTCAGACGAAAAAATGGGATTTAATTCAAAAGAGATATGGTGAAATAGTGATGGCTCGTTCTCGTGATAGAACTCCAACTATTCCTACTGTGAGAACCTTACAGCGTCAACTTTCATCTGCTATAAGTCATGCAAAATCCCGGATGAAATCTCAGGAGAATACTGAAACAGCTAGGGAGAATTTACAAACGTCATTGGCGCTTTTGTCGCCAGAAAGCTCTCGCGTTGATTTAGAAAATGCCTTGTTTCGCTTAAACGAACTTAGTGAGAAACTCAAAAGTGGTATATCTGGGGAGTCGATGAATGATAATCAGGATCCCAAAGAATTCCATCCATCATGGGCATTAAAGACACCTGACCCAGAAATTCATATTCATACTCCAATACAAGGTACGCAAGCGTCACATCAAAATATGGAGGATATACGACACCGAATAGATCATTTACTTGGAGGGCTTGCACAGCCCGCAGAAGAGGAAGCGGAGAATATTATCGAACTTCTTGAAGCTTTAATAGCTGAAACTTCAAAATTCCATAAGATAAAACAGGATGAAAATGAGCGGCTATTCAAGCGTACAGAAAGTTTTATACGTAGTCACATGCAAAGATTTAACCTTTTACTTGAAGAAAATCGTGCATTCGAAGAGACACAATACAGGATGAATCACCAAGCGATGAAAGACTTAGTGACTAAGTTAGTACTCGATATCAATGGTAACAAGGAGGATTTGAATCCAGAAATAAAATCCCGTGTATCTAGGCTTTTTATTACTGCATCAAACACTAAATAGCAATATTCCCTGCATCCAATGGTTCTAGTTCATGAATAAGATTAGACTTTTGACGGACATCGCCTATAATTTAATCGTAAGAACGGTGAGTTTGAGCCGAGTATGAATTTATAATTGATAAAAGAGGTCCAATGTACTAATTTTGTTACTATAGAATGTTACCGAAGTATCTCGTAACTAGTAAATCCATTTCGGCTAATGTGCTGCAAATGTCTTCAATGACAAATATGCATTATCTGTAAAGTTATCTGTAAAGTAATACGACGAGGATGATGTAATTTAGGCACTTTTTGATCTCTGATATAAAATCTAGATCTAGCTCAATATTCTATGATGGGTCTTAGGTTTTCTACTTATTCCCCTGTGTGCACTGACACTTTTAACCCTAAACAGAAATAACCAACTACGGAAAAGGGTCATGTGTTATGAACGAACGGCTAGTATCGAGAATGATGGGGTAAAAGAAATGCATTATTGTCGTTGGAACTCTCAACAGGAACTTTGGTGAAGAAGTTTACGAGAACAAGTTTCCCGATCAAGTATTTCCCATCTAGGAAATTCTTTATTCGCTTCTACGCCAAACTCTTCCGCAGGAAAGACTATTCGGGCAGTACTGTGTCAGCCTCTTCTTCATTAGGATAGTTAGCTCCTTCAGGTAACTCACTTATGTACTCCACTTATCAGCAGCTGTGTTCGTTCCTTGTAACGAGAACCCTACTATACTGATCATCTCATCGACTATCAAAACAATCACGTGATGACATTTGGCTGCAATTAACTCTATAGTTGAAACTTAATTCTTAGTTATTACGATTATTTGCTTACAGAAGTTCTTATCACTTGAATATAAATATATTGCTATGAATTGTATTTCCATCAGGAAAAAGTCGTATAATCAACACACATTATTTCTCTGTTAGGAGGTGGTCACAACTTGAGACCATTGTAAGCCCATTTGAATAGGCAAGTTAAAATATGAAACCGAAATAAATAGGAAACTTCTATGGGATCCTTCGAAGAAAGTTTGAAAGAAATGCCACTCACATTAATGTGAGAAAAGGCCCGAAAGTTTTGAAACCACTGAAAATTATCAAAAATGTGGCACCATAATTAAAAACCGAAAATAAGCCATATAATAATAGGCACGAAATTAGAAGTCATAAATGAAAATAAGCCGATGAAAGGCACGAAGTGTTTCTAAAAATGTGAAATAAAAAACCAATTCATTGGTAAGAAAATGTGAAAATAAGCCATCACATGGCACGAAAAAATCTGAACAAATTGTTCTTTTAAAAAAAAAACCAATCATCTTGGCACGAAACTTGAAGTTGTTAAATGCAAGCCGACTACTCGGCACGAAAGTCATTAAATAAAACCATGCGAAATAAGGAACCAAATCCATAAATCTTAAATAGATTAATTGGCATAAGAAAGGGGTATCAGGATGAGTGTTTGAGTCGTGATAACACTCTAAGGTTTAAATTGACACAAAAAGATTTAAATCAAAGTCGTCTGGTATCTGAGTCATAAAATGGTCATTATTACAGGAGCCAAGGAAATCCATATCCAAGTTCACTGGCTTATAAGAATCAGCTTCCTGTACATTTTTCTGTACGGGCTCCTTATGATCCCTCCTTAAGTTAACTTCAATTTGGTTATTCAATAACATAATATCTTCTAAGCCATAAGTCTTTGGGGAATTCACACTTGGCTTGGAAATGCCGGAAGACTTTCCCCTTGAGCTTTCAGAATTTCTTTGCTTTGGACTTGACTTACTATTGTTCTTTCCTGGGCCATTGTAGACCTTAAATTGGAAACATCCTTGCTTCTTCTTAGGACGCACATCCCCTGTAGATTCGGACCTCTTGGCAACCCCATTGAATTTGGATTCTGACTCAGTAGGGGATGGAAGTCCTGCAGCCGAGACAGATTGCTCTCCCAATGGTTGCGCTATTTGCTTGCCTCTCATAGCTTGGTCCATGTCAATGCTACTTCTAGGGGTATGTTGTTGTAAACCGCTGACACTATGCTCATTCACAAGCAGGTCATTTGAGTTATAAAGCTGCTGGGTATAATCATTATGGAATTGTTGGGGGTAAAATGATCCAGCGTTCCAGTCAATCCCTGTTATTCCCAAACCGAGAGGCTCATCCATCATCGAAACTGGAGCATCGGACTGCATATAATTTGCAATGGGGTTCTCAAACAGGAAGTGAGAAGAATCGTTTGAGAAATTTGAACCGGATGAAGAAAATACTGAATCGTCTTCAGAGCAAACTGAGCTCACAGATTCATTGAATTGTTGGGTATCATAAAGTCTTGACTCATCAAGAGAAGAGCTTGGAGATGGCATTTGGATATCAGAACCGGAGTCGTAATCTGAAGAAGGCAGGAGTTCGTTTTCAGTCTTAATTGGTGATAAATCGACGAACACAAAATCCTTAGGCTTACCAGGCTTATTTTTTGGTCTCTTTAAAGGAAATCTCTTCAGTGTAAATTGATTGCAAGCAGCAGAGATTTTTAACGAGTTCATTAAACACTCGTTAGAGTTTACTGTGCTACTGTCACTCAGTGAACGAGGCACAGATCTCTTAACCCTCCACATCTTCTTTCCATTAACTGGTGGTAATGCCACTTTAGAACTAGTGGTGAGTTAGTTGTACTGTACACTGTAGAGTTTCATAGTCATTAAGGAACATACCTTTTAGCTTCCATTATGGGTATTGGGGTATCAAATAAATAGAAGACTAAACTTTCTTAGTGAAACAAGGAAAAAGTTAAATTTCTTGAAGAGGAGATTTCTGGAGCTATTTATCAAATTCTTGAACAAGGATCATGGCCTCTTCGTCAATATTAGATGCATCTATGTGTATCTGACAAACCCCAATGGGCTTTGTAGCTATACCTATTTAGTCGAAAGGACTCAATTGCGTCTGCAACTCATCAATACCACAGGAAAATATGCGTTTATCCTCATATTCCTTGCATACTCGGAGTACTTGTGAAAAATCAAATCTTGACTCGATTTAACCATTAAAAAAAAAAAAAAAAAAGGAAACTTAAGTGTCTTGTTAGTCAAGATGTATTTGGTGTAGCGAACTGAAAATTACACGGTTAGAATCTACATTTCTACGAGATTTCAATTATACCTCGAAGTAACCAAGTTTTCTTGATCCTTGAAGGTCAATTGGCCATATTATCAACTTATCGTTACCCAAGTGTTTCTTGATTGCGTCCAGATGAGATGTTGGGGAAGTCAGATCCAAAGTCTTCAACGCTTCAAATGCGATAAATTGTCAATAGTATAATTTCCTAATAAGTCAAATGTTGTGCGTTTTCTTACCTCATTAGGAAGTATTGGTTGCATTGAGGGGACTATTTAGACCATATTTTTACCTCCTCATTTGCCTAATTAAGAAAGCATATGATCTATGTTTTTTCTTAATATACCTTATTAGGAAAGTGGAGTTATTGAATGCGAGAAATATCCTCACGTGAAAGGAAACTAGCGGATGAGCCCAGGCGCTCTTCTGTGATAATATGCAATTTCACTTGCCTGAAAAGTCCCTACCCTCTTTGTTGCATCTGCATCATTTTGCCTAGGTCGGCATATAGAAAAGGAGAGCAAGGTAATATGAAATCACTAAATAGGATCGAATGGACTAATTAGTACAACTTATTAGTTGCGGAACTGTATTACTGCAGAAAAACAATAGCATGACACTACATTGGAATTCTAAGGCCAAGTTGGAAGGCACCGTTTTTGCATTCCTCTATGAATCTCCCCTCCCCCCTACAAGGAGGTGTGTATTCGATTGTATGAACTGGCTATTTGATGTATGCCCCTCATTACTGCAAAGTTAGACGAGTGATTGTTTCTCTTCGAGAATGCGCTCTGCGGAATTTATGTTCATGAAACTTAGAATACTCAATTGTCTAGGAATTATCAGGCTTTGCTATCATTTTATGGTAGCAAAAAATATTGAATGATAGATATTCAAGGATCTTTTGCTGAAATATTTGCGTCTCTGACTACCAAAGTCATCTGTACGAAAAAGTGAAAAAAAAAAAAAAGTCAGAGGGAACAGACAAGTGTACACGCAGGATTTGATTTTTCGATTTTATTTTTGCGACTCCTGTTAGCGAGAATTGACAATAAAGAGGGGGTATGGAATAGGCGAGCGAAACGGCGGGGAGATCAGCACAATAGCCTGTGAAAAGCGCATTGACTGTTTAAAAAAATGGAGAGACAAATCGAGTCCAAGACATAGTTCGGAATCTGTAGGCTGATTGCGTTTTCCTTGGCCCAGAAGAACGCAAAAAATGGAAACAGGGACTAACTAGGATTCCCATGGTTCCAGAAGTTTATTGTGGGGTACGAGGCTTCTCGTATTTTGATTGTGTGATATCCATGAGAAAAGGTAAAGCGGCATTCTTCGGTAGAATCCTAGCTAGAAGGGAAGTGGTTTGGGGCGATGCGAATGAGACACTCTTTTTGAGGAAGGAAGACTGACGGTTGGTGGTTATGCAAATGGATTTTTCTTGAATAATTGGAGTAAATTGAGTAATGCCTTAAATCTAAGAGGTGATAATTAGCCTAGATTGCAAAGTAATTGCTGTCTCGATGTACATTTAGGGTAAATATGGGGTAAAGGATCCCATTAATGTGTAATTTAGATTTTTCAACGGAAAGGATAGTAATTGAGTATTGAAAAAGCTACCCCCTTTCCATCAGATTAACCCTTTTACGCAAGTAACGTAGTTCTCGTGGCTCAGCATATTTCTCTAACCATTATCTCTACATTCTGCACGGCACTTGCTTGACATGGTACTACTAGTCTATCTCCATAATCCAAGCCACATTACAAAAATTAAAAAATTGACTCAAGTGCCTCACAATAATATTTTAAACGAAAACGTCATAAAATTTCCGAATTCTACCAGATTGGAGATTTAGTATGTGCAGTATCAAATCTGAGAGATTTCTCCTCTTAGAAGATGCCGTGAGTGTATGTTAGCATACAGTATCTTGTGTCAATTTGAATCATATTTCGTTGCAAATTCCAGAAGGGACCAAAAAACTCCTTTTGTCAACTATCATTTCAGAATCTTAGGTTACGTTGTATTTTCCCTTAGAAAACATTATTATATTACATCGCCATCAATCATCGTCATAATAAGAGAATTTATTTAGCTATTTTTATGTACAGTCATAGAAATGGACTTGGACCTAAAGGTCTCAGAGTTGAATAGTTGTTATATGCAGTATAAAAGTATCCTCGTGATTAACGAAACCAATTATAAAATAAGTCTTCGAAATAAGTCACCTAAAAGTAAAGTACTTAGAAATAGTACATGGATATGAATACTATGGTATAAATAGTATGACTCATCTTCTGAACAAGATTCTGAAGTGATTCTTTTGTCACAAGGTAGAGTTTTATGAATTGATAGAGCTAATTCTTTTTTTCATCAGTGACCCCTTTTTCCTCCATCATTTTTCTTAATCTTTCTTTGGCTTCAGGCTTGTAATCAAGCGTTCTGGTGTCAAGGTGCCTTATGCTTAAGCCCTCATGATTTGCTTTACGTTTTTCGACTTCTTCTGGAGAACGAGGTTCGTACTTGATAAATTCAAAATCTTTTCCGACTTCCGCCAAAAGCCATATTCCTGCAAAAGTAGCCAATGTTCCTGCTACTAACCGTTGAACAAAAGATGGGGTGGGTCTTACGTTAGGAGGCATAATCTAAATGGGAACCTGTTAATGTCCTTCCTTCGCTGTATATGAGTATGGCATTTCTTGCGAGACTTTTTGAGTGGCGAACACGACCCCAAGGATTGACAATTAACGTACCGGATTCGAATACAAGTTTACCTATATCGTGTTGATAGATCTTGAGAGCATGGCGGCTTTACCGAAAAGAATCATAAAGGAAACAGAAAGACTTGCCTTAGATCCTGTGCCAGGGATCACTGCAGTTCCATCGGAAGATAATTTAAGATACTTTGAGGTCACTATTGAAGGACCGTCTTCATCTCCATACGCAAATGGGAACTTTCAGTTGGAATTATTTTTACCGGATGACTATCCTATGTGCGCTCCTAAGGTTCGATTTTTGACCAAGATATATCATCCTAATATTGATAAACTTGGAAGGATTTGTCTTGATGTGTTAAAGGATAATTGGAGTCCGGCACTTCAAATTAGAACGATTTTACTTTCTATTCAAGCACTTTTAGGAGCACCTAATCCGGATGATCCTCTTGCTAATGATGTTGCTGAAGATTGGAAACGTGATGAGGCTAGAGCGGTTGAAGTTGCAAAGGAGTGGACGGAGAAATATGCACTTAAGAAGAACTAGCTATAAGATAAAGATAATGTAAGGAGATGAAATTGCACAAGGCAATTAAGCTAATGATTATTTATGCTCTGACACAAGGTTAGTTAGATCTTGATTTGTACATGATTAATGGACAAGTTATACGAATTTTGACAAATTTACCGTGATAGGTGATTATGTAATTTTGATATGACACAGTGCAATCAGGTCCAGCATCTGATTCATAAACATACTATAGGATCCTTCTATAAGTTGTAGACCTGTACAGATCCACAATAGAATTACCTAAAGCAAAGGCTTTCATCGATTTTTAGCACTACCTTACTCCTTTTACAACTCTTCAGGAAGCTACAAAGATAAAAGCAAAAATTGTGGACGCCAATACAGGATGATCATTCATCCTCCTCCCGTATACCGGGGTCCTCACTAATTTTGATTATCAAAGTATCTAAACTAATTGTGATTATCAAAGTACCTGAATAATGTCGATGACCTGGTCTATCCCATGGCCTCCGCGAAATCCCGATAACCGTTTTCTCACGAATCTGTGAATTATCCGACTATCCGAAATATCTACAATTCAGCTCATAGCAAGCCTTTGCACCAGATACTTGTCGGAGATCATTTTGACGGGTCTTGCAATCTCTGGAGATCTTACAGGTGGCTCTGTATCTTGAATCCAATCGAGCATTGCTTAGTAACTACGACGCTTTTAATCGGTCCACCCTCGCGCAGATAGCGGACGAATGCAAAATCGGTCCCGAATGTGATTTCGCTCTGTCTTCTGTCTCCACGTTACATCATACTAACGCCAAAGAAAGCTTACATACAAATAGACTTCATTTTATAGTCATTATTTATGGTGCTTATTCTTTCCCATCAATTGCATTAGCTTCTTATTTATAGAATCCTTGAACAGGTGCGCTGACCTCTGTGTAGCTATATGCAACCACTAGTATCGGTCACATACTTACGAGATATGTTATATTTAAAAGAGCGAGAAAATTTTTTAAAAAAAAAAAATTCCGAAACGCGATTGTACTGGATCGGTATCCCTTCGGCTCCTTAGATTAAAAGCGGTTACACATATCTTTAACCTTCATCTTTCCAACTAATATACTTGACTGTAATAGGTTGGGTATAGAGTGAGAGAAACTTTCACAAATTATAGGTATAAAGTAAAGTGGCTTTGAAGTAACCTCCAAGCCGTTACTGTTCATACTATATACGTGAAATTGCATCCTTTTTTCCCGTGGAAAAAGGGGATCATCTTAAGTCCCAAATTTGGGAGATAAAATTATATCAGGGTGGAGCTGTCAATTGTCTTCTCACTAAAGCCTTAATGGAGAGCTCTTAAGTGGCATTGGATGAAAAAGTCATATATTAGAGACATATTATTTAGTCACTTGGAAATTTTCGATAAGAATAGCTCTATTGCAAAAAATTCATACATATTCATCTAAGGTGGTAAATTAATATTAAAAGTAGCTATTGAGCATAAGATCGCAAGCATAAATTAATAGTATTATAGATCGAATGTCGGGTGACGAGGCAGACAGATCCCACAATTACTCGAATCAAAGCTATATGTCTG